>JANJGN010000017.1:83795304-83802804 GCA_026770705.1 Isurus oxyrinchus
CAGTTGCACATATACACAGACTTCCTCACACATTCACAGGCTCACGCTCATACACAAACACACACAGGCTCACGCAACACACACACACACAGACTCACTCACTCTCACACATACTCACTCACAGACATACACAGGCTTACACATACACAGGCTCACACACACACACATAAAGGCTCTCTCAAACACATACAAGCTCAGACACACATGCGCGCACACACTCACACACATGCATACACACACACACACACACACACACACACACGTGCACAGATTCACTCACACCCATACAATCAAACTCACTCACACACAGGCTCACTCACTCACATACACATACAGGCTCTCACAGATACATAGAGGCACACTCACACTCACACACACAACATACACATAGGCTCACTCACACACACAGGCTCACACACACAGATACAGGCACTCTCAGATACATAGAGGCTCCCTTGCTCACACACAGGCTCATTCACACACACACAGGCTCACTCACACACACAGGCTTATTCACTCACACACAGGCTCACTTACACACAGGCTCATTCACACACACAGGCTCACTGACACACACACAGGCTCACTTGCACATATAAACAGACTTTCGCACACATACACAGGCTCACACACACACACACATAAAGGCTCTCTCACACACATACAAGCTCACACACGCATGCGCGCACACACTCACGCACACACACACACTCATGCACACATACACGTGCACAGGTTCACTCAGACCCATACAAACAAACTCACTCACACACAGGCTCACTCACACACACACACAGGCTCATTCACACACATAGAGGCTCTCACAGACACATAGAGGCTCACTCACTAACATACAGGCTCACTTACACACACACACACACACACACACAGGCTCACTAATACACACACAGACTCTCTCACACACACAGACTTACTCACACACATACAGGCTCATTCACTCACGCACAGGCTCACCCACTCACACACAGGCTCACTCACCGACATACACAGGCTCACTCACACACACAGGCTTACTCACACACATACAGCTCTCACAGACACTTAGAGGCTCTCTCACACAAACAGGGTCATTCATACACACAGGCTCAATCAGGAACACACAGGCTCACTTACATACACATACAGGCTCACTGCCACACATACACACGCTCTCGCTCTCACACACAGGGGCTCACACACAGGATCACGCACATTTACAAACACACAGGCTCAATCACTCACACTCAAGCTCACTCACTAACACACACTCACTTACACACAAACACATGCTAACTGTCACACACACAGGCTCACTTTCACACATACACAGGCTCTCTCACACACACAGGTTCAGACACACACAAACACATATAGGCTCAAAGACATATGCAAGCTCACTCACTCACACACAGGCTCACTCACTCACACACAGGCTCACACACACATACACAGGTTCACTCACACACATATACAGGTTCACTCACATACACAGGCTCACTCACACACACAGGCTCACTCACACACACAGGCTTAATCACACACATACAGCTCTCACAGACACATAGAGGCTCACTCACACACACAGGGTCATTCATAACACAGGCTCAATCACTAACACACAGGCTCACTTACACACACATACAGGCTCACTGACACACGTACACATGCTCTCTCTCACACACACGGGCTCACATACAGGATCATGCACATTTACAAACACACACAGGCTCACTCATTCTCACACGTGCTCACTCACACATACACAGGCCAACTCACACACACAGGCTCACGCACACACATACATGGTCTCACAGACTCATAGAGGCACACTCACACACATACAGACTCACTCACTAACACACAGGCTCACTGACACACACACAGGCTCTTTCACACACACGCACAGGCTCAATCACACACCGGCTACACACACACACACACACACACACACACAGGCTCACACACACACACACACAGGCTCACTCACACATATACAGGTACTCTCAGACACATAGAGGCTCACTTACTCACACACAGGCTCATTCACACACATACAGGCTCACTGACACACATACACATGCTTTCTCACACACACACAGATACATGCTCTCACAGACACATAGAGGCACACACACACATACAGACTCACTCACTAACACACAGGCTCACTGACACAAACATAGGCTCTTTCACACACACAGAGGCTCACTCACACACCGGCTACACAGACACACACACACACACACACACACACACACACACACTCACACAGGCTCACACACACACACAGGCTCACTCACACATATTCAGGCACTCTCAGACACGTGGAGGCTCACTTACTCATACACAGGCTCATTCACACACACACAGGCTCACTGACACACACACCGGCTCACACACACACAGGCTTATTCACTCACACACAAGCTCACTTACACACATGCTCATTCACACACAGGCCCACTGACACACTCACAGCCTCACTCGCACATATACTCAGACTTTCTCACACATTCACAGGCTCACACACACACATAAAGGCTCTAATACACATACAAACTCACACACACGTGCGCGCGCACACACACTCACACACTCACACACACACACACACACACACACACACATGCACAGGTTCACTCACACCCATACAATCAAAAACACATACAGGCTCACTCACTCACACACAGGCTCACTCACACACATACAGGCTCTCAGAGATACATAGAGGCACACTCACACACATACAGGCTCACTCACTAACACACAGGCTCACTTACACAAACACACAGGCTTAATAACACACACACAGGCTCACTGAAACACACACAGGCTCTCTCACCCAAACAGGCTCACTCACACACATACAGGCTCATTCACTCACACACAGGCTCACCCACTCGCACACAGGCTCATTCACACACACAAGCTCACTCACTAACACACAGACTCATTTACACACAAACACATGCTCACTGTCACACACACAGCCTTACGTACACACATACACAGGCTCTTTCACACACACAGGTGCTCACACACAGGCTCAGACACACACATAAGCACATATACGCTCACACACACACGCAGGCTCACTCACTCACACATAGGTTCAGTCCCTCACACACAGGCTCACTTACACACACAGGCTTATTCACTCACACACAGGCTTATTCACTTACGCACAGGCTAATTCACACACACAGGCTCACTGACACACTCACAGGCTCATTCGCACATATATACACTTTCTTACAATACACAGTTTCACACACACACACTTAAAGGCTGTCTCACACACATACAAGCTCACATACACATGCATGCACACACTCACACACACATGTGCACAGGTTCACTCACACCCATACAAGCAAACTCACTCACACACAGGCTCACTCACACACAGTCTCACTCACTCACATACAGGCTCTCACAGACACATAGAGGCACACTCACACAAACACGCTCACTCACACACATACAGGCTCATTCACTCACACACAGGCTCACCCACTCGCACACAGGCTCATTCACACACAAGCTCACTCACTAACACACAGACTCACTTACACACAAACACATACTCACTGTCACACACACAGGCTCACTAACACACATACACAGGCTCTTTCATACACACAGGTGCTCACACACAGGCTCAGACACACACATAAACACATATACGCTCACACACATACGCAGACTCGCTCACTCACACATAGGCTCACTCACACACATTCACAGGTTCACTCTCACACACAGACTCACTCACTCACACACAGTCTCACTCAGAGACATTCACAGGCTCACTCCCACACACAGGCTTACTCACACACAAAGCTGTCACAGACACAGAGAGGCTCACTCACACACACAGGCTTATTTATACACACTAGCTCAAACATTAACACACAGGTTCACTTACACACATACAGGCTCACGGACACACACACAGGCTCACTTACACACATACACATGCTCTCTCACACACACACACCGGCTCACACACTGGATCATGCACACACACAAACATACACAGGCTCACTCACACACATACACAGGCTAACCCACACACACAGGATCACTGACACACATACAGGCTCTCATGGACACATAGAGCAACACACACACATATGACTCACTCACTAACACACAAGCTCATTGACAGACACACAGGCTCTCTCACACACACAGAGGCTCACACACCGGCTACACACACACAGGCTCACACACATATACAGGCGCTCACAGACACATAGAGGCACACTCACACATGCAAGCTCACTCACTAACACACAGGCTCACTGACACACACAGGCTCTCTCACACACACAGGCTCTCTTACACACACAGGCTCACTGACACATACACAGGCTCCCTCAGGAACATTCAAGTTCACACACACTTGCGCGCACACACTCACACACACACACACACACACACACACGTGCACTGGTTCACTCACACCCATACAAGCAAACTCATTCACACACAGGCTCACTCACTGACACATAGTCTCACTCACACACATACAGGCTCTCACAGACACATAGAGGCACACTCACACACATGCTGACTCACTGACACACACACAGGCTCTCTCACACACACAGAGGCTCACTCACACACATACACAGGTTCACTCACACACATATACAGGTTCACTCACATACCCAGGCTCACTCACACACATACAGCTCTCACAGACACATAGAGGCTCACTCATACAAACAGGGTCATTCATACACACAGGCTCTATCACTAACACACAGGCTCACTTACACACACATACAGGCTCACTGACACACATACACATGCTCTCTCTCTCACACACACGGGCTCACACACAGAATCACGCACATTTACAAACACATACAGGCTCAATCACTCACACACAAGCTCACTCACTAATGCACAGACTCACTTACACACAAACACATGCTCGCTGTCACACACACAGGCTCACTTTCACACATACGAAGGCTCTCTCACACACACAGGGGCTCACACACAGGCTCAGACACACACAAACACCTATAGGCTCACAGACATACGCAAGCTCACTCACTCACTCACACACAGGCTCACTCACACACATATACAGGCTCACTCACACACACAGGCTTACCATACACATACAGCACTCAGACTAATAGAGGCTCACTCACACACACAGGCTCACTCACACACACAGGCTCATTCACACACACAGGCTCAATCACTAATACACACGCTCACTTACACACACATACAGGCTCACTGACACACATACACATGCTCTCTCACACACACACGGGCTCACATACAGGATCATGCACATTTACAAACACACAAGGCTCAATCACTCACACACAGGCTCACTCACTCTCACACATGCTCACTCACACATACACAGGCTAACTCACACACACAGGCTCACGCAAACACATACATGGTCTCACAGATCCATAGAGGCACATTAACACACATACAGACTCACTCACTAACACACAGGCTCACTGACACACACACAGGCTCTTTCACACACACACAGGCTCTTTCACACACACACAAGCTCAATCACACACCGGCTACACACACAGGCTCACACACACACAAAGGCTCACTCACACATATATAGGTACTCTCAGACACATAGAGGCTCACGTACGCACACACAGGCTCATTCACATACATACAGGCTCACTGACACACATACACATGCTCTCTCACACACACACGGATTCACACACAGGATCATGCACATTTACAAACACCCACAGGCTCACTCACTCACACACAGGCTCACTCACTCGCACACAGGCTTTCTCACACACATACACAGGCTAACTCACACACACAGGCTCACGCACACAGATACATGCTCTCACAGACACATAGAGGCACACTCACACACATACAGACTCACTCACTAACACACAGGCTCACTGACACACACATAGGCTCTTTCACACACATAGAGGCTCACTCACACACCGGCTACACACACACACACACACACACACACATAGACTCACACAGGCTCACACACACACACACACACACAGGCTCACTCACACATATACAGGCACTCTCAGACACATAGAGGCTCACTTACTCATACACAGGCTCATTCACACACACACAGGCTCACTGACACACACATCGGCTCACATACACACAGGCTTATTCACTCACACACAAGCTCACTTACACACATGCTCATTCACACACAGGCCCACTGACACACTCACAGCCTCACTCGCACATATACTCAGACTTTCTCACACATACGCAGGCTCACACACACACACACATAAAGGCTCTCTGACACACATACAAGCTCACACATACAGGCTCACTCACTCACACACAGTCTCACTCACACACATACAGGCTCTCACAGACACATAGAGGCACACTCACACATACAGGCTCACTTACAGACACATAGGCTCACTATCACACACACAGGCTCACTGACACACACAGGCTGACTCACACACACAGGCTCTCACACACACAGGCTCTCTCACACACACAGGCGCATTCACACACACAGGCTCATTCACACACACAGGCTCATTCACACACATACAGGCTCATTCACGCACACAGGCTCACTCACACACATACACCGGCTTTCTCACACGTACACAGGCTCACACACAAGCTCACACACACATAAAAGCTCTCTCACAGACATACTAGCTCACACACACATGCACGCACACACTCACACACAAACACACACACATGTGCACATGCACAGGTTCATTCACACACACAGAGGCTCACTCACACACATACAAGCAAACTCACACATAGGCTCGATCACTTACACACAGACTCACTCACACATACAGACTCTCACAGACACAATGAGGCTGACTCACACACAGGCTTACCCACTCACACAGGCTCATTCACACACTAGGCTCACTTACGCACACATACAGGCTCATTGACACACACACAGGCTCACTTACATACATACACGTGCTCTCTCACACACACAGTGGCTTACACACAGGCTCACGAACACACACACAAACACACACAAGCTCAGGCACATCCACTCACACACACACACATAGACTCACTCACTCACACACAGGCTCACTCACAGACATACACAGGCTCACACATACACAGTCTCACTTACACAAACAAACAGGCTCACTGAGACACACACACAGGCTCACTTACACACATACACATGCTCTCTCTCACACACACATGGGCTCACACACAGCATCATGCAAACACACAAACGCACACAGGCTCACACACACAGGCTCACTCACACACATGCACAGGCTCACTGACACACATGCACAGGCTCACTGACACACATGCACAGGCTCACTCCCACACATACACAGGCTAACTCACACACACAGGCTCACTCACACACATACAGGCTCTCACAGACACATAGAGGCTCACTCGCTAACACACAGGCTTACTGACACACACGCACAGGCTCGCCCACACACACACAGGCTCACACATCGG
>JANJGN010000017.1:85607804-86136285 GCA_026770705.1 Isurus oxyrinchus
GGAGCATAAAAAGAAATAAAGGGAGCTGTCAGAAAGGCACGTAATAATCATGGGGGTTTTAATCTACATATAGACTGGAAAAGTCAGATGGGCAAAGATAGCCTAGATGAGTTCACAGAATGTTTCCATAAATTACTCCTTCATGCCTATACTCCCTTAGCAGAACCTCTTTCTTAATCCTATCTATGTCTTTGGTATCCATTTTCACCACAACAACTGGATCTTTCCTCTCCCAATCCACCTTCTCAAGGCAACTAGGGATGGGCAATAAATGCTGGCCCAGCCAGTGAAGCCCACATTCCATGAATGAATCAACTAAAAAAATGTTGCTCCCCAGCCATCTTTAACCATGGCTTCAGGCTGGCACACAGCCTTCAGGACTCTAGCCCTCCATAAGAGTTAGGAGCAGAAGTAGTCCATTCGGCCCATTGAGTCTGCTCCACCATTCAATGAGATCATGGCTGATGCTCAACTCCACTTTCCTGCTTTTTCCCCATAACCCTTGATTCCCTGACTGATTAAAAATCTGTCTATCTAAGACTTGAATATACTTAACATCCCAGCCTCTACAGTCCTCTGAGGTAAAGAATTCCACAGATTGACTACCCACTGAGAGAAGAAATTCCTCATCTTGGTATTAAATGGGTGGCTATATGCCCTCTGGTCCTAGACTCTCCCACAAGGGAAAACAACCTCTCAGCATCCACCCTGTCACGCCCCCTAAGAATCTTATATGTTTCAATAAAGTCTTCTACACTCCAATGAGTACAGGCCCAACCTACTCAACCTCTCCTCATAAGAAAATCCCTCTATATCCAGCATCAGCCTAGTGAACCTTCTCTGGACTGCCTCCAATGCCAGTATATCTTTCCTTAGATAAGGGGACCAAAACTGTTCACAGTATTCTAGATTTGGTCTAACTGGTGCCTTGTATAAGTTTAGCAAGACTGCCTTATTTTTATACTCCATTCCCTTTGAAATAAAGGACAACATTCCATTTGCCTTCCTATTACCAGCTGAACTTGTATGCTTTTTGTGATTCATGCACAAGGACTCCCAAACCCCTCTGTGCTACAGCTTTCTGTAGTCTTTCTTCATTTAAATGATATCCAGCTCTACTATTCTTCCTGCCAAAGTGCATAACCTCACGTTTTCCAATATTATATTCCATCTGCCAAGTTTTTGCCCACTCACTCAACCTGTATATATCCCTCTATAGACTGTGTCATCCTCATCGCTTGCCTTCCCACCTATTCTTGTGTCATTCGCAAACTTGGCGATAGTACATTCACTTCCCTCATCCAAGTCATTAATATATATTGTAAATAATTGTGACCTCAGCACTGATCCTTGTGGCACTCCACTAGTTACAGGTTGCCATCCTGAAAATGCCCCCCTTATCCCAACTCTCTCTGTTCTATTAGTTAGCCGATCCTCTATCTATGCTAATATACTACCCGCAACATCATGGGCTCTTACCTTAATAAGTAGCCTTATGTGCGGTACCTAATCTTTTAGAAATCCAAATATATTACATCTACTGGTTCCTCTTTATCTATCCTGGTTGTTGCCCTCTCAAAAAATTCTAATAAATGTGTCAGGCATGATTCCCCCTTCATGAAGCCATGCTGACTCTGCTTGATTATATTATATATTTCTAAATGCTCTATTATATCCTTAATAATAGACTAACATTTTCCCAATGACAGATGCTAAGCTGGTTGATAGCTGCCTGTTTTTTGTCTCCCTCCCTTTTGGAATAAGGGCCATTAACATCGGCCGTTCTCCAGTCCTCTGGGACTTTTCCAGAATCTAAGGATTCTTGGAAGATTACTGCCTGTGCACCCACTATCTCTGCTTCTACTTCCTTTAATATCCCAGGATGTAGCCCATCAGGTCCAGGGGACTTATCTTCCTTTAGCCCCATTGGTTTCTCTAGTGATAGTCATTGTACTTTTTTCCTTCCCCACAACCACCACCCCCCCTACCTTTTGCCCCTTGATTATTTAGTATTTTTGGAATTAGTGTCTTCTACTGTGAAGGCTGATGCAAAGTATTTATTTAATTCCTCTGCCATTTCCTGGTTCCCCATTATTATTTCCCCAGCCTCGTTCTCTAAGGGGCCAATGTTCACTTTGGCCTCTCTTCCTTTTTATGTCTTTAAAGAAGCTCTTACTGTCCATTTTTATATTACTTGCTACTTTACGCAATGTTTATTTTCTCCCTCTTTATTATTTTTGGTCATCTTTTGTTGGTTTTTAAAACTTTCCCAATCCTCTGGCTTACCACTAATCTTTGCCTCATTATATGTTTTTTCTTTCAATTTGATACTGTCCTTAACTTCCTTGGTTAACCATGGTTGGTTTATCTCTTTCCTAGAATCCGTCTTCCTCACTGGGATATATCTTTGTTGTGAGTCAAGAACTATTTTCTTAAATGTCTGCCATTGTTCATCAACCGTCTTTTCTGCTAAACTCCTTTCCCAGTCCATTCCAGCCAACTTTGCCCTCATTCCATTGTAATTACCCTTATTTAAGTTTAGCACAGTTGTTTCTGACCCAAGTTTCTCACTCTCAAACTGAATCCTAAATTCTACCATGTTATTGTCACTGTTCCCAAGAGGATCTTTCACTCTGAAATCATTTGTTAAACCTGCCTCATTACACGTTACCAAATCCAAAAGTCTGATCCCTGGTTGGATCCACAACATATTGCTCTAAGAAACTGCCCCGAATACACTATGAATTCTTGCTCATGTCTACCTGTGCCAATTTGATTTTCCCAATCTACATGAAGATTAAAGTCACCCATGATTAATGTACTGCCTTTTTTTACATACCCTCATTATGTCCTGATTATTCTCTGTCCTACAGTATAGCTACTGTCAATCTATAAACTACTCCCATCAATGTCTTCTTCCTCTTGTTCTTACTTCCAACCTTATGGATTCTACATCTTCTGATCCAAGGTCCTTTCTTGCTATTGTACTTATTTCATCTCATACTAACAAAGCTACCCCCACTTCCTGCCTGTCCTTTTGAAAAGTCACATACCCCTAAATATTTACTATTGCATAATCAAACATTTGAAGCAATGAGGAGGAAGGGATTCTGGCTAGTTTCCCTGGAGAAGAGCTGATTTTGAGGTTTTGGAATTGAAGTTTGAGGATCGTGAAGGAATGATGAAAAATCAACCCAGGCAAATTGATTTGTACAGTAGAGAAAGAGAGGAGTTACAAATTAGGGGTTTGTGGAGTGACTCTTAAAAGTAGGTCTTGACATGCCAATGGGTAGGGGAAGAGATTGAGAAACCTAGAGCATTCCTAAGAAATATTTTCAAACCGGGTTTAGTTGAGCTTGGGAAGCAAGAGGAGCTTGATCTTCCAAGGATAATTGGAGCAGGTGTGAGTTCAGTGTTACAGTGATGGCTGCTTCAATCACACTATGTGGTGGGGGTGGCGGTGCTGGGAAAGCTGTACACAAAATAAATGTGTTGGATGAGTTTTCTAGAAATTCAGCTTTGACTCAGTCAAATCTTACCTCTGGTCAGCAAATTGTGGGTTCAAGTTTCAATCCAGAGACTTCAACACAAAAATCTAACCTGACATTCTAATGCAGTACAGAAAATGCTGCACTGACAGAGAAGCACTAAACTGAGGCTGCATCCAGTTTGTATCACAACACTGGGGTGGGAGGGGAGAGCACTTCCTGCATATGCGCAGATGCAGCATCAGTGCTTGTGACCTCACTGACAGCAAGCTTCCAGTCAGTTGCCTAAATTAAATGAATAAAAACAGAAAATAAAGCCCAACAAATTCTGATTGTGCTGAGGCTGTGAAAGGTATGGTAATGGTAGTATAGTGATATTGTTACTGCATATGAATTCAAATCATATCGTGGCAGCTGGTGGGATTTAAATTTAATTCATAAATCTGGAATAAAAAGATAATCTCAGTAACGGTGACCGTAAGAATATTGGATTGTCTTAAAAACCCATCTGGTTCACTAATGCCCTTTAGGGAAGGAAATCTGCCCTCTTTACCCAGTTCGGCCTACATGTGATTTCAGGCCCATCCACAGTTATGCCAATCAACCACCAAACAGAATCATACCTTATAGCCAACATCCCAGACACCACCATCACTATCCCTGGGTATGTCCAGTCCCACAGGCACTAGAGAGGGAGTTGCCTGGGGAGTCTTGAAAGCTGACTCTGGACCTCATTAATTCTCATGGCGTCAGGTCAAATATGGGGAAGGAAACCTCCTGATTACCACCTACCACCACCCCCCAACTCAGCTGATGAATTGGTACTTCTCTATGTTGAACAACAATTGGGAGAAGCACTGAGGGTGGCAAAAGCCACTGTAATCTGGGTGGGGGCTTCAATGTCCATCACCAAGAGTGGTTTAGTAGCACCACTAATGACTGACCCTTGAAGGATGTATCTGCCAAATTGGGCCTGCAGCAGGTGGCGAGGGAGCTAACCAGAGGGTAAAACCAACTTGATCTCAACCTCACCAATCTATCTCTCTCAGATGCATCTGTCCATGACAGTGTCAGTAAGAGTGACTAGCTCAGTCCTTGTGGAGATGAAGTCCCATAATCACACATTGTGTGAGATATCACAACCACTGTGTTAAATATGGTAGATTCAAACCAGAACTAGCAGCTCCAAACTGGACAGCTATGAGGCCATCAGCAACAGCAGAATTGCATTCAACCACAATCTGCAACCTCATGGCCCAGTATATCATCCACTCTACTATTACCATAAATTCAGGGGACCAACCCTGTTGCAATCGGGAATGTAGGAGCAGAGCCAGACATACCTAAAGATTTGCCTGAATAAGCTACAGCATGTCAAACAGGGGAACAACATGCAATAGACAGAGCTAGGCATTGACACAAACAGATGATGCAGTCCTGCCATATCCAGTCATGAATGGTGATGCAGTCATACCTAACACAAAGGAAGATGGTTGTTTGAGGCCCAGGATATCACTGCACGAGTTGCTCAGAAGTTTCCTATGCAAGGCCATCTTCAGCTGCTTCATTAATGACCTTTGCTTCAACATATGGTCAGAAGTGGGGATGCTCACTGATGACTGCACAATGATCAGTACCACTAGGAACTCAGAGGACGCTGAAGCAGTCTGTCTCCATACGCAGCAGGACCTGAACAACATTCTGGCTTGGGCTGATAAGTAGCAAGTAACATTTGCACTAAACAACTGCCAGACAATGACCATCTCCAAAAAGAGAGAATCTAACCATCGCTCCTTGACATTCAATGGCATTAGCATTGCTGAATCCCCCACTATCAATATTGTAAGGGTTACCATTGACCAGAAGCTGAACTGTATCAGCCATATATATGCTGTGGTTACAGGAGCAGGTCAGAGACTGGGAATTCTGCAGTGAGTAACTCTCCTCCTGACTCCCCAAAGCCTGTCCACCATCTACAAGGCACAAGTCAGGAGTGTGATGGAATACTCCCCACTTGTCTGGGTGAGTGCAGCTCCCACAACACTCAAGAAGCTCGACACCATCCAGGACAAAGCAGCCTGCTTTGTCAGCACCCCACTCACCACCTTAAACATTCATTCTCTCCACCACCGATGCACAGTGGCAGCAGTGTGTACCATGTACAAGATGCACTGCAGCAACTCACCAAGGCTTTTGACAGCACCTTCCAAACCCGTGACATCTGCCACCCATGAGGACAAGAGCATCAGACACATGGGAACACCAACATCTGGAAGTTCCCCTCCAAGCCACTCACTATCCTGACTTGGAAATATATCGCCATCCCTTCACTGTCGCTGGATCAAAATCCTGGAACTCCATTCCTAACAACACTGTGGGTGTACCTACACCACATGGACTGCAGCGGTTCAATTAGATGGCTCAGCATCCCCTTCCCAAGGGCAATCAGGATGGGCAATAAATACTGCCTTGCCAGGGATGCCCACATCCCCGAAAGAATAAAATATAAATGGAAGCTTTTCTTCTATTTACATTTGAAGAGACAAAGCACAATGGCAACTTCACTGAGTGTGTCAGGTATGTTTATTACACAGGGAAGTACAGCCAGTGGGATAAGTTAATGAAGCAGAGTTCTGAAGCAGTTTAGTCATTGCCTTTAGGAAAACGCCACTAATTTAGCCCTTAGTTTCTCCATTCTTGCTGGCAGTAGGGTGGTCATCTCTGCACAGAGCTCCAGCTCGGGCTCCATCACCCTGGCAGCCTGGGGCTGCCTTTCACAGTAATCTACCACAAAGCGGTAACAGTCCACCGACTGCTGCAGGTTACCCAGCTGTATCTTCGGATCAGAAGTGATCATCTTACCATACAACCAACCAATTCGAAACTTGCAAACCAGTGCAGGCCGCAAAACATCAGCTTCCAGCATCTCCGGAAATTTCTTTTCCGAATTCTTCAGTGAGTCGAGGAAGAGGTTGTAGTAAGTAATGGCTGATTGAGCAAGGTGGTTTATTTTCTTGATGTTGTGACTATCTAGCTCATCTAGTCGGTTGGCAATAGAAACCTTTAACTCCATCATTTCATAGTATGTATCTGCTATCTCAAACTGAAGCTGTCGGCAAACCAAGAGGTAATACTGCGGGTTTAACTCTTTGTAGACCATCTCCAGCATGTCTATGCGCCGTTTGTGCATCTTACAGCGCCTCTCCTGGTCCTCTTCAAAAAATGCCAGGGCCTTGAATAACGCACTGTGATCCTGAACGACCTCAATGTGGTCTGTCACATGGTCATCAAGCTGAAAGAATTCCTTGGCCTCTTGCACGTAGTTCTGTCCAACCAAGAACACCTCACGGGCTTTGGTAAAGTCTGCAGGGTAAGTGCAGCTCACCTTCTCCTCAACAGACTGGATCAGATCGAATGTTTCACTGGATCCAAACAGCACAGCACTTTTTCTCCCCTGTTCCTTCTCCTCCTCTTCTTTTCTCAATTGGATTTTCAGTTCTTCCTGCCGATCCCAATCCAGTTCACCAACATCGTCCTGTAGGAAAATATGACAGCTACAATAAATAAAGTGTCCCCCTGGAGTTGCTGTGACAGTGTGTATGACACTTGCACTTTCACCATCAACATCTAACACAGTCAGACATATATGATACAACAGTGGCCAAACTACATGGTCTACTAAACCCCAGAGACCAGGAACAACCCTCATCTGATGGCCAAGGGCTGAGTTCAGCACAATGGTACGCTGTCTGAAGATGGCAGGGTGGACGGCTCTACAGCAGTCAGACAGCCACCAAAGGCAATGAGCTTGGAGCTTGATGAATATACAGGTTTCAAACAGGGGACTCAAGAGTTGATTCACTGGGGTGGGGGCAGTTCAGAGGCTAATCCAGATATGTGCTGGGTTAGCTGGTCTCTGTTGAGGGACTGAACGTAAGAATGGCCACTTGGGGACCTGAATGTAACTGGGACCTGTGGTGCTATCTGCCAGGAAAACTGAGCACCTTTGAACAAAGGAGCTAGCCTGAACCACAGCCCCACCTACTGGTGCCCAGACATATCAGAAGATAGAGGGGAAGGGCAGCAGACACTGGTATGCCTCACTGCCCAGATCTTCCCCTATGCTCTGCCGTAATTTTGTGTACAATCAAGGGGATTTTTCCCCTCTCGCACTCTGTTTTTCACCTTGTTGAAGTTCAAGGCACAGTCACTTGTGAGATTTCAAGTGTTTCTGTTTAAGAGTGAAAGACAAAGATTCAGCTACCAAGCTAATTCATTGCAGATACCTCGAGCAGCTTGCGGGAGTCTTGCAGCAGATTGAGACAATACTTTATCCAACACCGGGCTATTTCTGCCTTTTTCTGCTGGAGCTGGTCACGACGGTCCCTCTCCTCTTCACCTGTGGGCACACAAATGACTCACTGAGTCTTTCTTATTGACCCCGTCCTGCGAGTCACAATATGAGGCAAACACTGGAGTAAGTAATCTCATGGGGCTGAATGTTTTAGAACAATTTGAGTTAAAAAAGCATCAGGGTCTACAAGTAGCTCACTTCATTCTGTAACTCTGGGCAATGTTTCAGTGCAAATGCATCATTTTTGCAGTGAAAGTAGGACAAGTAAATAGCTCTGGGATTGGGCACAGCTACCCGCTCCAGGACAGGTGAACAGCCGCCTTGCTCTGGGATTGGGCACAGCTACCCGCTCCAGGACAGGTGAACAGCCACCTCGCTCTGGGATTGGTATAGCTACTAAACCTAGTTTGGGTTCAGGGCTGAGACAGCTGAACTTGGCCCAGAACAGGGGTTTCGGTTCAGGCCCAGACAGCTAAACTTGGCCCAGGACAGGGGTCTGGATTCAGGGCCCAGGCAGCTGGACTCGGCCCAGGACAGGGGGCTGGGTTCAGGGCCCAGGCAGCTGGACTCGGCCCAGGACAGGGTCTGGGTTCAGGGCCCAGGCACCTGGACTCGGCCCAGGACAGGGGTCTGGGTTCAGGGCCCAAGCAGCTGGACTCGGCCCAGGACAGGGGGCTGGGTTCAGGGCCCAGGCAGCTGGACTCGGCCCAGGACAGGGTCTGGGTTCAGGGCCCAGGCACCTGGACTCGGCCCAGGACAGGGGTCTGGGTTCAGGGCCCAAGCAGCTGGACTCGGCCCAGGACAGGGGGCTGGGTTCAGGGCCCAGGCAGCTGGACTCGGCCCAGGACAGGGTCTGGGTTCAGGGCCCAGGCACCTGGACTCGGCCCAGGACAGGGGTCTGGGTTCAGGGCCCAAGCAGCTGGACTCGGCCCAGGACAGGGGGCTGGGTTCAGGGCCCAGGCAGCTGGACTCGGCCCAGGACAGGGTCTGGGTTCAGGGCCCAGGCACCTGGACCCAGCCCAGGAGAGGGGTCTGGATTCAGGACCCAGGCAGCTGGGTTCAGCCCATGGACTTGGGCACTATCACTGATGTCTGTGCCCTTTGGAAGTAAGTGCAGGATCAGCCAGGCCTTGCACTCCTGTCATTTCCCACCACCAGCAGCCCTCAACCCATTCAGTGGAGACTTTACATTCACAGATAGTGTTGGCCACTGTTACAATGCCCTTCATGATTGAATAGCCTGGCTACACACAGTTGGGAGCCTGCAGATGCTGATCTAACATGAGGCAGCATTTGGTATATGTGCTCCAGGACAAATCAGACAGTCTAGCATCCAGCCACATGTAAAACAGCTGCTTCATGAGAGCATTCAGACTGAACACAGAACACAGCTGCAAAAATACTTCTATACACTTTTAAAGTCATACACATTCTGCCAAGGTAGGAAAGTATGTTGTGAAGAGGACACGAGGAGGTTGCAGATGGATATAGATAGGTTGAGTGAGTGGGCAAAGATCTGACAAATGGAGTTTAATGTAGAAAAATGTGATGCTGTTCACTTTGGCAGGAAGAACGAAGAAGCAGTATGTTACTTAAATGGAGAACAGCTGCATAATTCTGAGGTGCAGAGGGATCTAGGTGTTCTAGGACATGAGTCACAAAAACTTAGTATGCAGGTGTAGGAAGTATTTAAGAAGGCTAATGGAATGCTTTCCTTTACTACGAGAGGAATTGAACATAAAAGTAAGGATATATAAAGTAAGGATACATAAAAGGAGGTTATGCTTCAGTTATGCCGGGTATTGGTGAGACCTCACCTTGAATACTGTGTGCAATTTTAGTCTCCTTATTTAAGGAAGGATATAAATGCATTGGAGGTGGTTCAGAGGAGGCTTACTAAATTGATGCCTGGAATGAGTGGGTTGTCTTATGAGGAACAGTTGGACAGGCTGGGCTTGTTTCCATTGGAGTTCAGAAGAGTGAGGGGTGATTTAATTGAAGTGTACAAGATCCTGAATGGTCTTGACAAGGTGGACATGCAGGGTCAATCCAGAACTAGGGGGCACTTTTAAAATTAGAGGTCACCCTTTTAGGTCAGAGATGAGGAGAATTTTTTTCTTTCAAGAGTATTGTGTGACCTTTGGAACTCTCTGCCTCAGGTGGTGGAGGCGGGGTCATTGAATATTTTAAGGCAGAGGGAGATAGATTCTTGGTGGGCAAGGGAATCAAAGGTTATCAGGGTTAGATGGGAATGTGGATATCGAAATACAAGATGATCAGCCATGAACCTATTGAATGGTAGAGCAGGCTTAAGGGGCCGAATAGTCTACTCCTGTTCCTATTTCTTATGTTCTTATGTAAGATACAGAAACCACTACTAGATAATGTAACTTACTTTCCTCTGTAGGAGATTCAGAGGATGGCCCTCCCACCTGGTTGAAGATCACACTGGAAGCAGCAAGACACAAACGACCTTCCATGTAACTCTGCTGCTCAAGAGAAAACAGTCATCCTGTAAGTACAACCTGAGCTTTAAAGTGTTCACTGCAGCCTGCAGCCCATGCTGTGAATCACAGCACCCTGGGCTAACAGGATGCAGTCTACAGTGTAGCCTGCATTATAACCTATCATCTGTGTGCTGCACGGTGGCCAGTTGCCCTGTGCTATGCCCCAGAGACCACATTCTCCTGATATGATGCACTCCTGTCCCCCGGGGCCCTGTCTCACACCCAAAAGCCCCGAGCCTTCCTTCCTCCCCCTGGGCCTTGCCCCACTGCTTGCGCCCTGCCTACTGCTCCCACCCCACTTCCCTTCAACCCTTTGCTCTCCTGCTGTGTTAACTCAGCACCTACAGATCCTCTGAGTCCTGATCAAAATGGCCTCCTTCCAGTGTGAGCTTTGTCTGTCCAGTAGCATCAATGTCCTGTTGGTGCCTCCACCTCCACGACGCCCATCAGGAGTCATGGCACAGCTATCAGGTGCTCAGGGACATTGCCTAGTGTCAGTTTAGCTCTGGACAGTGAGGGCTTTCCCTGCCTGATCCAAGGCTGGTTCATTCAGAACAGGCCAAGGGTTAACCCTGTGGTCACTCAATGATACCTTTAAACCAGGAATGCAAATGTTAACCGAACCTATCATCATCTGTCACCCACCGTTCCTTATGTCTTAACCGCCACTAACCCCTCACAGACTCACCCGATCCCACCCCACTCTGTCCCGTCTTCACATGTTCCTTCCTCATTGAAGCATCGTTTTGAGTTCTTTCTGCAGGAATTCCCTATCTCAAGTCTTAGGGGGCAACATTCCACAGGGGATGGAATACCACATGCAGTGGTCACTACAAGTGACTGTGAATTCACGTTTCAAATCAACTCTTAAATCTCCATGTCAAGCCAACAACACCTTGCACTGCTTCTGGGATCCAGGGAGACACATTAACAATCCATGCGGAGGGTTGCTGTCCAGAGACAGTACAGGCAGACTTACCTTAGTGATATAATACTGTGACAAGGTGGCAGCATTGATGGCCCACTCCACGGGGTTATAATTGGTGAACTGCAGCTGGCGTTGCAGGGTAGTGTGGCAGTACCAGGCAGCCTTCTCATTCATATCCAAGTGTTTGTAGACTTGTGCCAGGTAATACAAAGTGTGAGTGTAAACTTTCTCAAACCTGCACAATCCAAACAAAACATAGTGACATTCCTAGAAATGGCCGGGCAACACATAACTGTAAAACTGGAATCAATGGGAATCATGGGGAAAACTCTCTGCTGGTTGGAGTCATACCCAGCACAAAGGATGATGGTTGTGGTCGTTGGAGGTCATTCATCTCAGTTCCAGGACATCACTGCAGGAGTTCCTAAGGGCAGTGTCCTCAGCCCAATCATCTGCAGCTGCTTCATCATAAGGTCAGAAGTGGGGATGGTCGCTGATGATTGCACAATGTTCAGCACCATTCACAACTCGTCAGATACTGAAGCAGTCTGTGTCCAAATGCAGCAAGACCTAAACAACATTTAGCAACAGAAAATGCTATCTGATAATAGCTGCTACTCCTGACAGCAGAGAGCTGTGTCGTGAGGCGACCATGTTCCAGACTTTGATCAGGTCCTGGTAAAAGACGGGCAACGCCTGCAAGGAGCCACGAAGGCCCCTCAGGTCTATAAACAGGAGCTGCACGTCATAATTCAGGCCATGCACCTGACGGAAGAAATACGTCACCAGTGCACACCATTTCGGAGGAGGCTCAACGTAAAGGTATCGCTGCAGGGTCTGAAGGCGGAAAGTCGCCACCTGTGTGCGTAGGCACACTAGCGCCTGACCGCCCTCCCTAAGTGGGAGACTCAGAACCTCAGCAGTGACCCAGTGCAGCCTTTTGTCCCAGAAGAAGTCGATAAGCATTCTCTGGATTTTTGTGACAAAGTCTGGGGGAGGGGTCAAAGTGACCAGCTGGTACCACAGCATGGTGGCAATCAGCTGGTTTATGACCAGCACTCAGAGCAGTCCTGTCCAGTGCAGCAAACGAGTGGTGACTTTGGTCTCCAGCTCCTACCAGTTCGCCGGCCAGGATTCCTCAGCAGGGCCGAGGTGGACCTCCAGGTAGAGGAGGCTGGTGCTGCTCCAGGTGAAAGGCCTGAGCTCCTCGGGTAGGGGATCCATCTGCCACTGACTGATCAGGAGCCCAGAACATTTGTCCCAGTTGATCATGGCAGAGGATGCAGCAGACTAGACCTCTTGTCACTCGCGCATCCTCCGCAGGTCAGCCGGGTTGGTGAACATGGGGAGCACGTCATCGGCGTAAGCCGTGAGGACCACCTCGATGCCCGGCCCGCGCAGAACCAATCCCAACCTCCTCCGCAAAAGGCGCAGGAAGGCTCCACGCAGGTAGAATACAATTGGCCAGACAGGGGCAGCCCTGCCAAAGTGAAGGGGCGCTGTCAGGGACCCATTAACCTTAACTAGACTCTCTGCATACAGAAGTCGGATCTGGGCAACAAAATGTGTCCCGAACCCGAATGCTTGCAGGGTCCCGAATAAATATTTGTGATCCACCCTGTCGAACGCCTTCTCCTGATCAAGAGACAGGAAGGCACTGGACAGACCAGTCACCTGCGAGAAGTGGATGACATCCCGGACCAGATGGATGTTATCGAAGATGGTGTGGCACTGGACGTTGTAGGACTGATCAGGGTGGATTATGTGGTCCAGCACTGTGCCAAGGTGAGAAGACATGGCCTTGGCAAAGATCTTGTAATCCGTGCTGAGGAGGGAGACCAGGTGCCACTTCTTAAAGTGGCGGAGATCCACCTGCTTCGGCAGCAGGGCAATAACTGCCCTGTGCCACGAAAGGGGCATCTCCCCGGTCGCGATACTTTCCCCCAGGACCCCCACGAAGTCGCTCTCCAGGACATCCCAGAACGCCCTGAAGAACTCCATGGTCAGCCTGTCCAGCCCTGGGGACTTGCCCTTGGAGAGGCTGTCGAGGGCACCGGTCAGCTCCCCCAGGCTTATTGGAGCATCAAGCTTTCCAGTGCCCTCTGGGGCGACCTGCAGCAGGTCCTTTAACAAAATTTTGCAAACATCCTTGCTGGATTGATCCAGAGAAAACAGAACAGAGTAATAGGCTATGGGTGAGCACTGATGCCCTCTGGATCCGAGATGGGATCTGTCGTCAGCCAGCAGCGTAATGAGCTGCTGACGGACCCTGTGCCTTTTATCCAGCGAATGGAAGGGGGAGCCACAGTCCAGGTCCTGGGGGAACTGGATCCGTGACCTCATGTATGAGCCGCGAGACCCGACGAGTTGCAGGTCCTGCAGTGCGCCCTTCTCAGGGCCGGGTCCGCGTCAGGCTGATGGAGACGTGCCTCCAGGTCGAGCACCTCCTTCTCCAACTCCTTGACCCTGGATTTCCGCCTCTTTGTTGACCCCTTCGCGTACTCCTGACAGAAAACTCGGATGTGAGTCTTGCCCACTTCCCACCATAGCCTCAAGGAGAAGCCTCCCTGCTTCCTTCTCCAGCCGGCACAGAAACGACAGAACGAGTCCAGGATCTGCTCGTCCTCCAGCAGCAGGCTGTTAAAGTGCCAGTATATGGACCCCGTCCGAGCGCAGAACAGAATGACTTCCACCCACACCAGACAGTGGTCCAAGCGCGGCACTTGCTGCACTGAAGCCGGTGGAACGCAGCACACGAATGTCTTAGAAACGTAAAGGCAGCTGAGTCTGGATGCTCTGACTCCAAGCAACACAAAAGTAAAGACGCTGGAGTCAGGATGGAGATGATGCCAGACGTCCACCAAGTTGAAGGACCCAACTAGGTCCCTTAACTTCCCCACCCCCAGCGAGTGGCATGAGGCACAGAGTTAGCCACCCCGCACGAACTGGAGGATGGGTGACTCATGTAGACACCACCTTGCCATTCTAGGAGCCATGTAATTTTGTCTCCCAGAACTGTGTATGTTTCCTGCAGGAAGCACACCGCATACTTTCTGTTCCTGAGGATTGAGGAGTTCTGGGCACTGTGCTTCCCTGCTGCCATTGGTGTTGAGGCTGGCTATGGTTATCTTCATTATCAGAAGTGTTTTTGCCCATCACCATCACTTAGTAAAGTGTGGGAAGAGAGGACGTCCAATGTTTCCCCTCCTTCAGGAGCCCAGCGAGATGTGTGGAACTGCTTGGCGTTTGGGTCCAGCCCTGGGGCTTTTAGGGCCAGGCAGATGTACCAGGACACCAGCAGAAAAGGATGCCATCTGTCCAGAGCTGACAACTCTTTCGATGACTGCAATTGCTCGCCAAAAAATCCTGGAGCTCCCTTACAGGGATGAGGGGAGGATCGGAGGGCAGGGGGGCACCAGGGTTTCCACCACCTCACCCGATACCGGCTCATCCCAGTGCTCACCACTGAAGCCCCATCCTCCTCTGAATTATCACCTCCTACTACTACCCCCTCGATCACATTGAGTATGGGGGCTGTTTCAAAGCCACCGATCAGCTCTACCCGTGCCTCGTTCCCACTCCCAGAATGAATGGCAAGGGGGTCCTCTCTGGTCTCCTCTAGCTGCATTTGGGGACCTGCCCCACTCCCGGGGCCAGGTCGCTTGGAATCACGGGGAACAGCTAGGAGGGATGCTTATTTGGGGGTTCACCTCAGCCCTTTTTGCTTTTTTTTTGGCCTTCACGCCTTGCAGACGGTTGCTCTCCTCACCCCCCACTACGGTGGTCTCTTTCGCAGGGGAGGAAGGAGGGGGGAGCACCAGCCGTGGCCACCTCAGTGGTGCCGGTGGCTTTGGAGGTGGGGTAATGCTTTCACAAGTGCTCCACATCCTTACACAGGTGACACTGTGAGCCATCCACGGACCAGAAGACCTTCCATCAGGCTGAGCTGTGAATCATCCCTCCAGCATCTCCTCCTGGGCTAGGTCAACAAATCTGGCGCCGGAAGGTGTAAATATGGTGCAGGTTTGGCTCCCCGAGGGCGAGCAGGACCAGCACCACCCCGGACCTGACCTCTCTAAGGAGTTGTAAATGGGGGAGGAGTAGCACACCGGGGATGAAGGGTCAGAAGTTGGACAACAGCAGTGGCCTCCAATAGGGGTCCATTGCCAAATACATCCCACCCATGAAGAGCCCCTTGGTCATGGCCAGTTACACCATCCGCTCAAGCCTCAGGAAGAATGCCACCTTCCCATACACGTGAAGCTGCGACTATGGCTGAGGGGCTGACAACACTAGCCACAGCTTTGACACATGCCTCTATTGTCATCTTGGGGTGGATGTAGCTCTCCACCCCAAAGCAGAATGGTGACAGAGCCACAGAATCAACTGATGGTGTTGCCTCCATGGGGGCTTTAGAGGCCCCCGGCACTGGCGATGGTGTTCCTGACATGCAGTATGAGCTACAACCACCCCAAGCTCCTTTCTTTTGTTTTGCTATAAGGGCAAAGAAAATCTTTAAGCTCAATTTCCCTACGGTAGGCAAGTCCACCTGACATCCTGATCCCAAGTCTTTCTTCAAAACCCTGAGCTACTAGTCTAGCTTTAGCCTTGCAGGTGCTGTCGGGAAGCACCTTTTCTGTACAGATCCACCTGTGAGGTAAGGCTGGCTGTCCCCTGCCTGGTATTTTGGTGTATACCCCAAATTTCTTCCAGCTCTTTTTGTTTGGCTTCCTTTGTCAACTTGTCTTCTAATTTGTTAATTGCCACTAAAATTTCTTGATCATAAGGGCTTCTACTCCTAGTCACGCTCCCAGATTGTTCTTTGTCCTTGTTCTTGTCAAACTACAACCTCTACTCGCCCTCTCTCTTTCTGGACTCTGGCTACAAGATCTCTACGATCAAAGTTCCTTTCGCAAATCCATAATCTTTTCCCAGGGCTGCGATCACTTCCCAGTCCACTTTCAGAACTCACACTGCGTTTTCTGGCCTTCCACATCATTACCTCATTTTGTCAGTTAGGAATTTAGCTGGTGCTCCCAGTCCAATTCTTATCCTTTTTTCCATTATCTTGTCTACATTTACCTTTTCTCTTTACTACATTGTATTTGCAAGTGGCTTTTCCTGCTCTCCCTATAATGGTAATATTCCCTCCACACACTGGTCCTTACTGGCATATAAATTAATCTAGTGCCTATCTTGGTTGGGTGTCCTTTGGGATAAATAGCCTTATCCTGCAGTTCAGTATCACTTTGTTCACATTCATTCAGCTTTTTATCTGCCATAAGCTGCTCCTCTTAACTGTCCAACATGTGTATGCTGCCTCTTCACTTTGTTACCTGTTCAGGTTCTGTAAATGTATAATCAGTGCCAATTAGCCTCAAGGAATGTACCCTAACAGTTTGATTGCCATGTTGTAAATTTACTGTCTTTCTTTCACTGCCTATAACCTTACCAGGTCCTTTCCTTTATTTCTGCCTTTCTCTTTAGTAATATACTATGTCCCTGGATTAAACTATATTTCTGACGGCCTTATGCAGTACCTTAAGACTCGCCAAATTTTCTCCAAAACCTCAGTCTTGATAATTGCCCTTCTCCCTGCATGCAGGGTATTCAAATGCTCATTAAAAAACTGAGCTAACTGTAGTCCCTTCCAAGGCCAGATGATGATCCCATGTCACTAAAGGTATTTTTGGATTTTTCCCATAAACTAATTGACAGAGGCTGTAGTCCCCAACCATTTAAAGTGAATTCTTCACATTGACTGCCCACGCCAGGGCAGATGTCACCTTACAGCTCGATTGGTCAGCTAAGACTTTGTGAAGCATCTCATCAATTACCGTGTGATTTCTTTCACAAGCCCCATTACTAAAGGAACTTTCTGCTGCTGTATTTATTACTACGATGTTCACATTTTGACACATACCTTTAAACTCATCGTTGGCAGATTCCCCCTCCACTTTGTCAGTTAGGAATTTAGCCGGTGCTCCCAGTCCAGTTCTTATCCTTTTTTCCCCATTATCTTGTCTACAATTACCTTTTTTCTTTACTATATATTACTGTTAACAGACTGAATCTAGTTGCCATGTCTATGAAGTGCAACAGAAAAATGTTTTTTGTCTTATCCCTTACCTTCAAGTCTCTTGCTAGTGGGAGACTCACTAAGGGCCGTGATGGTGTCCTCCTACATTTTCTACATAGATCGCTTTTCTCACTGATTTCTTCTACAAGTTTAGTATATCATCATACATTATCCCGCATCCTTTAGTAGGATTTTTAACTAATGACCAGATGGATAAGCAAACTCCCAATGTAATTTGCAAATAATTTGCCTTTTTTCCTTTAAACTCCTAACCCCTGATGTCATCAACACTTCTTTAATATGGTGATTAAAAATGTTAGATCTTGTTGAGGGGATACAATAACATTCTGATTGTGTAAACTGTAAATCTACAGATTTCAAAAAACCTGCCTTATTGTGCTTCACAGCTAACTTCATTAGAGCCTTTTTCATAGACAGCTTACTCAACAGCAAGGGTATTTCACCGGTGCTACATCTGTGCTGATAAATTGGTTTACCCCAGCTATGTTACATGGAATTACCACTCTTTTAAGTGATTTTAACGTGTTATCCTTCCCAAACTTACGTAGAACTTTCATAATCCTTAACCTTACTTCAGTCTTTCCTATTTAGAGAATCCAGGTGGCTCTTTAATCAATCCACTCAACACACTGACGTACATCCATTGTCTAACACAGCACAACTGAATGAGCCCAAAACCAGAGCACCCATTACCAGACTAAAGCTTCTGGTAACCAGTACAATTCCTTCTGACCGATAGTATCATCAGCTTCCCCTCCCAATCCTTCCTTGTCATGAGCCATTTCAAAAACCCTGTTATCCCGTTCCGTTATCATCACAATGATATTTCGAGTCACATCTGAAGCATCTGTTTATTATTCCTTGGTTCTTCCTGGGGTTCATTCTCCTGCCTTAGTTGCCCAATTCCTGTTGTCTGTTAGAGCTACCAAAAGGGTCTCTATCCACATTTTTTTTGTTGGTAGAAGGGTATTAAGAGGCTTCAAGGCAATTAAGACAAGTTGAGTGAGTGGACAAATACATGGCAGATGCAGTATAACATGGATAAATGTGAAGTAATTGCCATTAAACAGTAACAATGTAACTAATAACACACTGATACTGGACACCACACTTTTTAGGGAGGATGTGAAGGCATTAAAAAGCAGAAAAGATTCATGAGAATGGTTCCGGAGATGAGGAACTTTTGTTACGTAGAAATATTTGAGAAGCTAGGACTGTTTTCCTTAGAGAAAGAAGGTTGAGAGGACAATTGAAAGAAGTATTTAAAATCATGAGGAGCCTGGACTGAGATGAGGAGAAATTTCTTCACCCAGAGAGTGGTGAGTCTGTGGAATTGGTTACCACAGAAAGTAGCTGAGACCAGAATGTTGTCTGCTTTCAAGGAGGAGTTAAATATAGCTCTTGGAGCGAAAGGGATCAAAGGGTATGGGGAGAAAGCGGGAGCAGGCTATTGAGTTGGATGATCAGCCATGATCATAATGAATGGCCAAGCAGGATTGAAGGGCTGAATGGCCTACTCCTGCTCCTAGTTTCTATGTTTCTAGTACAGAGGGAGAAACTATTTCCATTGGTGGAAGGATTGAGAACCAGAGGGCACAGATTGAAGGTAACTGGCAAAAGAAACAATGATGACATCCAGAAACCCTTTTCATGCAGCAAGTGGTTTCAGATCTGGAATGCACTCCCTGAGAGTATGGTGGAGGTAGATTTGAGGCTTTCAGGGGGGAATTGGATTATTATTTGAAAAAAGATGAATGTGCAGGGCCACAGGGAGAAGGCAGGGGAGTAGCACTGGGTGAGTTGCTCCTTCAGAGAGCCAGCACAGACACGACAGGCCCAATGGCCTCCTTCTGCATGCTGTAACCATTCTGTGATTCATTTTCATCAGTGATTTATAAAATTCTAACATGATCTCTTTGCTTTTATATTCTATTTCTCTGCTTATAAACCCAAGTAACGCTTATGCTTTTTAACCGCCTTCTCAACTTGTTCTGCCACCTTTAAAGTCCCTTCTTAACACACTGAAATTCACTCTTTCCCATTTGAGCATTTTAACCATTGATATTTTAAAATTTATTATGTTGAAAATATTTTACGAATTATGTTATGGTCACTGTTGGCCAAAAGTTAGAGTAATTAAAGTCCTTTAATATTAATATTCTATTTTTTATTTACATGCCGTTGAAATTTGCCACCAAATTTGCTTCACCTCCTCACAGCTTAGAATTCTATACAAAGAAATTCCCAACAATGGAACAGCTCCCCCCACTGTTCTTCAACTCGAGCCAGATAGATTCAGTCCTAGAACCAGCCGGTAAATTCTTTCTATTTAGAGCTGTAACATCCTTATTCAACACTGCCATCACCAACCCCACACCCCATCCTTTTTTCTCCTTCATCGTTCTGGAACGCATGACAATCAGGAATATTGAGAACCCATTCCTAGTCTCCTTTGAGTTATTTCTGTTCATGCAACCACATTGTAATCCCCTGTAGCAATTTGTGACTGCAACCTTATAGCTAAGCTATGGATGTACCAGAAATGTAATACCTCCAACATCACGTTCTATTTTCCTCAATCTGATCCCTGCAATTTTTGAGACAGTTTTAAGTTTATTGTTGTTTATATCTGTCCTCTGATCTCACTGCTGCTCCTTTCTGCCATCTTCTGCTTTCCTTCCACCTGCCAAATTAAGTTAACCTGTTCCCCAAAGGTTAATCTCTCAGCAAGCACATTATCATTTTTGTTAATAGCTTCTTTTAAATGGAATCTTATTAAATGTCTTCGAGAAGTCCATGCAAATAACATCTATAGATATTCCCTTATTTACCACGAGTTGTAGTTAGTTAATTTCCCAAAACATTCAATAAGATTTCTTCAAAGATAAAACTGAACTGGGACACAAAGTTGCAATATAATTTCAGCAACAGAATTCCGAGCTCTCAGGAGTCTCCAGGCCATCTCAGTTATTTACAGAAAAAATCCAAGTTTGATTCCTGACGAATGCGAGTTTGAAACCACCCTACCTTTTTTGTCTCTCTTGCTCAGTCAGCCTTTCTTCTTCGGCCAGGAAATGCTCATGGGTATCGAATGGAGGAGTCCCGATCTAAACAATAAATAACATACTGGTTTTACGCAGCTACTGCATTTTATGTACATACTGTCTTCTTTTTGCAAATACTGCTCAGTGCTCCTGTCCTTACTCAGTTGTCCCTCCTCTCCTAAAGCCATCAATTCTTCAGCTGCAGTTTCACAGCAGCCCAACCAAAGGTCCAATGCTTCAAGTTGGCCCAGGCAGTGGCAGGTTATAAGACCAAAGACGGCAATACAACCAGACTCAATCATGTGCCCACAGGTATATCACACAAAATATCTAAATAAGACTCAGTAGCACCCACCCTGGCTGATATTCCTCTCGCTCAACAGTCACTGCTGATAATGCTGTCGTCCAATCACTTTCAATGTTACATTTAATTCCTTTAATAAAAATTGAGATAGTGAGAATGCAGCTGAAGGCAAGTGGCAGGATGGGGAGCACATCCAGGCTTGGGCTGACAAGTGGCAAGTAACATTCACGTCACACAAATGCCAGGCAATGATCATCTCCAACAAGAGAGAATCTAACCATAACCCTTGACATTCAATGGCATTACCACCATTAAATCGCCTAATATCAACATCCTAAGGGTAGCTATTGACCGAAACTAACTGAAATTAAATCGATAGCAAGAAATGATGTAGGGTCAGATGATGTAGAACCTGTGTGGGTAGAGTTGAGGAACCGCAAAGGTAAAAAAACCATAATGGGAGCTATGTACAGGCCTCCGAACAGTAGTCAAGATGAGGGGCACAAGATACACCAGGAGATAGAAAAGGCGTGTAAGAAAGGCAAGGTTACAGTGATCATGTGGGGTTTCAATATGCAGGTAGACTGGGAAAATCAGGTTGGTAGTGGATCCCAAGAAAAGGAATTTGTGGAATGTCTACGAGATGGCTTTTTGGAGCAGCTTGTCTAGGAAGAAGGCAATTCTAGATTTAGTGATGTGTAATGAGGCAGATTTGATAAGGGAGCTTAAGGTGAAGGAACCTTTAGGAGGAAGGGACCATAATATGATAGAATTTACCCTGCAATTTGAGAGGAAAAAGCTGGAATCAGATGTCACGGTATTACAGTTGAATAAAGGCAACGACAGAGGCATGAGGGAGGAGCTGGCCAGAATTGACTGGGAAATGAACCTAGCAGGAAAGACAGTGGAATAGCAATGGCAGGAGTTTCTGGGAGACATGGCAAAAATTGATCCCTAGGAAGAAGAAGCATACTAAAGGGAGGATGAGGCAACCATGGCTGACAAGGGAAGTCAGGGACAGCATAAAAGCTAAAGAGAAAGCATACAATGCGACGAAGAACAGTGGCAAGCCAGGAGATTGGGAAGCCTACAAAGACCAACAAAGGACAACTAAAAAATAAGGAGAGAGAAGATTAAATATGAGGGTAAACTAGTCAGTAATATAAAAGAAGATTGCAAGATTTTTTTTAGATATATAAAGGGTAATAGAGAGGCAAAAGTGGACATTGGGCCGCTGGAAAAGTAGTGGTGGGGAACAAAGAAATGGTGGAGGAACTGAATAGGTACTTTGCATCAGTCTTCACAGTGGAACACACGAGTAACATCCCCAAAGTTCAAGCGAGTTGGGGGGCAGAGGTGGGTATGGTGGCCTTTACCAAGGAGAAGGTGCTAGGAAAACTGAAAGGTCTGAAGGTGGATAAATCACCTGGACCAGATGGATTACACCCCAGAGTTCTGAAGGAGATAGCTGAATTGATAGTGGAGGTGTTAGTGGTGATCTTTCAGGAATCACTGGAGTCAGGGAGGGTCCCAGAGAACTGGAAAATCGCAAATGTAACTCCCGTTTAAGAAGGGAGTGAGGCAAAAAATGGGAAATTACAGGCCGATTAGCCTGACCTAGGTCATTGGTAAGATTTTAGAGTCCATTATTAAGGATAAGATTTCAGAATACTTGGAAGTGCATGGTAAAATAGGGCAAAGTCAGCATGGTCTCATCAAGGGGAGGTTCATGCCTGACAAATCTGTTAGAATTCTTTGAGGAGGTAACGAGTAGGTTAGACAAAGGAGAGCCAATGGATGTTACCTACTTGGACTTCCAGAAGGCCTTTGACAAGGTGTCACACAGGAGTCTGCTCAGTAAGATAAGAGCCCATGGTGTTAGAGGCAAGGTACTATCATGGATAGGAGATTGGCTGTCTGGCAGGAGGCAGAGAGTGGGGATAAGGGGATCCTTCTCAGGATGGCAGCCAGTGACTAGTGGAGTTCTGCAGGGGTCAGTGTTGGGACCATAACTTTTCACTTTATATGTTAATGATCTAGATGAAGGAACTGAGGGCATCCTGGCTAAGTTTGCAGATGATACAAAGATAGGTGGAGGGACAGATAGTATTGAGGAGGTGGGGAGGCTGCAGAAGGATTTGGACAGGTGAGGCGAATGGGCAAAGAAGTGGCAGATGGAATACAGCGTGGGGAAGTGTGAGGTCATGCACTTTGGTAGGGAGAATAGAGGCATAGACTATTTTCTAAATGGAGAGAGAATTCAGAAATCTGGAGTACAAAGGAACTTGGGAGTCCAAGTCCAGGATTCTCTTAAGATTAACTTGCAGGTTGAGTCGGTAGTTAGGAAGACAAATGCAATGTTGACATTTATTTTGAGAGGACTAGAATATAAAAGCAGGGATGTGCTGCTGAGGCTTTATAAGGCTCTGATCAGACCACATTTAGAATATTGAGAGCAATTTTGGGCCCTGTATTTCAGGAAGGATGTACTAGCCCTGGAGAGGGTCCAGAGGAGGTTCACGAGAATGATCCCAAGAATGAAAGGCTTAACATATGAGGAACGTTTGAGGACTCTGGGTCTATACTCGATGGAGTTTAGAAGGATGATGGGAGATCTGATTGAAACTTACAGAATACTGAAAGGCCTGGATAGAGTGGACGTGGGGAAGATGTTTCCATTAGTAGGAGAGACAAGGACCCGAGGGCACAGTTTCAGAGTAAAGGGAAGACCTTTTAGAACAGAGATGAGGAGAAACTTCTTTAGCCACAGAGTGATGAATCTATGGAATTCATTGCCACAGAAAGCTGTGGAGGCCAGGTCATTGAGTGTATTTAAGACCAAGATAGATAGGTTCTTGATTGGTAAGGGGATCAAAGGTTACGAGGAGAAGGCAGGGGAATGGGGTTCAGAAACTTATCAGCCATGATTGAATGGCGGAGCAGACTCGATGGACCGAATGGCCTAATTTCTGCTCCTATGTCTTATGAAACTGAACTGGACCAGCCATATAAATATGGCTACAAGAACAGGTCAGAGGCTGGGAATTCTGCGACAAGCAACCCACACCCTGACTCCCCAAAGCCTGTCCACCATCTACGAGGCACAAGTCAGGAGTGAGATGGAATACTCTCCGCTTGTCTGTTATGAGTGCCGCTCCCACAACAGATGGCTTCAAACCGTCCAGGACAAAGCAGCCCGCTTGATGAGCACCACATCCACAAACATTCACTCCCTCCATCACCGATGCACAGTGGTAGCAGTGTGTACCATTCACAAGATGCACTGCAGGAATTTACCAAGGCTCCTTCCCATTTCTGACCTTATGATGGAAAGAAGGTCATTGATGAAGCATTGAAGATGGTTGGGCCGAGGACACTACCCTGAGAAACTCCTGCAGTGATGTCCTGGAGCTGAGATGATTGACCTCCAACAACCACAAGCATTTTCCTTTGTGCTAGGTATGACTCCAACCAGCGGAGAGTTTTCCCTGATTCCCACTGACTCCAGTTTTGCTAGGGCACTTTGATGCCACACTCGGTCAAATACAGCCTTGATGTCAAGGGCAGTCACTTTCACCTCACTTCGGGAGTTCAGCTCTTGTCATGTTTGAACCAAGACTGTAATGACGTCAGGATCTGAGAGGCCCTGGTGGAACCCAAACTGGGTGTCAGTGAGCAAGTTCAGCGTTGTTGGGTCAAAATGCTGGAAATCTCTCGTTAACAGCACTGTGGGTGTCCCTACACCACCTGGACTGCAGCAGTTCAAGAAGGCAGCTCACCACCACCTTCTTATCACCACCCTGTCCAATTGACACATCCCACTCACTGGTTAGCTCTGCCCTGCCCGCCCCTGACACGGCTAGTCACCGCCCTACCCAATCGGCACACTCCGGTCACTGGTTATCGCTGCCCTGCCCCATTAACACACCCCAGTCAATGGTTATCACCGTCCTCCACAATTCAGATACCACAGTCACTGGTTATCACCGCCCTTCCCAATTCACACATCACCGTCTCTGGTTATCACCAACCGGCCCAATCGACACACCCCAATCCCTGGTTATTACTGCCATGCCGAATTCACACACCACTGTTACTGGTTATCACCATGCTGCCCAATTTAGATATCCCAGTCACTGGTTATCACCGCCCTGCCCAATGACACATCGCAGTCCCTGGTTACCACCGCCCCACTTAATGGACACAACCTTCTCCCTGGTTATCACCGTCCTGCCCAATTCACACACCTCAGTCCCTGGTTATCACCGCACAGCCCAATGACAAACCCCAGTCCCTGGTTATCATCGCCATGCCCAATTCACACATCACTGTTACTGGTTATCACCGCGCTGCCCAATTTAGACATCACAGACCCTGGTTATCACCGCCCTGCCCAATGACACACCCCAGTCCCTGGTTATCACTATGCTGCACAAGTCAGACACCACAGTCCCTGGTTATCACCGCCCTGCCCAACTGACACACCGAAGTCCCTGGTTATCACTGCGCTGTCTAACGGACACGACCCAGTCCCTGGTTATCACCACCTGCCAAATCGACACTCCCAAGTCCCTGGTTATCACTGCCCTGCTGAATCGTCGCATGCCAATCCTGGGTGGTCAGTGCCCTGCCCAATCGACAAACCCCAGTCCCTGTTTTTCAACGCACTGCCCAATCAACACATCCCAGTCCCTGGTTATCGCCGCTCTGCCCAATTCAGACACCACAGTCACTGGTTATCACCACCCTGCCCAATTTACACACCCCAGTCACTTGTTATCACAGCCCTGCCCAATCGACCCACCCCAGTCCCTGGTTAACGCTGCCCTGCCGAATTCATACACCACTGTCACTGGTTGTCACAGCCCTCCCCAATCGACATACCCCACTGCACTGCCCAATCGACACATCCCCGTCCCTGGTTATAACCACCCTGCCTAGTTCAGACACCACTGTCACTGGTTATCACAGCCCTCCCCAATCAACACACCTCAGTGCCTAGTTATCACCACCCTGCCCAATCGACACACCCCAGTCCCTGGTTATCACCACCCTGCCCAATCGACACACCCCAGTCCCTGGTTATCAACTCCCTGCCCAATCGACACACCCTGGTCACTGGCTGCCAGCACGCTGCACAACTCAGACACCACAGTCCCTGGTTATCACCACCCTGCCCAATCGACACACCCCAGTCCCTGGTTATCAACTCCCTGCCCAATCGGCACACCCTGGTCACTGGCTGTCAGCACGCTGCACAACTCAGACACCACAGTCACTGGGTATCACCGCCCTGCCCAAACAACACGACCCAGTACCTGGTTATCACCGCCCTGCCAATCGACAGAACCCAATCACTGGTTATTACCACCCTGCCCAATCGACAGACCCGTCACTGGTTATCACCAAAACAAAAACAGAATTACCTGGAAAAACTCAGCAGGTCTGGCAGCATCGGCGGAGAAGAAAACTGTTGACGTTTTGAGTCCTCATGACCCTTCGACAGAACTTGAGTTCGAGTCCAAGAAAGAGTTGAAATATAAGCTGGTTTAAGGTGTGTGGGGAGGGCGGAGAGAGAGAGAGAAGTGGAGGGGGTGTGTAGTTGTAGGGACAAACAAGCAGTGATAGAAGCAGATCATCAAAAGATGTCAACAACAATAGAACACATAGGTGTTAAAGTTGGTGATATTATCTAAACGAATGTGCTAATTAAGAATGGATGGTAGGGCACTCAAGGTATAGCTCTAGTGGGGGTGGGGAGAGCATAAAAGATTTTAAGATATTTAAAAATAATGGAAATAGGTAGGAAAAGAAAAATCTATATAATTTATTGGAACAAAAAGGAAGGGGGAAACAGAAAGGGGGTGGGGATGGGGGAGGGAGCTCAAGACCTAAAGTTGTTGAATTCAATATTCAGTCCGGAAGGCTGTAAAGTGCCTAGTCGGAAGATGAGGTGTTGTTCATCAAGTTTGCGTTGGGCTTCACTGGAACAATGCAGCAAGCCAAGGACAGACATGTGGGCAAGAGAGCAGGGTGGAGTGTTAAAATGGCAAGCGACAGGGAGGTTTGGGTCATTCTTGCGGACAGACCGCAGGTGTTCTGCAAAGCGGTCGCCCAGTTTACGTTTGGTCTCTCCAATGTAGAGGAGACCACATTGGGAGCAACGAATGCAGTAGACTAAGTTGGGGGAAATGCAAGTGAAATGCTGCTTCACTTGAAAGGAGTGTTTGGGCCCTTGGACGGTGAGGAGAGAGGAAGTGAAGGGGCAGGTGTTGCATCTTTTGCATGGGCATGGGGTGGTGCCATAGGAGGGGGTTGAGGAGTAGGGGGTGATGGAGGAGTGGACCAGGGTGTCCCGGAGGGAGCAATCCCTACAGAATGTCGATAGGGAGGGTGAAGGGAAGATGTGTTTGGTGGTGGCATCATGCTGGAGTTGGCGGAAATGGCGGAGGATGATCCTTTGAATGCGGAGGCTGGTGGGGTGATAAGTGAGGACAAGAGGGACCCTATCATGTTTCTGGGAGGGAGGAGAAGTCGTGAGGGCGGATGCACGGGAGCTGGGTCGGACACGGTTGAGGGCCCTGTCAACGACCGTGGGTGGAAAACCTCAGTTAAGGAAGAAGGAGGACATGTCCGGGGAACTGTTTTTGAAGGTGGCATCATCGGAACAGATGCGACGGAGGCGAAGGAACTGAGTGAATGGGGTGGAGTCCTTACAGGAAGCGGGGTGTGAGAAGCTGTAGTCGAGGTAGCTGTGGAAGTCGGTGGGTTTGTAATGGATATTGGTGGACAGTCTATCACCAGAGATTGAGACAGAGAGGTCAAGGAAGGGAAGGGAAGTGTCAGAGATGGACCATGTGAAAATGATGGAGGGGTGGAGATTGGAAGCAAAATTAATAAATTTTTCCAAGTCCCGACGAGAGCATGAAGCGGCACCGAAGTAATCATCGATGTACTGGAGAAAGAGTTGTGGAAGGGGGCCGGAGTAGGACTGGAACAAGGAATGTTCCACATACCCCATAAAGAGACAGGCATTGCTGGGGCCCATGCGGGTACCCATTGCCACACCTTTGATTTGGAGGAAGTGAGAGGAGTTGAAGGAGAAATTGTTCAGCGTGAGAACAAGTTCAACCAGACAGAGGAGAGTAGTGGTGGATGGGGATTGTTCGGGCCTCTGTTCGAGGAAGAAGCTAAGGGCCCTCAGACCATCCTGGTGGGGGATGGAGGTGTAGAGGGATTGGACGTCCATGGTGAAGAGGAAGCGGTTGGGGCCAGGGAACTGGAAATTGTTGATGTGACGTAAGGTGTCAGAGGAATCACGGATGTAGGTGGGAAGGGACTGGACAAGGGGAGAGAGAAGGGAGTCAAGATAACGAGAAATGAGTTGTGTGGGGCAGCTGAGACGATCGGTCTACCGGGGCAGTTCTGTTTGTGGATTTTGGGTAGGAGATAGAAGCGGGCCGTCCGAGGTTGGGTGACTATCAGGTTGGAAGCTGTGGGAGGAAGATCCCCAGAGGAGATGAGGTCAGTGACAGTCCTGGAAACAATGGCTTGATGTTCAGTGGTGGGGTCATGGTCCAGGGAGAGGTAGGAGGAAGTGTCTGCAAGGTGACGCTCAGCCTCCGCGAGGTAGAGGTCAGTGCGCCAGACAACAACAGCACCACCCTTGTCAGCGGGTTTGATGACAATGTCAGGGTTGGACCTGAGAGAATGGAGTGCAGTAAGTTCAGAGAGAGACAGGTTAGAATGGGTGAGAGGAGCAGAGAAATTGAGACGACTAATGTCGCGCCGACAGTTCTCAATTAAAATATCAAGAGAAGGTAAGAATCCAGATTCCACCCCTGCCCATCCCTCCATCCCCACCCCATCTTCCAATCCCAACCCCAGCCGTGTATTCACTATACCCCCGACCTTCCCCTCTCCGATGCTGAGCACTGAACGTTCAGCATAGGACTTAGTTTCATACCCTTACGCCCTCACCTCAATGAATTTCGGGCTCGGCATGATGCTGAACTCTTCTTCCGCCGTCTTTGTCTCCGGGCTCACCCTGCCCTGACACACAACAGTCACTGGTTATCTCCGCCCTACCCGCCCCCGAGCCGGTTGATCACTGCACTACCCAATCGGCACACTCTGGTCACTGGTTATCACTGCCCTGCCCAATCGGCACACTTCAGTCACTGGTTATCTCTGCCTTACCCGCCCCCGACCTGATTGATCACCGCACTACCCAATCGGCACACTCTGGTCACTGGTTATCACTGCCCTGCTCAATCTTCACACCCCAGTCCCTGGTTATCACGTGCTGCCTGATCAATACACCCCAGTCCCTGGTTATCGCTGCCCTGCCCAATCGACACACTGCAGTCTCTGAATATCACCGCCCTACTCACCCCTGACCTGGTTATCACTGCCCTGCCCAATTCACACTTTACAGTCCCTGGTTATCACCGTGCTGCCCAATTCACACACTACAATCACTGGTTGTCACCGCCCTGCCCAATTCACACTCCAGGTTATCACCGCCCTGCCCAAACACATCCCAGTCACTGGTTATCACCTCCCTGCCCAAAGAACACATCCAACTCACTGATTATCACTGCCCTGCCCAATCGACACACCCCAGTCCCTCATCATCACTATCCTGCCCAATCAACACACAACAGTCCCTGGTTATCACACCTGCATAAGAGACACACTCCAGCCCCTGATTATCACCGCTCTGCCCAATCGACACACCCCAGTCCCTGGTTATCACCGCCCTGCTCAATCGACACACCCCAGTCCCTGGTTATCACCGCTCTGCCCAATCGACACACCCCAGTCCCTGGTTATCACCACCCTGCCCAATCGACACACCCCAGTCCCTGGTTATCACCACCCTGCCCAATCGACACACCCCAGTCCCTGGTTATCACCGCCCTGCCCAATCGACACACCCCAGCCCCTGGTTATCACCGCCCTGCCCAATCGACACACCCCAGTCCCTGGTTATCACCGCCCTGCCCAATCGACACACCCCAGTCCCTGGTTATCACCACCCTGCCCAATCGACACACCCCAGTCCCTGGTTATCACCGCCCTGCCCAATCGACACACCCCAGCCCCTGGTTATCACCGCCCTGCCCAATCGACACACCCCAGTCCCTGGTTATTACCGCTCTGCCCAAACGACACACCCCAGTCCCTGGTTATCACCGCCCTGCCCAATCGACACACCGCAGTCCCTGGTTATCACCGCCCTGCCCAATCGACACATCCCAGTCCCTGGTTATTACTGCTCTGCCCAGCCGACACACCCCAGTCCCTGGTTATTACTGCTCTGCCCAGCCGACACACCCCAGTCCCTGGTTATTACTGCTCTGCCCAACCAACACATCCCAGTCCCTCATCATCACTGTCCTGCCCAATCAACACACCACAGTCGCTGGTTATCACTGACCTGCCCAATTGGCATGCCTGAGTCACTAGTTACCACCATCAATTTGCTGTTCAATGAAGACTACTTTACCTCCTTGGTATACTGGTTGTAAAGTGATTCTGCATCTTCCAGATAGGTTTGAGCTTTTTCCATTTCTTCCAATCCTGCCCACAGGATGCCCAGCTGATTCTGTATTAAAAAGAGAAAACCTGGTGCTACTTTCTGTATCTTTATTGGGGAGATTGAAAATGTAATGTGATGGTGGATGGTGGTTGGGTGTTGTTCGGAGTTATGTTAACTGCCACTGCAACTATCCTGCTTCATTCCAAACCTGCCAGCATCAGTCCTCTCATCAAAAAGCCAACCTGGACCCCACTCCCCTTCCAAACTATGACCCATCTAACCTTCCCTTCTTCTCCAAAGTTCGTGAACCTGCTGTCACCTCCCAAATCCGTTCCAATCTTTCCCACAATTTCATGTTTGAATCTCTCCAATCAGGTTCCCTCCACTATTACAGTACAGAAATGACTCTTATCAGAGTCTCTAATGACATCCTGTGTGACTGTGACAAAGGAAAGCATTCCCTCTTTGTTCTTCTCGACCTGGCTGCAGCCTTTGACATGATTGACCCCACACCATCCTCCTCCAACACCTCTCCACTGATGTCCAGCTGGGTGGGACTGCTCTCACCTGCTTCCGTTCTTATCTATCTAATCATAGCCAGAGAATCACTTGCAATGGCTTCTCGTCCTGCTACTGCACTGTTACCTCTGGGGACCCCACCACCCACACCAAGGATATGTTCTTGACCCCTCCTATTTTGCAATTCGATGCTAGCCCCTCAATGACACTATCTGAAAACAGTATTAGGTTTCACATCTACACTGACGACACCCACCTCTACCTCAACCACCACCTCTCTCAACTCCTCCACTGTTGCTAAATTCTCAGACAGCTAATCCGACATCCAGTAATGGACAAGCAAGAATTTCCTCCAGTTGGGAAGAGTGAAGCCCATTGTTTTTGGTCCTTGCTCCAAATTCACTTCCCTAACTACTGACCTCATCCTTCTCTCTGGCAACAGCCTGAGGTTAAAGCAGACTGCACACAACTTCAGCCCATTGAGGGGCAGGGTCAGGGCCAAGACCAGGAGCATAGGCTGAGCACGAGGCCAGAGCCAGGGTCGAGAGCCAGAGCTTGTTTAATGACAGGCTTTGAATAGACAAGAATCAATAAACAGAAACCGGCAAATGCTAGAAATCCTCAGCAGGTCTGGCAGAGTCTGTGGAGAGAGAAATAGAGTCTGTGGGTCTTTCATCAGAATGGGAAAAATTGGAAAAGTAACAGGTTTTGATCAAGTGATGGGAGCAGGACAGGAGAAAGGTCTGTGACAGGAAGAGTGTTGCAGGATCAGGGGGCACTGCAGGGATGGGGACGCGGTATTGCAGGGTCTGGAGGAGTGCTGGGGTTGGGGGGGTGGTACTGCAGGGACAGGGGGTGTTGCTGGAGGGGGGTGCTGTAGGGAGAGGGGGGTGGGTGGGTGGGTGCTGGGGGGAGGTTTACTGTAAGGACGGGAGGGGGTACTGCAGGGTCAGCGGGTGGGTGCTGGGGACGGGGTACTGCAGAGTCAGCAGGTGGGTCCTGGGGATGGGTTGGGTGGGGGGGGGCTGCTGCAGGGTCAGAGGGTGGGTGCTGGGGACGGCGGGGGGGGGGGGTGGGAGGAGGATACTGCAGGGTCAGCGGGTGGGTCCTGGGGTCGGGGAGGGGGGGGGGGTACTGCAGGGTCAGAGGGTGGGTACTGCAGGGTCAGCGGGTGGGTCCTGGGAGGGGTACTGCAGGGTCAGCGGGTGGGTGCTGGGGACTGGGGGCACTGCAGGGTCAGCGGGTTGGTGTTGGGATTGGGGAGGTACTGCAGAGTCAGCCGGTGGGTGCTGGGGACAGGGGGGAGGTACTACAGGGTCAGCGGGTGGGTCCTGGGGATGGGGGGGGTACTGCAGGGTCAGCAGGTGGGTGCTGGTGACGGGGGGGGGGGGACGGGGGTACTGCAGGGTTAGTGGGTGGGTGCTGGGGACGGGGTACTGCAGGGTCAGCAGGTGGGTCCTGGGGATGGGTGGTGGGGGGGGGGGTATTGCAGAGTCAGCGGGTGGGTCCGGGGATTTGGGGGAAGGGGTGGGTGTGTGTGGTGGTACTGCAGGATCAGTGTGTGGGTCCAGGAGTTGGGGGGGGAGGTACTGCAGGGTCAGAGGGTGTGTACTGCAGGGTCAGAGGGTGGGTGCTGGGGATGCGGGTGGGGGGTAACTGCAGGGTCAGAGGGTGGGTGCTGGGGACGGGGCGGGGCAGGGGGAGGTACTGCAGGGTCAGCGGGTGGGTCCTGGGGACGGGGGGATACTGCAGGGACAGCGGGTGGGTGCTGGGGACGGGGCGGGGGGTGGGTGCTGGGTCAGCGGGTGGGTGCTGGGGACATGGGGGGGGTGGGTGCTGGGGACGGGGGTGGGGAGGTACTGCAGGGTCAGCGGGTGGGTGCTGGGGGGGACGGGGTGTACTGCAGGGTCAGAGGGTGGGTGCTGGGGATGGGGGGGGTGGGTACTGGGGATGGGGGTACTCAGGGTCAGCGGTGGGTGTTGGGGACGGGGGAGGGGTACTGCAGGGTCAGAGGGCGGGTGCTGGGGACGGGGCGGGGCGGGGGGAGGTACTGCAGGGTCAGCGGGTGGGTCCTGGGAGGGGGGCACTGCAAGGTCAGCGGGTGGGGGCTGGGGACAAGGGGGCGGGGGTGGGTGCTGGGGACGGGGAGGTACTGCAGGGTCAGCGGGTGGGTCCTGGGGACGGGGGGATACTGCAGGGACAGCGGGTGGGTGCTGGGGACGGAGGGGGGGGTTACTGCAGGGTCAGCGGGTGGGTGCTGGGGACATGGGGGGGGTGGGTGCTGGGGACGGGGGTGGGGAGGTACTGCAGGGTCAGCGGGTGGGTGCTGGGGGGGACGGGGTGTACTGCAGGGTCAGAGGGTGGGTGCTGGGGATGGGGGGGTGGGTGCTGGGGATGGGGGTACTCAGGGTCAGCGGTGGGTGTTGGGGACGGGGGAGGGGTACTGCAGGGTCAGAGGGTGGGTGCTGGGGACGCGGGGGTGGGGGTGGGGGGGTACTGCAGGGTCAGAGGGCGGGTGCTGGGGGCGGGGCGGGGGGAGGTACTGCAGGGTCAGCGGGTGGGTCCTGGGAGGGGGGCACTGCAGGGTCAGCGGGTGGGTGCTGGGGACGAGGGGGCGGGGGGTGGGTGCTGGGGACGGGGAGGTACTGCAGGGTCATTGGGTGGGTCCTGGGGACGGGGGTGGCACTGCAGGGTCAGCGGGTGGGTGCTGGGGACGGGGTGGGGGGGGTACTGCAGGGTCAGCGGGTGGGTGCTGGGGGGGGGGGGGTACCGCAGGGTCAGCAGGTGGGTGCTGGGGACGGGGTGGGGGGGGGTACTGCAGGGTCAGCGGGTGGGTCCTGGGGATTGGGGGGGGGGGGGGGGGGGGGGGTGGTACTGCAGGGTCAGCGGGTGGGTGCTGGGGACATGGGGGGGTGGGTGCTGGGGGGGCACTGCAGGGTCAGCGGGTGGGTGCTGGGGACGGGGGGGGGGTGGGTGGGTGCTGGGGACGTGGGACGGTGGGGAGGTACTGCAGGGTCAGCGGGTGGGTCCTGGGGGGGGGAAAAGGGGGGGAAGGTACTGCAGGGTCAGAGGGCGGGTGCTGGAGACGGTGGGGGGGGGGGGGGTACTGCAGGGTCAGAGAGTGGGTGCTGGGGACGGGGGGTTGGGTGGGTGCTGGGGATGGGGACGGAGGGGAAGTACTGTAGGGTCAGCGGGTGGGTGCTGGGGACCGGGGGGGCGGGGAGTACTGCAGGGTCAGCGGGTGGGTGCTGGGGACACTGGGGGGGTGGGTACTGCAGGGTCAGCGGGTGGGTGCTGGGGACAGGTGGGTGGGTACTGGGGACGGTGGGGGGGTGGGTGGGTAGGTAGGTAGGGGCTGGGGACACTGAGGGAGTGGGTACTGCAGGGTCAGCGGGTGGGTGCTGGGGACAGGTGGGTGGGTGCTGGGGACAGGGTGGGGGGTGGGTGCTGGGGACGGGGGGGGGTGTGGGTGGGTGCTGGGGACGGGGGGGTGTGGGTGGGTGCTGGGGACGGGGGGTGTGTGGGTACTGCAGGGTCAGCGGGTGGGTGCTGAGGACAGGTGGGTGGGTGGGTGCTGGGGACGGGGGGTTGGGTGGGTAGGTGCTGGGGACACTGGGATAGTGGGTACTGCAGGGTCAGCGGGTGGGTGCTGGGGACAGGTGGGTGGGTGGGTGCTGGGGACGGGGGGGGTGTGGGTGGGTGCTGGGAACAGGTGGGTGGGTGCTGGGGATGGGGGGTGGTGTGGGTGCTGGGGACGGGGGGTGGGTGGGAGCTGGGAACGGGGTGTGTGTTGGGGACGGGGTGGGGGGGGGACGGGGTGCTGGGGACGGGGGACGGGGTGCTGGGGATGGGGGGGGTGGGTGCTGGGGACGGGGGGGGTGTGGGTGGGTGCTGGGGACGTGGGGTGTGGGTGGGTGCTGGGGACGTGGGGTGTGGGTGGGTGCTGGGGACAGTGTGGGGGGGTGGGTGGGTGCTGGGGACAGTGTGGGGGGGTGGGTGGGTGCTGGGGACCGGGGGGGTGGGTGGGTGCTGGGGACCGGGGGGGGTGGGTGGGTGCTGGGGACGGGGGGGTGTGGGTGGGTGCTGGGGACGGGGGGGGGTGTGGGTGGGTGCTGGGGACGGGGGGGTGTGGGTGGGTGCTGGGGACGGGGGGGTGTGGGTGGGTGCTGGGGACGGGGGGGTGTGGGTGGGTGCTGGGGACGGGGGGGGTGTGGGTGGGTGCTGGGGACGGGGGGGTGTGGGTGGGTGCTGGGGATGGGGGGGGTGTGGGTGGGTGCTGGGGACGGGGGGGTGTGGGTGGGTGCTGGGGACAGGGTGGGGGGGGTGGATGCTGGGGACAGGTGGGTGGGTGCTGGGGAAAGGGTGGGTGGGTGCTGGGGACAGGGTGGGGGGGGTGGGGCACTGCAGGGTCAGAGGGTGGGTGCTGGGGACAGGGGGCGGGGTGGGGTACTGCAGGGTCAGCGGGTGGGTGCTGGGGACAGGGTGCGGGGTGGGGTACTGCAGGGTCAGCGGGTGGGTGCTGGGGACAGGGAGCGGGGGGGGGTGGGGTACTGCAGGGTCAGCGGGTGGGTGCTGGGGACAGGGTGGGGGGGTGGGGTACTGCAGGGTCAGCGGGTGGGTGCTGGGGACAGGGAGCGGGGTGGGGTACTGCAGGGTCAGCGGGTGGGTGCTGGGGACAGGGGGCGGGGCGGGGTGGGGTACTGCAGGGTCAGCGGGTGGGTGCTGGGGACAGGGGGCGGGGTGGGGGGTGGGGTACTGCAGGGTCAGCGGGTGGGTGCTGGGGACAGGGGGCGGGGTGGGGGGTGGGGTACTGCAGGGTCAGCGGGTGGGTGCTGGGGACAGGGAGCGGGGCGGGGTACTGCAGGGTCAGCGGGGGGGTGCTGGGGACAGGGGGCGGGGCGGGGTACTGCAGGGTCAGCGGGTGGGTGCTGGGGACAGGGGGCGGGGTGGGGTACTGCAGGGTCAGCGGGTGGGTGCTGGGGACAGGGGGCGGGGTGGGGTACTGCAGGGTCAGCGGGTGGGTGCTGGGCTGAGCTCCCGCTAGCTGCTGCAGAGGTTTGCAGCTTGAGTGCTGCTGGTTTTGGGCTGGTCAGCTGGTTGCCGGGGGACCGGCTCCTTACCTCGGCCTGCATAAAGACGGAGACAGCCTCGGGGCTGAGTTTGCAGGTTTCCAGGATCTGTACACACTTGGCCAGGTGTTCCTCCCCGGCAGACAGCTCCTCCGTCTCCGTGTGGTTCAGGCCGAGCTGCAGCTCCAGCACCGCCGCTTTCTGCAGCCACTCGCAATCCTGGGCCCGCTCATCCTCCAACTCCCCGGCCTGGGCCCGCTGGCCCAGCACAGCCTTCAGCTCCTTCAGGAGCTCCCGGGCCGCGTACTTGGAGCGGTACGGCTCGGACTCCGGGTCCTGTTTGGATTCCACCTCCGACAGATTCAAGGCCCGTGAATATTTCAGCTCCAGCTCCCGGCCGACTGCCTGTCCCGCCATCTTCACCCGCAGTGACAAGACAGCGCCACCTGTGGCGGGGAGGAGGCAGTGCAGGATCCGGGACAGCGCCACCAGGCGGCTGGAAAGAGGCAGTGCAGGATCAGGGACAGGCGTCACACTGACATTCTCCTTAACCCTTTCTTACCCCTAAAAAACCGATCTTTTCAACAAAGCTTCCGCTCATCTGTCCTAATATCTCCTTTAAGGGCTTAGTGATAATTTGTTTCTAACGCTTTTTGTGCGCCTTGCCAAGTTTTGTTACATTAAAGTTGCTTTTAAATTGTTGTTGGTGTTATCTGTGCGTTTTAAACACTCGTGACCAATTTCATGGCTTTACCACTTTGCAATTAAATGAACATGCAGGACCCCAGAAGTAGCAGCTTGACTCCTTGTAATGCAATTGTCACAGCCCTGGTCTGGCTCATTCTCAACCAACACCTGCAACTGTCCCAAATCTCAAATTGTCTCATTTTGGTATTCAATGAGGCAGCTTCTAATGTACCAGTCACCTTAGTATTCCAGAAAACACTTATTTACTAGCCCCCTGTATGCCTCCAGGCAGCTGGCAGTATCATTCAAACAAATGTTAAACGAAGGTCCTGGTCAGACTCATCTTGATAAAGGAATTGTAATGGATTGGGTGAAAATTGAGGGGAAAAATGTACTGGAAAGGCTGACCTTGCTTAGGAGTGGATAAGTCATCTGGTCAAGGCGGCTTGCATCCCAAATTGCTAAAGAAACTGGTGGTGGAGACAGTGAAAGGCCATTCAGTTAAACATCAATGGTGGGTAAGGTTTTAAGCAACAATAATTAAGAAAAAAATTAGCAGGCACTTGGTTAGGATTGAGTTAATTAAGGAGAGCCAGCATGGATTTATAAAAGTTCAATTGTGCTTAAGCAATCTAACTGGATGAGGGGAATGCAAAGGATGTTGGCTATATTGATTTTAAGAAAGTACTTCACAAAATGCTACAGGAAAGGCTAGTTAACAAAATAGTGGTTCATGGAATAAACAGGTCAGTGTCAACTTGGATAAAAAAAAGTTGGCTTAAGGACAAAAACAGAGAGTCTTGGTAAATGGTTATTTTTCGAACTTGAGGATGGTAGACAGTGGTGCTGGGACCATGATTTGGATATTGGAAGAGAGAGTAAAATTTCAATATTTGCCAATGATACCAAACTTAGTGTGGCAAACTGAGGGAACCAATCAACTGTAACAGGACATAGGTTAGAAGAATGGACAGACAAATGGCAGATGAAATTGATTAGAGAAGCAGGAGTTGACACCTTTCTTATCTCCTATCAAAATGTAATAACAATGGCAGAGTTCTAAAGAGTGCGCGAGGAGAGGGGAACTTGGGGGTTCATGTGCATCAATTTTTTGAAGGCAGGGCATATTGAAAAAATGATTAATAAAACATAAGAGACTTTGGGTTTCATGAAGAGGTATGCAGTATAAAAGCAAAGTTACGCTGAACCTTTATAAATCTCTGATCAGGCCAGAAGTGGAGTTCTGGTCACCGTACTCAGGAAGGATGCTAGGGTCCTTGAGAAGGTACAGAATAGATGTACAGAATGGCTCCAGAGATGGTTCCAAGGATAGATTGGGAAAACTGGGGCTGATTTTCTTGGAACAAAGGAGATTGAGGGAAGATTTGATAGAGGTGCACAACCTTAGGCCAGATTCTGGTAAAGGAGACAAAGCTGTTCCCAAAGGCTGACAGTACAAGGACTAGGGGACACAGATTTAAGATTTTGGCAAGAGATGCAGGGGGTTAAGGAAGAACATTTTCTACACAGCAAGTGGTAATGACTTGAAATTCACTGCCTACAAATGTGGTGGAAGCAGAAACAATGATTTCAAAAGGAAACTGGATGAGCACTTGAGGTAAATAAACTTGCAGGGCCAAGGGGATAGAATGAGGGAGTGGGACTGACTAGATTGCTCTATAGACAGCCAGCATGGACTCAATGGGCTGATTAGCCTCCTGGTGTAATGACACTATATCATGTCCACTTCTAGTCTGACCCAACATGAACACTTATACTTTCTGATCACAGAGACAAGTGAAACATTCAAGCACTAGAGGCTGTGTAGGAAGAGCCACAAGGTTAATTCGCACAATTGGAGAAATGAGGATGGATTGGAGAAACCTGTGATTTTTCAGCCTGAAAAGACAGTGTCAGGTCAGGAGACTGGAACAAGGAAAGAGAGTAAGACAAGTAAAAGGCAAATCTGATATCAAAAGGTCACTACATGGAATGGACTCCTCAGAAGAATAATGGAGGCATCTTTTAAAAATAATGAGGCCTTACAGTATATTGACGATAAAAGACGATTGGCTAAACACCTTCCTCAAACAATTTTTTTGTCATCCTGTGAAACCGAGAACATGTTTTGGTTAGGAAACTTCCAATATCACATTGCAATTTAAAGATGATATGTTTCACAAGTTCAGCAAACAACAGCTTTCTTCTATTTATCCAAACTCAACACCAAAGGGTTACAACCCGAGAGGAAAGTGATTGAATTGGAATGCCAATGCTCAAGGCTTTCAGTGAGCTGAACGCTGCCAACTTTCAAAGAGACAGGAGGGCTGATAAATACACCGTTCAACAGAGGGCAGCCACACACACCACAATTATCTCCACAAGACTCTGAATTAGCTGATCTGAGTCAGGGAGTGACCTTAGCAATATTGAAGGGGAAACCATGCAGGGCTCATGTTCCAAATCACTCTCACAACCACTGCTGCTGAGAACGTGGCTATACAACCATCTGGCAAGTTGAGGACCAAGTCCAGTTGTGGTGTCCCTTGATAGAATGCTCTGCTCATTCACTCCTGGACCCATGCATCAAGCACGCAAAAGCTAGATTATTGGAGAATTGTACCTGAACAAGACTTAGTGGCTCCTTCCTAATGTCTGCACTGGAGAAGGTAAATGGCTAGTGTTTCTGCTGATTAACAAACATTCGCAGCCTCAAAAGTTAAAGGAACATTTTTTAATTTTTCTGCAACATCCAAGTAAATGATCCCTTGATTCCAGCACCCAGCTGTTATCCAACAAATTCCAGCCAGTGTCCTGTGCATTTAAAATAACGCAGGAATACACAAGTCTGACACGCACAGCCCAGTGCAGCCTTTAAATCAGTAAGTGGGGCAGTCAGATGAGTTATATAAAAGTGCGAGGTCTGGCATGCGCCTGTTCACGCCCCACTACCAGACGAATGCTCTATTGAAATTTCTCTTCATGCCTCTGCCGTTCTGACCCCTGTTGAATCCTCCTCCTCTGTTGAAGGAATGCTTCCTGAATTTGGACCCTCCATCTCGTCTATCCTCCTCCAGTTCTGGTAACTTAGTTGCGACAGTGAGCTGCCAGCGACGACTGTCCTGCCAGCTTGCCTGTGAAAGACACCACAACCCTGTTAATATACAGCAAGTTCACTCAGAATATGGAGGATACCCTGCTTGGGACAGACGTCAGGAATACTGGGAAACCCCAACTCATACCAGATACCAGGAAAACCCAACGCACACTGGATACTTGGACTATCTTCAATGGGAGAGTTACAGAACTGGAAGGATTGGCTTCAATGAGAGAGTTAAGGTATGAGAGAAATGAGTTTTGACTGGCTGAATGGCCTTATCCTATTATGTTGTAAGACACATTGGTTTTCACAATAAATAGTCTTTGATTAAATGATAACTGTGTTAGCAAAAAGCTGACATGTTGTCAAGAATTAACAGGTGTCCATACAGAAAGGTGAACATACCTTCAAGACTTCCAGAGAATCTTCGGGAATATCGAAACACACACCCTAAACAAGGAGATACATAAAGAGTTAGTCCATGCCAGCACACTGAGGAAGTGGGGCACTTATGTAAGATCACAGTTTACGTTTGGCTTCTTCTGCCAGGAATGCCCCATTCCAAAAAAATCTCAGATCCCAGTAAGTTTTTCCATTGAACTTGCACCTGAAATTAATATTACACCATTTTGTTTTTTAATGGTTGAGTTTTATTTGAAAGGTTGAACATACAACACAAATGCCCACAGGGAAAGAAAACCATCCAAATCACAGCACTGGTAATACAAGGGCAGAAAGGGTAAATACCACTGGGATCTGATTGATAAATCTTTGAGATACACTGACAGGGAGCTCAGTGTGTGCAGTTGCCATCCTAGAAAGGTCCCGTTTGAGCCCTAGTGTAGGAAGCATGCTAAAATCATCAGCAATAAGCAGTCATCTGGGCAGTGTACTGGGCTCATGTCCGAGATCCACCTTAAAGAGCGCTCCACCACAACAAGGCCAAGACGCCATTTTTTATTTGCCAACCACAATACCAACTCCTAGCTTTCTTCTTTCCTCAAGAAATATGCAGAATGTCAGATTCTGCTTGACACCACAAACACAGCATTGTGTAACCATCCTGTGCACTGCTTACAAATATCTGACATTTGCAGACTGTGAAAGTGAGCACCATGGAACTGCACAAAGTGTAAACCCCTGTTCTTGTTAACACCACCCACCATTAAACCTACGTGTTCTCATTTAGGGATTATCCACCAATGCCACACTTGAAACAAACCTTTCCAAACCTCCAAGCCCCCGAAATTAAAACAGGACAGATTGTATAGGTACTAGAAATGAGAGCTGAACTGAGCTGCATGATCATTTTTCCAGGGATCATAGACTGCATACAGCTCTGGCTTATAGCTACAGACTTGTCTGATTTGAAGGCTTTAAATGCTGCAGCACGTTACCTGCACATTGCCAACATACCATTTTACCCTTTAGGAATCTCATCCTCTTCACTTTGCTTTCCACTGTCTCGCCCAGCTGTTCCTTCAGCCCTCGCCATGCATAGCCGATACTGTGCATCTCCATTGAACAAGCCAACACCATTGTTGTATACCCCTGAGACAGAACGTGTGTGTTAATCTCCAAGTTAATTAAGGCAAACAAACAGATCCACATTTATCTAATAAGAGCAATCAATCATTTTTGGTTAGAACATGTTAGATCTGAAAGAAATAGCTTTGGCATGCTAATGAACTGCACAGGAAATTTTATTCAAGATAGTTCCTCATTTTGGATTTGCAAAAGGCCTTTGATAAGGTCTCATGACTAAGGTCAGAGCACATAGAATCACGGGGCAGGTAGCAGAATGGATAGCAAACTGGCTAAAACTAATCCAGAAACTGGGGTTAAAGGATGGGAAGTGGTGTTTTACAAGGACTGGTACTGAGACCACTGTTGTTCATCATTTACAAAAATGATTTGGACTCAGGAATCAGAAGTGTGGACGAGACCAACATCGGGTTAGGGGTAGAGTTAATATTGAAGAAAACCATTACAAAATACAAGACATTAACAAATTTACAGAATGGATACGAAATGACAAATGAATTTTAAATATAGGTTGAGTATGAGGAGGTGGTTTCAATAGGAAGAATAAGGAGCCATATACAATTTGCTAGGGGGTTGGAATCTAAAAATAAGGAAGCCCTATTACAACTGTACAGGGTATTGGTGAGGCCACACCTGGAATACTGTGTACAGTATCGATCCCCGTATTTAAGAAAGGCTAGACTGGCATTGCAGGTTGTTCAAAAGAGATTTACTGGGCTGATTCTGGGATGAAGAGATTGACTTATCAAGAAGAGCTAAACAGGTTAGGCCTTTATTCATTAGAGTTTAGAAGAATGAGGGGTGATCTTATTGAAACATACAAGATTCTGAGGGGGCTTGACAGGGTCGATGTTGAGAATATGTTTCCACTAGTGGGGGAATCTCAAACTAGGAGACATAATTACAGAATAAGGGAACACTCATTTAAAACTGAGATGCGAAGGAATTTCTTCTCTCAGAGGGTAGTGAATGTCTGGAATTCTCCATCCCAGAGAGCTGTGGAGGCTAGATCACAAAGTATTTAAAGAGGAGGTAGGTAGGTTTTTGAAATATCGGGGAATTGAGGGCTATGAGGAGCTGGCACGAAAGAGGAGTGGGACAGATCAGCCATGATCTTACTGAGTGGCGAGGCCAGCTTGAGGGGCCAAATGACCCACTCCTGCTCCTATTTCTTATGTTCTTATGGTGACTAAATGTCTAAGTGGGGTATAGAAGCAGAGGGATCTGATACACAGTCAGTAACGACACAAGTTACTAAGGCCAGAAAAAATAAAAAACATGGTGTCGGGGTTCATTTCCAGAGGGACAGAAATCAAAAGCAAAATACTGCGGATGCTGGAGATCTGAAATAAAAACCAAATGCTGAAAAACTCAGCAGGTCTGACAGCATCTGTGCAGAGAGAAACAGAATTAACGTTTTGAGTCCAATATGACTTCTTCAGAACTGAACTTGAAACATTAACTCTGTCAGAGTGGTTAGAATGTGGAACTCACTACCACAAGGAATAGTGGAGAAGAATCGCATTGATGTATTTAAGTATAAGCACGTGAGGGAGAAAAGAAAGATATACTGATAGGGCAAGATGAAATAAAATGGCAGGAGGGTTGACATTGAGAACAAACAGCAGCATGGATCAGCTGGGCCAGGTGTTGTATAATTTTCTGTTTCAAAGTCCATGAGTTAACCTCCCAATACAGCAAGTAGCCTTAATGAGCCAGGGGCAGCCAGAGGTGGTCCTCCTACCTCTGCTGGGTCATAGCTAGAGTGGTATGGTTTGCAATTGATACAGGGCAATGGCAAGAGAGCAGGGATTAGTTTACAGGGGAGCAGTAGGATTAATATATGTGTGAGGGGGGGGGGGGTGGCAGGCAGCAATGGGATTGGTTTGGGACTGTTACAGGGCTATGTGGAGACAGCACTGCAGTTCAATTGGTTTTAGATCACTGTGGCAAAAGGCTGGCACAGATACAATGGGATGAATGGTTCAGTGGGTGTGCTGTAAACTCTATGGCAGTGTCTCTGTTGCAGCATGCCTGGCAGGTGGTGGTGGCAGGCTGGAGTCCACCCTTATCCAGCAGGGTCTCTCGCAGTACAAACTTTAAAGTATAGGTTGTCAATAGGTTAGAGTCTGTAATATCCTGCGAGACTGTGCACGTGAAGGACAGGGCAAGAGAATGGATCTTGATTACCACCAGGATACAGTTCCCCAGTGCTAGCAGCTCTCCAGCACCCTGAAAACTGCCCCACTCGTTTGTTCAGTGAGGATTGAGACTCTTCACCAGTGGACAGATCAAAACTGAGATATATATTTGGGTGAGGGACTGGAGTTGAAATCTGGTTCATATTCTTCTTTCCCAGTCTTGTGGTGGCGTGGGGGTAGTGATCAGACACTCTCAGTGCAGCCTGCTATATCCGATGTAATACTGCATCACTAATGAAACTGCTCCCCATGCCCTGAAGGGGCTCTGTGCCACAATGAGGAATGAGCTTCATTTGGGTGCAGCCATGCTTACCGCATCTGAGTTAAGGAGGGAGCGCTGTTCAATGCTCTTTGCCCCCGAGATATGTGCCAATGCAGCAGCTAAAGCCTCCAGTGCTCCTCGCTGCTCAATCAGGTTTTCTGCAGCCGGACGGAATCGTTCAATTGCTGCTGCCGGAATGGAATCCAAAGATCTTTTAAACACAAATGCAAAAATGATTAGCTGGTGATATTGACTGATTCTCCCACCAGCTTTATCACTCATTTACTTGTCAATATTTCTCATACTAACCTAATCTCTACCCCAGCCAATCTCCATGCCCCCACCACCCACTTAAAACCCAATTCCCCAAAAATGGTGAATTATTTTTTGTTCATTTATTCTTTCATGACATTTGGGCATTGCTGGCTAGATCAACATTTATTGTCCATCCCCAACTGCCCTTGAGAAGGTGGTGGTGAGCTACCTTCTTGAACCACTGCGGTCCATGTGGTGTAGGTACAGGTGGTTAGGGAGGGAGTTCCAGGACTTTGACCCAGCGACAGTGAAGGAAGAGTGATATATTTCCAAGTCAGGATGGTGAGTGGCTTGGAGGGGAACTTCCAGGTGGTGGTATTCCCATGTCTCTGCTGCCCTTGTCCTTCTAAGGGGACGTGGGTTTAGAAGGTGCTGTTGAAGGAGTCTTGTGGAGAGTATTACATCACACCCCTAACTTGTCACTTGTAGATGGAGGAGAGGCTTTGGGGAGTCAGGAGCTAAGTTACTCTCCACAGAATTCCCAGCCTCTGACCTGCTCTTGCAGCCACAGTACCATAGAAAAGTTATGGCACAGAAAGAGGCCAGTTCAGTTTAGTTTCTGGACAATGGTAACCACCCCCCCCCCCAACCCCAGGATGGTGATGGTGGGGGATTCAGTGACGGTAATGCCATTGAATGTCAAAGGGTGATGGTTAGATTCTCTCTTGTTGGAGATGGTCATTTCCTGGAACTTGTGTGGCACAAGTGTTACCTGCCGCTTATCAGCCCAAGCCTGAAGACTGTCCAACACTTGCTGCAAATTGACATGTTTCAGTTTCTGAGGAGTCGTGAAAGATGAGCACTGTGCAATCATCAGCGAACATCCCCACTGCTGACATTATGACAGAGGGAAAGTATTTTGGTGTGGCTCAATGGGAAACTATGATCACTTGGTATACCAAGTCTGGTGTACCATTAAAAATAATACTTGTTAGGAGATCACATGGTCTGTAGTAACCAATAGGAGAGTAGTGCGGGCTACCACAGCAGACAGTGCAGAGATGGAGTTGGAGTTGAAAGCACATATGTAGTTGCTGCTGAGTATATTGTAAATAAACTTAAAGTTTCCACCCAAGAAGTGTCTGTCGATCAATTCTATCATTGATAGTACAACTCAGCCACCCTACAACACTAAGCATGAACAGTCAACACCTACTGGTTATTCAGCTTGGCTGCCAACACAGATTCTGTCAAGCAGGGAAAGCCAACACAGATCACGGATTCTGAAAACCTACTTAAACAATGAGTGCCTAGCTGTAGCCTTGCCTTGCACTAATCACATTTTAAGCAATACTTTGGTTACCCTCCTTGCCAGGCTACACACCTCTTTCCACCCTTACGACTGCCATGTTCAGCCTCCCAGCATTAGGACCCATTTATCCTCAACAGATCCCATTGATTCCCTCATTTCAAATACTGAACTCAAATCCTTGCCCAACTCAAGATCTGGCCCCCTGTGGAACCACCCCCTCTCAATGCCCATGTTAAGCTTCAGATCATTACAAAGGCAGGCATTGGCAGCCAGGATTCAGGAGCCCTGCAGGTATTAAGCTGAAATCCCATGTTACCGGATGGCATCCTTGTAGGAAGCTTCAACGATGTCGGTGGCCGTCGGAACTCCAACACGTTTGAATGTCAAACCCTTCAAGGACAAAGCACAAAATGGAATTATGTAAAAAAGCAACAAATCTCAAATGCTACAGTTTCCCTTCTGAATTAGATTAGTTTTTGCAAGAAATTTTTATCCACCTTGCTTACTTCAGAGAAGGGAAATGAAAGTCAATCTTGTTTGCTGCGAATATTGAAAAATATCACAGCAGAAATGATGCCGGTAAAGGGGAAGTAGAGAAACTGTGGATTAGACACTTGCCTCTCAGCTCTGACATCCAGGCTCAACTCCAGGCCAGCTCCATCAGGGAGGAATTCAATCTGCTGCCCATGACCCTGCACTGAACAAGTGGGTCATCTCAATCCAGCTCTTGGATGTCTGTAGTACAGAACTGCCTTGATTCACACACCAAAGCTGCAATCTGATTCAGAGAGGAAACAGGATGGCTGGTGATGGAAAGCAGGCAGAGTACAGGAAGACAGACTCTGTATCCAAGTTCTGCTGCATCTGATCCCACAGTTCACAACAATGAAATATCAACTTGCAGCTTGAAGGTTGCTCACCAAGACTCATGAACAACTCTACATATGTATAAATAGGGGGGCAGATGTTTAGGGAAAACATCATATATCAGGTAACAAACATAATATTCAACTAAAACAACAATGTTGATGCATTACTTCACTATGACAAAAAAGGTCTTTGGTAAACTCACTATGCCAACCAGTCAGTAGCTGAGCTGTATAATCAGGAACGTGCCATGTCTAATGCCCCTCAGTCAACTGGACACACTCAGGGCAGAGGTGCCCCTGGGTTACCCAGTCATCCTTCCTGGAAAGTGCAACCTGGGCGTTAGATGAGAATGGGAGTAGGGAGGTTGGTATTGGCATTTGGGTGAGGCAATGAAGGAGAAGTAGCAGGCAGGGCACTGAACATCTGAGTGATAAACACCTGAGAGGAGAGAGCGATGTTCAATTACTAAACTTTGAGTGGGGGAGCATTCAGCAAGCATCTGGCTTTAATCAGGAACAGAAATAGCTGGAACATGCACAAAATCAGACAAGTTCTCATAGTTGAAATCAATATTATTGCTTCTGTTCGCTGCTGGTTAAGGGCAACTTTACATTCGCTGGGACAAAGCTTTCATTATCATCACTTATCTAAAGCGCACAGTACAACACACTTCACATTAAAATGTACTTACAGCTTGCTGTTCCACAAATCTCAGATGGTCCTCCTCCTTACGCTGATAAAAACAGATGCAGACCCCTGTGCGCCCAGCTCTACCTGTACGACCAGACCGATGAATATAGGAATCCACATCCTAAATCAGTGATTAATCAAATTAGAACACAGAAAAACTTCTTCCAAGAACTTAATTGTAGCAAATCTCCTCAAACCCCAAGTTGCAAAGCACATCAACCAACAAAATGTTTAACAATTTATTTGGGGGAATATTGGTGGGGTGCCTAAGCAACCCTCTCACCATTCAACTCACCACAAAGTCTGGAGCTTGTCACAAAAGATCTTGAACATTAAGCTCCAAGTTTAGATCAATTACCACATATACTTGAGTAACGGTCGATCTCATGAATAAGCTGACTATCGACTTAGGCCAAAAAATCCATACTCTTTCTACTTACCACCCACTCACCACTGAAGTCAAAATTGCCCTGGTGCAAATCTACTCACATCATTAAAGGAAGCTGCTCCCCCACCCCCCCCGCCCCACTGTGATCGACAGGGCCCTGAACTGAATCCGACCCGTTTCCCACTCTTCCGCTCTCACTCCTTTCCTTCCCTCTCAAGGGTTCCTCTTGTCCTCACTTTCCACCCCACCAGCCCCCTACTCAAAGTTTCACCCTTGGCCATTTCTGCCAATTCCTACATGATGCCACCGCCAATCACGTCTTCCCCTCATCCTCGGTCAGCATTCCAAAGGGAATGTCCCCTCTGTGACACCCTGGTCCATTCCTCCATCAACCCCAATTCCTCACCCCCCCTTCCCGTACAATTGCAGGTGGTGTAACGCATGCTCCTTTACCTCCCCAGGCCCCAAACACTCCTTCCAGGTGAAGCAATTCACTTGCATTTCTTTCAATTTGGTCTACTGTATTCGCTGCTCACAATGCAGTCTCCTCTACATTGGGGAGACTAAACAAAGCAAAACCGCTTTGACAAACATCTTCGCTCTGTGCACAAGCATGACCCAGACCTTCCTGATGCGTGCCATTTCAACACACCACCCTGCTCTCACACCCACATGTCTGTCATTGCCTGCTGCAATGTTGCAGTGAAGCCCAATGCAAACTGGAGGAACAGCACCTCATCTTCCCATCAGGCACTTTACAGCCTTCTGGACTCATACTGGGGAGGCAGTGGCATAGTGGTATTTTCACCAGACTAATAATCCAGGGGCTCCATTGAGTTCAACAACTTCAGACCATGAACTCTGTCCTCTATTTTTGACTTTTTTTCTCCCTAAGTGTCAGTCTGTGTCTTGTTCTCAATGTTTTGCTTTCAGACAATGCTGACCCGTTTTCTGCTACTAACACATTCTGCTATTTTGTTTTCAGACAAAGCTGATCCTTATTCGGCTATTAACACCTACTCAGGACCAAAGCTTTAGTATTTAATACTATCATTTACCCTCCTTTTGTCTTGTGTTCCATGACATCATTTAACCGCTCCTGCCCTCTAACCTATCCCTGACCACCTATTTTGACCACCTGCCCCTTCCCCCTTTTCAACAGCATAAAAGCCATCACATTTCTACCTCTCTGCAGTTCTGAAGAGTCATACTGGACCGAAACGTTAACTTGGTTTCTCTCTCCACAGATGCTACCAGACCTGATTTCCAACATTGTGTGTTTTTAATTCAGATTTCCAGCATTCACAATATTTTGTTTTTTTATCAAACTTAAAATTGTTGAGATTGCAGAGCAGACAAATAATTGTGCAGCAGCGAGAGAATTCAAGATATCGGAGAAGAACGTTAAAGATTGACAGAAGCTCTCTACAGATGCCTAAGATTAAATGTGTAAACAGCGGAAAACCTAGCATGTGGCTGCACTTGGAAATTATATTGCAGAGTACATCAATGAAAATCGCTGAAGTGGACACTCAGTTTCTTGCAGAGCTATCCAAATCTTCACTCTGAAACAAGAAAATTAGCCATTGCAAGACAGCCCTGGGCGGTGTACCAGGTTTATGAAGAAAAACGATTTGGTACAGCAACAGAAAGCCAAGATTTAACAGCATCTCCCATCAGAATTTGATGATAGGCTTATTGCATTTCATTGGTTTGTAATCAAACATCGACAAAAGAATGGGTACAGATGGGCCTGTATTGGGAACATGGATGAGACTCCCATGAATTTTAACATGACAGCCAGTCAAATGGTTAGCAAAGTTGGAGGGAAAACAGTGTTAGTGAAGACAACTGGCCATGAAAAGGGTAGATTCACCGTTGTGCTGCTGTGTAAGTCTGACGGGACAATGCTTAAGCCACTGGTGATATTCGAGTGAAAAACCCTCCCAAAATAGTAATTCCCAAAAAAACCAGTTGTCCATATTCGCGATAAAGGATTCATGGATAAAGATGGCTTGAAATATGGCTGAGGAAAGTTTGAACCAGGAGGAAGTCTTCTCACATGGGACATGTTTAGATCACTCCTTGTCAATGATGCTGTTGAAATCAGATTGCAAAACGGTGATATTGCAGTGATTCCCAGGGGTCTAACCAGCCTTGCTCATCCACTGGATGCCTCTCTAAACAAGCCCTTCAAGGATTGCGTGAGAAAAAAGTGGAATGGCTGATGATCAGGTGAGAGAAGACATTCACCAAGGAAGGTAGCACACGGACCCCAATGTGACAACCCTATAAATGGTTGTTTAGGCCTGGGATGAAATCAGAATGGAGATTCTCGACAATTCATTCAAGAAACATGGGATATCCAATGCACTTGATGGCACAGATGATGATTACTTGGGGAATGACATGGCCGAAGATAATGTAATTGCTGATGAAGATGATGTTGATGATCCACATGATGCTGCCATTCAAAAAGCAGACTGGGACATGTTATTTGATTCTGAAGACAAGGAGGAGGGTGATTTTTATAGATTTTAATATATGCTCAGTACATGCTCTGCTGATTAGTATTCTTTTCTGTGCTGTGAAAAAGCTGATTGAAATTGTATAAATTTGCATATATGGCTTTGTTTTTGATGAATTTGATAAATTTAATGTATACAAATTAACACCCGTCATCATGGAAGTTATTATTTCATAAATAAAAATTCAAAAATATAAATATTTCTTGACTCCTATAGGGGGCCAGGTTGGTGGGAACACTCTCCAACTTGGCAACTCTGCGATAGCGAGACAACGAGAGAGGATAGATTTCAACCCCTTGAAAATATTTCTCACATAAAAGTCAACCCCCTACTTTTTGGCTAAAAATTTAGTTTGATTTTTACACAATGCTTGGACAAACTAATACTGTTTAAACAATGTTTGTAGAAATCAGTAGGAGAATTCACAAACCAATTTAGAAGTGAGTGGTCCACAGGATTTGGGTCAAATTTCTGGAGCTCTCTCCCTAACAGCACTCTGGGTGTACCTACACCACAGGGACTACAGCAGTTCAAGAAGGCAGCTCACCACCACCCTCTCAACAGTAATTAGGGATGGGCAATAAATGCTACCCTAGCCAGCGATGCCCACATCCCGTTAATTAAAAAAATTCCACCTGACTAACTTACCTTTGGTGGGCAGCCCTGTATTACCAGGTCTACTTCTGGAATGTCCAAGCCACGGGCAGCCACATTGGTGGCAACCAGCACCTCGAAGGAGCCATCCCGGAATCCCTTCAGTGTGATCTCTCTCTGTTTCTGTGGAATGTCCCCGTGTAAGCACTGAGCATCCTGCAGAAAGTACCACAAACTTAGTTAAGTGAAATGAAGGTGTGGAGTAACCCAACAAAATGTTATTTCAATGATTTGGATGCGGGGATTAAATGTAATATTTCTAAGTTTGCTGACGACACAAAACTAGGTGGAAGTGTGAGTTGTGAGGAGGGCGCAAAGATGCTTCAAGGAGATTGATTAGGAGAGGCTAGGTGAGTGGGCAAAAATTTGGCAGATGGAATACAATGTGGAGAAATATCAGGTTGGAAAAACAGAAATAGAGTATTTCTTAAATGTGAGAGGCTGGAAAGTATTAAACTTCAAAGGGACTTGGGTATCTTGCTCATGAGTCACTGAAAGCCAACACGCAGGTACAGTTGGCAATTAGGAAGGCAAATGGTATGTTGACCTTTATTACAAGAAGATTTGAGTATAGGAGTAAAGAGGTCTTACTACAATTATACAGAGCCTTGGTGAGGGCATACCTGGAGTATGGTGTACAGTTTTGGTCTCTTTACCTAAGACAAAATATACTTGCCATAGAGGGAGTACAACAAAGGTGTACTAAACTAATTCCTGGGATGGAGGGATTTTCCTCTGAGGAACGATTAAATAGCCTTGGCCTTTATTCTCTGGGGTTTAGAAGAATGAGAGGTGATCTCATTCAAATATACAAAATTCTGACAACGCTCAACAGGATCGACGTTTGAAGGAAGTTTCTCCTGGCTGGGGGGTTCTAGAACCAAAGACACAGTCTCAGAATAAGGGGCAGGCCATTCAGGATTGAGATGAGGAGGATTTTTTTCACTCAGAGGGTGGTGAATCTTTGGAATTCTCTGCCGCAGGGGGGCATGCAGACTGATGTTGAGAGTGTTCAAGGCTAAGATTGATAGATTTCTACATATTAAAAATATCAAGGAATACGGGGATAGTGCAGGAAAATAGTGTTGAAGTAGATCAGCCATAATCTCATTGAATGGTGGAGTAGGCTTGAAGGGCTGAATAGCCTACTCCTGCTCCTATTTCTTACGTTCTTAAAAGCAGTGTTATCAGAGGCACCCTGGAGGTAAGTTGATTACATGGTTAACTGTGTGAACACCCAGCAATGGTGGGTATAGATCTGTCACTGTATTATACTGGGGTACAGTACCAGTAAGAACAGATCTATTGCTATATAACATGGTATAAGATTGGGAGAGAGCTCAGTCAAGCTCAGAGAGGATGCAGTACCTGTTTTATTGAGGTGTTCATCACCAACTCATTTACTTCCTTCTTTGTTTCACAGAAGATGATAGTTCGCCCATGACTGCCGCTGTATACCTGGATGACATCACCGATGACTGCCGCTCGCTGTGTCCAATGGCATTCTATGGCCAAATGCTGGCAGAAAGAGAAAATAAAATGAGTTTAAGAACTTTGGCTACGGTTTCAACTCCTCGATTCAGACCTGAACCCAAGAATGTGAACAGATATTGAAGCCAGTGACCAAAGACCTAATTCAGTAAACGCAACAACTGACCAACCCTGGTATGGTGTGTAGGGTTTTCAGTAAAACTAATTACAGGCCTGTACAAGTTTCACACTGTATATTAGAGCAAAACAGCAAGTGTGTCCAATGTGGGAAGTGTCTGCAAAAGGCAGGCTGAGCTGTGACACCATGGTTAAAAACAGGGATCAAAAAACAAGTGTACTGCATAACACTGAAGCACAATGGTCTTGGGTATGCTTACTAGAGTGACCTGGTACAAATCAGCTAAACAACACTTGGACAGTACTATTGTAAACACTGTCAGTCTAAGGAATGGGTATTTTCATGCAGCACCAGAGAGAGCAGAGGGGAAAGGGCTAAAGTTTGATCATATTTTTTCCTTTGGTGGCACTTTATTACATGATACTTAACATTCCACTTACAACTAATTTCCACCAATTGCTTTTCATTCAATAAATCAAGCAAATAGATCTTCAGTCAATGCAACAACTGCCCAACCCTGGAAACCTGGACAAACCCTGGACTGGGCTTATCCGAATCCCCAAATTCCTAGGCTACCAGTCTCTTGCAGTTTTAAATTTGCCAATCCAAATCCCAGACCCTCCAACTGCACTAACCATAGTAAATGCTGGCCAGGGTTTCTCTAGTAATCCCGTGCCCTTCAGTATTCCCTTCCCTGGGCAATAGCCACTCAATTTGGCAGGAACACAAATCTAAAAAAGGCTTTTGCACACAACAATCATCCAGAGGCAACAAACTGAAATCCAGTTTGTTTAATACTCTCCTTCAGGTTGAGTTTGATGCTTTTGAATGAGAGACATTAGGCAGAGTAATGGGTTTGGCTCCTCAGTGTCAGCATTAAATACACCTGGGCCAGGTATAACAATTTCTGAACTGCGTTCAGAATTTTCTAGATCAGTATGTTTCCAGCTTAACAGGAAGCTAGTTATTGATGGATCTGGTTCTGGGGAATGAAGTGGATCAAGAGGGGAACATTTAGGTAACAGTAATCGTAGTTTAAGGTTTAAGTTGCCGGTGGAAAAGGACAATGACCAATCCAGAATAAAAATGAATGATGGAGCAGACTCAAGGGGCCAAATGGTCTACTTCTCCTATTTCGTATGTTCGTGTGGACGGGATGCTGATTAAGCTGGCTGCTTTGCCCTGGATGGTGGCATGCTTCTAGGGTCCTGTTGGAGTCGTAGTGTTCCAGGTAAGTGAAACTCCTGAGTTATGACTTGTAGATGGTGGACAGGCTTTGGGAATCAGGTCAGAGTTACTCACCCAGACTCCCATAAAGGCTCTCCGTGTAGCAATCCAGTCAGCCCCACTCCCCAGTTCGATCCCTGTAGCCCTGCAGGTTTATTTCCTTCAAGGGCCAATCCAATTTGGCAGGAACACAAATCTAAAAAAGGCTTTTGCACACAACAATCATCCAGAGGCAACAAACTGAAATCCAGTTTGTTTAATACTCTCCTTCAGGTTGAGTTTGATGCTTTTGAATGAGAGACATTAGGCAGAGTAATGGGTTTGGCTCCTCAGTGTCAGCATTAAATACACCTGGGCCAGGTATAACAATTTCCTTTTTAAATCATTGATTGTTTCTGCTTCCACTATCCCCATGGACAGCGAGTTCCAGGTCATTACCACTTGATGAGTAAAAAGGTTCTTCCTCACGTTCCCCTGCATCTCTTGCCCAAAACTTTAAATCTGTGTTTCCACCATTAAATCTCCCTTTCATCTCCTTTGCTCCAAGGAGAACGACCCCATCTGCCACTTACCTGCCCATTCTGCTAGCCTATATCATGGTGCAGCCAATTCTTATCATCCTCACTATTTGCCACTTCTCCAAGTTTGGTATAATCAGCAAATTTTGAAATTCTACTCTGTATTCCAAGATCCAAATCATTTATTGCAAAAAAAAAGTTATCTTTGGAGAAAACCACTGACGACCATCCCCCTAGTCTGAAAAATAATCGTTCAGCACATTTCGATGTTCTCTGTCCTAAAGCCAACTTTTTATCCAATTGGTCACTGACCTTCCTATTCCAGGAGCCTCAATTTTGTTAACCAGCCTTTTATGTGGCACTTTATCAAAGGTTTTCTTAAAATCCATATAGACAACAGCCACCATATACCCTTCATCAGCCTTCCTTGTTACTTCAAAAATTCAACATTAGCATAGTGTGAAGCATAATCTGCCTTTTACAAATCCATACTGGCTCTCCTTAATTACATCAAACCTCTAACTGCCGATGAATTCTTTTGCCCCCCAATTCCTGTTTCTAAAATCTTGTACGGTATTTATATGGCTGGTCCTTTCCAATCAATGGTAACCCCCAGGATGTTGATGTTGGGGAATTCAGTGATGGTAATGCTACTGAATGTCAAGGAGGAGGATTGGATTCCCATTGGCTCCAGTTTTGCTCTAGCTCCTTGATGCCACACATGTTAAATGCTACCTTGATGTCAAGGGCAGTCACTCTCACCTCACCTCTTGAATTCAGCTGTTTTGTCCATGTTTGAACAAGGCTGTAAAGAGGCCAGGAGCTGAGTAGCCCTGGCAGAAACCAAACTGAGCGTCAATGAGCAGGTTACTGCTGTGCAAGTGCTGCTTGATAACACTGTTGATGACACTTTCCATCACTTTACTAATTATATCATTTTGCTGATGATCAAGGCTGGGCTGATGGAGCAGTAATTGGCTGGATAGGATTTGCCCTGCTTTTTGTGGATAGGACACATCTGGGCAATTTTCCACATAATAGCTGTACTGGAATCATTTGGCTACAGGTGCGGTTAGTTCTGGAGCACAAGTTTCCAGTACTATTGCCTATCTATATTAATGCCCTAGAGCTTGGTGTATAGGGACGATTTCAAAGTTTGCATCTGAGGCAATACTTGAGTATTGTGAACTGTGATGAGGATAGTGTTAAACTTGAAGAGGACATTGACAGGCTGGTAGAATGGGCATATGAGATTTAATGCAGAGAAGTGTGAAGTGATACATTTTGGTAGGAAGAATAACAAAAGGCAATATAAAAGATACAATTCTAAAGAAGGTGCAGGAAGAGAGAGACCTGGGGGTACATGTGCATAAACTAATGAAGGTGGTGCAGCAGGTTGAGGAAGTGATTGCCACTCCCCCACCCTCTCCCCACATCCCTGCATATTCCTCCTTTTCTGATATTTAGAAAACTTAGAAAAATTTAGGGCAAAGGAGGCCACTCCACCCATCATGTTCACAGCAGCAGAAAAATGAGCCACCCAGCCTAATCCCATTTTCAAGCACTTGGCCCGTAGCCCTTGGTTACAGGACTTCAGACACCTTTTAAACGAGTTGAGGGTTTCTGAAGGAAGCATTTTAGCTACATTGTCATGTTCAACTATAATTTTCTAAATCCCTTAAAGGTCTAATGCAGTCTCTTCCAGCTCCCAACAGAGGTGAAAAAACTATTTCACTGCAACACCTGTCTAAAGTCTGTGATTTTTTTTCATTCAGTCATTCATTCGTGAGATGTGGGTGTGGCTAGCTAGGCCAACATTTATTACCCATCCCTAAGTGCCCTTGCTTAGAGGGCATTTAAGAGTCAACCACGTTGCTGTGGGTCTGGAGTCACATGTAGGCCAGACCAGGTAAGGACGGCAAATTTCCTTCCCTAAAGGACATTGGTGAACCAGATTTTTACAACAATCGACAATGGTTTCATGGTCATCATTAGAATTCTTAATTCCAGACTTTTATTGAATTTAAATTCCACTATCTGCTGTGGTGGGATTTGAACCTGTGTCCCCAGTGCATTACCCTGGGTCTCTGGGTTACTAGTCTAGCGACAATACTACTACACCATCACCTCCCCATCTTAAAGACTTTTTCGCATTTAGTTTTCTTCAGTTGTTGCCTTATTATACCCATCCCTACTCTTTCACTCAATAATTAGCTTTATACTTAGAAAAATACTCATCTTAAATACTTTTCTTACAATGCTCCTGGTGCAGCCATTTAGGTTTACTTTTGCAACCTTTCTAACAAAGAGACCCAGACACAGATTTGAATGCTGCCGAAAAGCATTCCCCAGTTGATTATTCCAAATCTATCGACATCAGTGAACTGAGTTTCAGTTGAAACTCATTTCCCCCATGTTCAAACTTACCTCAACAGTTGTAGCTGCCCTCTGAGTCCGTTTTCCGATGAGATCAACCTGTTTGTGCTGTACTTTCATGTACTTCTTTGCAACTTGGTAAACCCAGGGAGGGCAGGTTGCAGAGAAGAGGAGTGTTTGAGGATTGTCTTTGGAATCTTATTGCGGGGAAAAAACAGAAATTACATTTCATCAAAATCAAATGAAAATCACAAGTGAGGCATCATTGAGTTATAGAAGGATCACAAGCAGCAGGGTTCACACCTGATGCCCGCCCCTTTAATGAACCTCCTGTGTCATTTGCCAAGTTAGACATAGGATCATCAGGCAGGATGCAAGAATCAACAAAAATGATGGCACAAGGATTTCAAAAGTTAATCTAATGAACTGATGGTCATGTTAACACGAAGTCTTATAAGAGAAGCGTGTGCATAAAACAACAAAAGACCCTGACGAGCAGCACGTTTCCCCATCTTACATAATATAAGCAATAGGAACAGAAGTAGGCCATTCAGCCCTTCAAGCCCGAGCCACCATTCTATTAGATCATGGCTCATCTTCTACTTCGACACCATTTTCCTGCACTATCCCCATATCCCTTGATGTTTTCAAAACGTAGAAATCCATCAATCTCAGCCTTGAATATACTCAACAACTGAGCTTTCACAGCCCTCTGGGACAGAGAATTCCAAAGATTCACCACCCTGTGTGTGAAGAAATTCCTCCTCATATCAGTCCTAAATGGCCTGCCCCTTATTCTGAGACTGTGTCCCTTGGTTCTAGACCTTACCACCCACCCCCAACTAAGCCAGGAGAAACGTCCTTCCTACATCTATCCTGTCGAGCGTTGTCAGAATTTTATATGTTTGAATGCGATCACCTCTCATTCTTCTAAACTCGAGAATAAAGGCCCAGGCTATTTAATCCTTCCTCAGAGGATAATCCCTCCCTCCTAGGAATTAATTTAGTGAACATTCGTTGCACTCCCTCTGTGGCAAGTATATCTTTCTTTAGGTAAGGAGACCAAAGTTGTACACAATATTCCAGGTGCGGTCTCACCAAGGCTGTATATAATTGCAGTAAGACATCTTTATTCTTATTGAAACTAGGAGGCGTAGGCCATTCAGCCCTTCGAGCCTGCTCTGCCATTCATTATGATGGCTGATCATCCAACTCAATACCCTTTGATCCCTTTCGCCCCAAGAGCTATATCTAACTCCTTCTTGAAAGCATACAATGTTTTGGTCTCAACTACTTTCTGTGGTAACCAATTCCACAGGCTCACCACTCTCTGGGTGAAGAAATTTCTCCTCATCTCAGTCCTAAATGGTCTACCCCATATTCTCAGACTGACTCCTGGTTCTGGATTCCCCCACCATTCAGGAACATCGTTCCTGCATCTACCCTGTCTAGTCCTGTTAGAATTTTAAAGGTTTCTATGAGACTCCCCTCATTCTTCTGAACTCCAGCGAATATAATCCTAATCAACTCAATCTCTCCTCATAAGTCAGTCCCGCCATCCCATTCAATTGCTCCAGTCTTTCTAGAAACCGCAATTTTAATTGACTTAAGTCTTCTAGGATTTCTCCCATATTGTAAACTTCATTGAAGGTGAGTCACTTTGTCTATTCCAAAGTCTTCTAAACTTTTAATTTGTTCAATTACTGTTTCATCTGGGCCTTTGGCTTTATTGTTTTTCATCTCAGTTATTGCTGTTCTTATTTCATCTTTCATGATCTTTGGGCCATCCATATTTTTCTTAATTGTTAGCTGGCTGTTGTCCTCAAATAAGTCTTGTAACTATTCAGTTCATCTTGCAAGCACTTGGGGAAATTATCATGGAAAGGGACCATGTTCCCGTTTTATACATCCGCCAGATGTACACTTAACTTTTCCTGTGATTTCCCTCATGTCTTTATGCACTGTTCCCAAGTCTGTGCTTTTACCGTTTTCTATTCCTTCACATTTTTTGTTCATCTGCTTTCCCTCCCCTTCAACACATTGTTTAAGCTTTTTACTCAATTCCTGGTAATTCTGATAATCTATTTGCTTTAGCTTCTTTCTTATCCTCCATCAGGTCCAATATTTCATCTGTCATTCATTTTTGCTTCTTTCTCTTTTAATTGGGACTGGTGATTTTTAATAATTCTAACGCTGATGTTTTGAACCTCATCCATGCCATTTTCTACTTCTTGTCTTGAGTGAACCAAAGCTGTTCTGGTCAGCCTCCCCGTTTGGTTCCTCCATAAACTTCATCTTATCCAAATTCTGTTGCTGTATCCCACCAAGTCCCCCTTTACCTCCATAATCTCTTCCATCCTGACAACTTTCCAAAATCTCTGCACTCCTCCAATTCTTTCACATCCCCAATTTCTTTGTCCCAGCTATCTGGGATTCCTTCCCTAAACCTATCCTCTGACAGACCGGTCCTAATATTTCTTTAAGTAGCTCAGTACCAAACTTTCTCAGTTAATCACTCCTATGAAGTGCCTTGGACAGTTTGTAGGTATTAAAGATGCTATCTGAATGCAATTTATTGGTCTACACTGCTCCAGAGCAGGTTGGCAACACAAAACTCTGTCCCAACAAGGTGCTATGGTACAGGTTCAGATTGTTTCAGAAGTAAACTCTAACAACCAAATAACAGAAGCTAAAAACAGAGGAAAGAAAAAGAACAACCCACCTTTTTTGTATGCAACTTTCAGAATATCCTCCACCTGCTCCGCAAAGCCCATGTCCAGCATCTGATCCACTTCGTCCAGGACCACGTGCTTCAGTTTAGACAGGTCAATTTTCATGTTCTGGAGATGGTCCCTGATCCTCCCAGGTGTCCCCACCAGAATATCAATGCCATTACGAATGCTGTCCACTAAAAGACAATTCAACAGTAACTCCCTCTGTGCATCCCATCTGAACCAAGCACATTTCTCATATAACCAGGTTTAGTCATGAAATAACGCCCATTACTTCACCAGGAATCAAACGATTAACTACCTTAAAAGGACTTTCTAATAGCATTGTGGATGTACCTACGCCAGATGAGCTGCAGTGGTTCAAGAAAGTGGCCCTCTATCACCTTCTCAAGGGCAATTAGAGATGAGCAACAAATGCTGGCCTTGCCAGCGACACTCATCACATGAAAGAATGAAAAAAAGAAACAAGTTGGCACACAACAAAATGGCCGTTCACCGCCAGTACTGAGTTGAATTCGAGCCCTGGCTGATGACACAGTATTCCCTGTCTATTTGTTCTAAGGAATCAATGTCGGCACTAGAATAGGTGCACCTTCCCAGAGCACCAGTTTGGGGCTAATCTTGGCAGTCTCCTGGCTGAGGGGCGCTGATACCTTTTCCCTAAATTAAGTCTCCCACCTAGCCATACCTTCCATCACTTGTCCCATGAAGACCACTGTGGTGCTGGTTTGACTCTGCTCACTAAACCACAATTTAAATTCTCTCCTTACTCCTCGGGCATATTACTCTCCTTTTGAGCATCTCACTCTGTTCTATCCCTCTTGCCACTCATTCAGAATTCCTAGTTTCTACCACCCTTCCAAGTACAATAAAAATTTTACCAATGAGCTAGCTTCATTGTTTTTCTCCCTCAGGCTCTGGAATGTACAACACATCTTGATGGTTCCAATCTACAGCTTAACTCATCTTGTTCTCTCTTCTGAGTTCACTGCCCTCTGATCCTCACTTAATCTTACCCTCTGTGTAAATTCCCCAACTCCTATTTAGGGCCACCAACTTGACCTTGTCATTTCACACGCCCTCACTATTCTTATTGTATCAATCACATGTAAGGCAATCACTGATCAATTTCATGTATTACTCTCTGCCCACAATCCCAATTTCTTCTGTATCTGACCTTGAAAAAAATTCTCCCCAAATGGAAATGGGGCTAAGACCTCACTCTGGCTGTGACCTTCGAACAATTAAGAGTTAACCTGGTAGTATCGAAGAAATCTGCATCTCGTTACCTCTAAAGGGGTGCTAACAAGCCCTGAGGGCTGCAGAGACCAAATTCAAAGGGAATGAGAGGTCATTTACATTTTTTCATAAAGCAAACCTGGCCAACCAGAGTCTGACAGTCTGCTAGGACAAAGAGCCCTGCAACCTTCCTTTCAAGTTTTTAATGGTTATAGCATTAACAATCTCAGGAACCCAGAGAAAGGGATATACAACCTTTGTCAAAACCCAAGTGGAGAGGTGAGAGTCATGTGACATGGCCCCCTTGCTGGCAAAACTAGTTATACTATCTTGCTGTATTGCAAATCAGTCTGCCATCTTCCATCTATTCAGCAGCACCACAGAAAAAGGGCTCTGTCCAGGTTTGAATGCCTGGACCCCATCTACACTGTTTCTACTTTGTACCATCACCTATACCATCATCTCGTCATGGGAGTCATCTCTACTGGAAAAGTGAAATATCCAGCATCAATTTTCAACCTACAGACCTCTGTGAAGGAATATAACATTGGACTTTTGATTCTTGACTCACGTGAAACAATAATTGTTTGCTCTGTGTTCTTTGTCCTGTGAATCTTTTCTCTCTATCCTTCCCTTATGCTATGAATACACTGGGGACTACTTAGCGACCACATTTTGAGTACGTACGAGTAAACTAACCCTCCGAGTTTACCCGATCGCAAGTTTGCTGTGAATCACACCAAAATACGCCATCAGTGTGAAGTAAATCAAAATACCTTTCTGTTTATGGAGAGGTGGTGAAGGAAGAAATCAGGGCTCTTTAAATCAAATACCTACGCTGTCCATAACACAAAATTCATTTACAACTGCACTTTCAAAACCCCACCACTTAGCCTTGGGCACTCCTTGAATTAACACTATTTATCAAATTGCGACTATAATTTTTAAAATTATTTGTTCATGGGATGTAGGGGTCACTGGCTAGGCCATCATTTATTGCCTATCCCTAATTGCCCTTGAGAAGGTGGTGGTAAGCTACCTTCTTGAACTGCCATAGTCCATGTGGTGTAGGTACATCCACAGTGCTGTTAGGGAGGGATTTTCAGGATTTTGACCCAGCAACTGTGAAGGAACGGAGATATAATTACAAGTCAGGGCCGTGTGTGACTTGGAGGGGAACTTGCAGGTGGTAGTGTTTCCATGTGTCTGCTGCCCTTGCCCTTCTAGATGGTAGAGGTCACAAGTTTGGAATTTGATTGAATTCAACATAGTGCTTGAAATGAGACACACAAAACTACTAGGAGTCTGCATTTAAGTAATTTGATAAAGATGATATTGTCATTGAACATAAGGGAATGACAGACATGTTCAATAATTAAGTGTCAGTATTCACAATAGAGGATGAAGACAACATGCCAGAGATCCCAAAGAAACAAATATTGAATTAGGGACAAGGATTAACCACTAGGTTTAACATTACCAAAATAACGGGAATGAAGAAATTAATAGCACTAAGAGTGACAAATCCCCAGGGCCAGATAGGTCCATCCCACAACTTTAAAGGAAGCAGATGAGAACATTGCAGGTGTCTAAAGTCCCCTCCATTCAAGAACTGTTCCTTTAGATTGGAAGACTGAGCCTATCACTCTTATATTTAAGATGAGAGAGGTGTAAAGAATATATATTTTTATTTCTGTTGGACTGTGGATTAAAATTACAATGGCTGCAGTTTGAAAGACACGTATATACAATATTGCTGTCCTGGAACAGAGTGTACCATGAAAGACAGGATGGTGCCAAGGAGGAGTCCAGTCTAATGGGGAACTGCCTGACAACAACATTTTTAATTGGCTCCTGACCAGGTGACTAGGTTTGAGAGGGAGCAGTGTAGCAGAAAAGCTCCTAGCCTGAAAAGAGAAAAGACCTCGAACCTCTTTCTCCTGTGTGTATAAGACCCCAGTAGTTCTACAATAGCTAGCTGTTTTTTCCCCTCTTCCCCAAATCTCTATAACCTTTCTCTCTGAAAAACCCCGTCGAGGAAAAGGGGAAAATCACTATTAGAGACATTGAAAGCAATTGCTCAACCAGGGAACTAAATACTGAAAGTGCTGGAAGAGCACCTCGTTCATAAACAAAGGACTGAAAGGAATTTGGAAGACATCGATCAAAATCAACCCATCGACTCCTGCACTCTGGAATTGATGCTATTGAACTGTTTTATTCCACCCTTAAAATCCATGTTTTCCTGTGTCTTGTATGTGTGTGTATAGAGATTTAAGGAGGGGTAGGGTTTAAGTTAGAGTTAGAAATTAGCAGTTCATATTTCTTTCTTTTGCCACTGGCTAAAGACAATTTGTTCAATAAACAGTTATTTATTTATTAAGGTTACAAACCTGCTGCTCGTATTGTTAACCTAAATTGAACAATTAGGTGGTTTGATCAGACTTTTCACATTTGTCATGTCTCGGGGAGTAGTGGGGCTTAATACTGCAGCACACTATCCCCAGTGAGTCGTGACAGAGGGAAATCAAGGAACCATAGCCAGATAGCATCTGCTGTTGGGAATTTTCTAGTCTGCAAATTAAGGATAGTGTGACTGAACACCTTAAAAATTTTCGCTGATCCAGATGGCATGAACTTGTAAAAGGCAGATCATGCCTGACAAACCTGATTGAATTTTTTTGAAGAGTTGACTGTAGTGGGTAGGGGAATATCGATGGGTATTATTTATATGGGCTTTCAGAAGGTATTTGATAAAGTCCCTCATAAGAAACTTAGCTAAAATTGAAGCTCATGGAACTCAAGGCAAATTATTGACATGGCTTGAAAATTGGTTGAGCCACAGAGGGTTCCATTGGCAAACTTCCCTTCAAGGATCTCTGTTCAGCATATTTATTCACAACTTAGGTGATGGGATAGAAAGCCACATGTCTAAGTTTTCTGATGATACAAGAACAGGCAATATTGTAGGTGAAATCATAACATTTAACAAAGACTTAAGTGAATGGGCAAAAGCTGCAGCAAATGGATCAGAATGTAGAAAAATATGAGGTCATCCACTTTGGAGCGAAAAGGGATAAAGCAGGATACTTTCTAACTGGTGAACAGAAGAAACAGTGGACGTTCAAAGAGACTTAGGAAATGCCAGCCTTTATATCTAGAAGCCTAGAATCCAAGGGGGTAGAGGTCATACTTCAGCTGTACAAAGGCCTGGCTAGACCACACCTGGAGTTACTGTGAACAGTTCTGGGTAGCAGATCTTAGAAAAAATGTTTGGGCCTTGGAGTACAACAACTCCAAAGGTTAAATTACAAGGAAAGATTACACAAACTAAGGTTGTATTTCCTAGAATTTAGAAGATAAGGGGTGATTTGATTAAAGTTTTGAAGGTCTCAACAGAAACAGCTCAACTAAATAGAGACACACTATTTGGACTGGTTGGGGACTCTACAACTGGGGGATAGTCTAAAAATTAGTGCTTGGCCTCTTAGGCATAAAATTAGGGAAAACATTTACATACAAGGAGTGGCAAAAGTTTGAAATTCTCTTCTATAAATAGCAACTGATGCAAAATCAATTCTTAATTTTAAATTTAAGATTGATAAGATTTTTGTTGACTAAAACCATTAAGGAATACAGGCACGGTGGTAAATATCTGGAGTGAGGTCAGAGATCAGCTATGATCTCACTCAATGGTGTTACAGGCTCGGGGGGCTAAATGGTCCACTCTGCTCCTATCTCTGCCTTTCTTTCTTCCTTTAAGATGATCCTTAAGGCCTACCTTCGATTGTCTATACCAAAATGTCCTTAAGTGGGTCAATGTCAAATTTTAATCCCCAATTAGGGTTTTGCAATAAATGCTGGCCTAGCCAGCGATGCCCACATCCCATGAACAAATAAAAGAAATGCTTCTGTGAAGCAACTTGGGCCATTTTCCTACGTTAAATGTACAATACAAGTATAAATTGTTATTATATCTCAATTTCTTCACGAGATGGCTTTGCAGAAGAGATGCTGGTGTCAGTTTGTACCCCCAACCCCTCAGAGAAGAAAGATAGCAGATTAGATAGCAGAAGCAAATCATTGTCAATACTTTTGAATTCTGCACACTTACTCTGTCCAACATATGCTGTTCCACCATAAAAACAAGAGACAGAGAGCTTCTTGGTTATATCCTTGATATCCTTCGCCACTTGAATTGCCAGTTCCCTTGTTGGAGTAAGCACAAGAACCTGGTAGGGAAAATGGAGAGAGAATGTAGAAAACTGTTAGGTAAGACTCTATAGGGGGCTGTAACTAGACCAGTAATTGAGAGGTTTAGATTAATCTAGAGAATTGAATCCCACAATGGCAGTTTAAGAATTTGACCGGTTTAAAAAAAAAGGAAAAAAATATAAAGTTGGTACCAATAAAACTGACCATCGATCTGCAAGATCGTCAGTAAAACCCATCTGGCTCAGGGAAGGAACCCCATTCCCCCACCCCTCCCGATCAACATCCTTATCCAGTCAGACCTGCAAGAGGTTCCAGCCCCACTCTAGCATGACAAACTTGGACTATAAATGCCAGCCATGCCCACATCTTCAGAATGAGCTAAACATTGAGTCTCTGCCTGTAACATGGGAGAGGCCTGCTGTAATGGGGCATAATGAACAGACACAGGCAGGCCTCTCAAACTTCAGCCCAGGTAGTTAGTCTTCATACAATAGCCCATTCAGAGATGTCAGAGAAGGGGTGAAAATCAGGCCATTTTTTTGCATCACCATCCTACCCCAAGTCTAAAGTCCCCATTACCAACCTCCACTGATGACCCTTTGAAGTATCTTACTTGCTTCAATGTGAAAATTAGAAATCCTTGTTATAATAATACAAAGGACAAAGGAACAGAAGAAGGCCATTCAGCCCATCGAGCCTGCTCCACCATTCAATACGATCATGGCTGATGATTAATTTCAAACCCCACCCCCCCCCACACTATCCCATATCCCTTTGTCAATCTCTGTTTAAACATGCTCAATTACTGAGCTTCGACAGCCCAATGGGGCACAGAATTCCAAAGATTCACAACACTGAGTAAAAAAAATTTCTCCTCATCTTTGTCCAGAGTGGTTTCCCCCTTATTTCTAGACTCCCCAACCAGGGGAAACATCTTACCTGCGCCTACCCTATCTGTCCCTTTAAGTATTTTGTACGTTTCATTGAGCTCACCTTTCATTCTTCAAAACTCTAGAGAACACACACCCAGCTTCCCCAATCTCTCTTCACAGGACAGTTCCACCATTCCCAGAAGAAGTCTAGTGAACCATCACTGCACTCCCTCTATGGCAATAATATCCCTTCTAAAGTAAGAGGGCGAAAACTGCACACAGTACTCCAGGTGCGGTCTAACCAAGCTTCTATACGATTGAAGCAAGGCTTCACTACTCCTGTACTCAAATCCTCTTGTGATAAAGGCTAACATTCCATCATCTTTCCTAATTGCCTGCTGCAGCTGCATCTTAGCTTCCAGTGACTTATGGACAAGACACCCAGGTCCCTTTGTACATCTCCACTTTCTAATCTCTTACCATTCAGGAAATACTCTGCACATCTGTTCCTCCTACCAAAGTGGGTAATCTCTCATTTTTCCACGTTACATTCCATCTGCCATGTTCTTGCCCATTCACTAAGTCTGCCCAAATCCTCTTGAAACCGCTTTGCATCTTCCTCAACACACATCCCTGCCTAGCTTTGTGTCATCTGCAAACTTGGAAATGTTACATTTGATCCCCACATCCAAATCATTGATATATGTTCTGAACAGCTGGGGTCCTTGTGGTACCCCACTAGGCACAGCCTGTCAATGTGAGAATGACCTGTTTATTCCTTCTCTCTGCTTTCTGCCTGTTAACCTATCCTTAATCCATGCCGGTATATAACCTCCTACCCCATGTGCTTTAATTTTGCTAATCAACCTCCTGTGGGGGACTTTATTAAAAACCTTCTGAAAATCGAAATATACTATGTCCACCAACTCTCCTTTATCAATTCTGTTAGTAACATCCTCAAAAAATTCCAACGGGAACATGATTTCCCATTCATAAATCCATGCTGGCTGTGCCCAATCAGATCATTATCTAAATATCCTTTTATCACATCCTTTAGAATAGATGCTAGCGCTTTCCCTACAACCGATGTAAGCTAACAGTTTTGTACTATCCTGTTTTTCTCTCTCCCTCCATTCTTAAACAGTGAGGTAACAATTGCTAATCCCCAGTCTGCATTAACCATTCCAGGATCTGTAGAATTTTGGAAGATGATCACCAATGCATCCACTATCTCCAGAGCTACTTCTCTCAACACTCGGACGTGGAATATCAGACCCCAGGACTTATCAGCCTCCAGTCCCATTAATTTCACCAATACAACCTTCTTACTTATACTAATTTCCTTCAATTCCTCATTCTGCCTAGTCCCTTTGATTTCTAAATCTGGGAAATTTCTTGCACCTGACTCAGTGAAAAGAGACACAAAGTAGTCATTTAGCTTCTCTACCATTTCTCCACTAACTATTATAAATTCTCCTGACTCTGCATGTAATGGTTGTCTTAGCCAAATGTTTCCTTTGTACATACCTGTAGAAGCTTTTACAGTTTATGTTTTTTGCTAGTTTACATTCATACTCTATTCTTTCTTTTTCAGTTTCTTTATCCTCCTTTGCTATATTCTAAAATCCTCCCAATTCTCAGGTTTACTACTATTTCTGGCAACTTGATAGGCTTTTTCATTTAACCTTACATGATCCTTAATTTCCTTTGTTAGCCACGGTTGACTGGCTTTTCTTTTCAGGTTCAGCTCTTTTGCCCATGTTTGAACCAAGGCTGTAAGGAGGTCAGGAGCTGACAGGCCCTGGCAGAACGCAAACTGGGCGTCAGTGAGCAGGTTATTGCTAAGCAAGTGATGCTTGATAGCACTTTTGATAACCTCTTCCATTACTTTACTGATGATCGAGAGTAGACTGATGGGGCAGCAATTGGCTGGGTTGGATTTGTCCTGTTTTTTGCATACAGGACATACCTGGGCAATTTTCCACACAGCCGGGTAAATGCCAGTGTTGTAGATGTACTGGAACAGCTTAGCTAGGGGCACAACTAGTTCTAGAGCACAAGTCTTCACCACTATTGCCGGAATGTTGTAAGGGCCCATAGCCCTTGCAGTATCAGTGCCTTCAGCCCTTTCTTGATATTACAGGAAGTGAACTGAATTGGCTGAAGACTGGCATCTGTGATGTTGGGGATCTCCGGAGGAGGCTGGGATGGATCATCCACTCAGCACTTCTGGCTGAAGATTGTAGCTAATGCTTCAGCCTTATTTTTTGCACTAATTTGTTGGGTTCCCCCATCATTGAGGATGGGGATATTTGTGGAGCCTTCTCCTCCAGTGAGTTGTGTAATTGTCCAACACCGTTGACGACTGCATGTGGCAGGACTGTAAAGCTTAGATTTGATCCATTGGTCATGAGGTCGCTTAGCCCTGCTAAGCACTCACTTGCTGCTTATGCTGTTTGGCACACAAGTAGTCCTGTGGTATAGCTTCACCAGGTCACTTCATTTCTAGGTATGCCTGGTGGTGCTCCTGGCATGCCCTCCTGCACTGGTCATTGAACCAGGCTTGATGGTAATGGTAGAGTGGGGGATATGCCAGGCCATGAGGTTACAGACTGTGTTCGAGTACAACTCTCCTGCTGATGGCCCACAGCGCCTCATGGATGCCCAGTCTCGAGTTGCTAGATTTGTTTGAAATCTATCCCATTTAACATGGTGATTGTGCCACACAACACGATGGAGGGAATCCTCAATGTGAAGGCGGGACTTCGTCTCCACAATGACTGTGCGCTGGTCACTCCTACCAATACTGTCCTGGACAGATGCACCTGTGACAGGTAGGTTGGTGGAGATGAGGTTAAGTATGTTTTTTGCTCTCGTTGGTTCCCTCACCACCTGCCACAGACCCAGTCTAGCAGCTATGTCATTTAGGACTCGACCAGCTCGGTCAGTAGTGGTGCTACCGAGCCACTCTTGCTGATGGGTATTGAAGTCCCCCACTCAGAATACATTGTGTCCTTGCCACCCTCAGTGCTTCCTCCAAGTGGTGTTCAGCATGGAGGAGTACTGATTCATCAGCTGAGGGAGGGCATTATGTTGTAATCAGCAGGGGGTTTCCTTGCCCATGTTTGACCTGATGCCATGAGACTTCATGGGGTCCAGAGTCGATGTTGAGGACGCCCAGGGCAACTTGCTCCCTACTGTATACCACTGTGCCGCCACCTCTGGTGGGTCTGACCTGCCGGGTAAGGGATGGTGAAGGTTGTATCTGAGACGTTATCTGTAAGGTATGATTCCCTGAGGATGGCTATGTCAGGCTTTTGCTTGACTAGTCTATGAGACAACTCTCCCAATTTTGGCACTAGCCCCCGGATGTTAGTAAGGAGGTCTTGGCAGGGCTGAGATTGCCGCTGTCGTTTTCGGTGCCTAGGTTGATGCCGGGTGGTCCATACAGTTTCATTCCTCTTTTTTTTGTGGCTTGTTAGGCCATTTCAGAGGGCATTTAAGAGTCAACCACATTGCGTGGGTCTCGAGTACGTGTAGGCCAGGTCAGGTAAGGATGACAGATTTCTTTCCCTGAATGATATTAGTGAACCAGATGGGTTTTTACAATAATCAACAATGGTTTCATGGTCATCATTAGACTTTTAATTCCAGAATTTTATTGAATTCAAATTCCACCATATGCTGTGGCGGGTTTGAACCCGAGTCCCCAGAGCATTACCCTGGGTCTCTGGATTACTAGCCCAGTGACAATACCACTACGCCCCCTAATTACTGTCCCTGAGGTCCTGTTTTTTAATTTCCTTCCTAACTCCCTAAATTCTGCTTTCAGGGCCTCATCCCTCTTCCTACCTGTGTCATTGGTACCATTGTGGACCAAGACCTCTGACTATTCACCTTCCCCCAGAAGAATGTCCTGCAGCGCTCCATGATATCCTTGACCCTGGCACCAGGGAGGCAACACACCATCCTGGAGTCACTAACTGCTGCAGAAACACTCGTCTGTTCCCCTGACTACTGAACCCCCTATCAGTATTGCTCTTCCCCTCTTCTTCCTCCCCTCCTGTGCAGCTGAGCCATTCATGGTGCAACTGACTTGACTCTGGCTGCACTCCCGATAATCATTGTCCTCACCAGTGCCCAAAATGGAAAACCCATTTGCAAGCAAAATAGACTAGGGGACTCCAGCACTACCTGACTGGTTCTCATGGTCACCCATTCCCCTCTGCCTGTACGCTCCTAACCTACGGTGTGACCAGTTCCCTAAACATGCCTTCCACGTAGTTCTCTGGCTCATGGATGCACCACAGCAAATCCAGCCGCCGCTCGAGTTCTGAAAGTCAGAGCTCAAGCTTCTGCAGCCTGTGATACTTCCAGCACATGTTCGTCTAGGGCATATGATGAGTCCATGACTTCCCACATGCCACAGAATGTACATTCCACTCGGCCAAGCTGACTTGCCATACTGAAACTTTAAAAACTATTTATTACTAGTAGAATAACTTATCAGTTACTCACCAAGTAGCTTCTTCCGCTATGCCTAAGTAAGAGCCAACTACTGGAGACTGAAAAAGGTAGGAAAAAAGTAGGAGCACCTCCCTCACCAGACTCCTAGCTTGACATTCTGTGCACTCAAAGCAGCACTGAATGCAGACATGAGGCGGGGGGAAAAAAGAGAAATCAAACGAGTAAGTTCACAGCCTAGACACATGATAAATGGCCACAAGAATCAGCAACCTCGGAGAGTGGGACAGAAACTTCACTCTCTAAACTTGAACCTGATGAGCCTCTATCCTAGTGCTCACTATGTGCTTAGTCGGAGAACTCCATCTCTGTACAAAAAAAAGCAGCTATAGCTGCCTTTCAATCTCAAGGTCCTCCGGCAGTCTGACTGGAGGTCATTTACCTTGGGAGGTCGATTCCTACTCCGATCAGCAGCCTCTGACTGCAACTTTTCCACCAGTGGGATGGCAAAGGAGAAGGTTTTGCCGGTGCCAGTCCTGGCCTGTGCCACGCAGTCATTCCCGTCATAGATGTAGTTGAACGTCTGTGCTTGTATTGGAAACAAGTAGGTCACCCCTCGGCCTACAGAGCAGTAATCAGAGAAATGCAGGATTAGAAAGAACAATTTGGCAACACTCGCACTTCAAAATCGGCAAAGCACACCAGAAGTAACCCATTCTGAGCCAACGGGTTTCATTATTTATCTTGGTTGGTGATTAAGGCTTGGCTCATTGCAGACTGCAGCCTTTCGAAACAAAGTCCGCTTCCCCAAAAGGCATGCTGGCAAAGTGTACTTTGTATACAGCAGAAACCAGCTAGCTGTGAAACTGCCTGTACTGTGGGAAGCTGTGTATCTCCCTCGAGACTCACTCACTCGCTCTGGGGCTCTGTGTTAAGTCTCCTGGGATTCACATTTTGTCTCTTGGAGGCCTTTAAGACCCAGGCTAGTTCATCCTTGCTGCTGTTGTTCCAAGGAATTTTGGATCGTATGGAGCAGCTGTTGCCTCATTGGTGGACAGAAACATTAGGAATAGGTCACTCAGCCTCTCAAATCTGGGGGAGACCATTCTATTAGATCATGGTTGATTTGGATTCTAACTCCATTACATGAAGCATTTGCTTTATGTCTCTCACTAAATAGAAAAACAGAAATCTGCTGAACTCAGGTTTTGAAATGTTTTATTTATCCCCAGCCTTCTGGGGCTGGGAGGGTTGCGGGGGAGGGGGGGGGGGCCGGTCAGTGGCGGCAATTTCCATAATCCTGTGTGTGTAAAAGTGTTCCCTCACATGAACCCGAATGCCTGAGCTCTAATTCCAACATTGAACCCTTATACCCTTACTGCTCTGGATTCCTCTGCCTGAGGAATAAGCTTCTAGCAACACTCCAGGTAAGGAGCTTGGACACACCAAACTAAAAGATAACAAAACTTTCCAAGGAATACAGTTACAGAACAGGACTGTAAAAGAATATTTAAAGTGAAACGAACTGCTATTAAAAATGAGTAAGAGTCTGTATAAGCAATGCACACTGGGTCTGGAATAAAACAAGGGAATTGGAGGCAATAATACTGTGGAGAACCAGCTATAGTCAGGATTACTGAGACATGGCTATAGACAAATCAGAACTGGGAATTAAAACATTACAGGGTGTAAGATATTTAAAAATAAAAGTGGGAAAAGGGGAAGTGAAATAGTTGTACCTAGGAAAAATCTAATGGCAGCAGAAAAGGAGGCACAGCTATCAGCAAGACAGAAAAAGAACCTGCATTGGAGAGATAAAAGATAATCTGGGAACATTCACACTAGCAGTCTGCTAAATAGTGGGAGGGAGGTGAACTAAATGGTACAAATGTATCAGGGCTGTGCGAACAAAGGCTTGTGGGTGTATACACACAAATCTTTAAAGATGGCAGGACAAGTGGAGAATTCTGTTAAAAGGGCATACACAGCATCCTACGGTTAGGAATAGAAACTTGGGTGTATAAACACAATGAAGGTTAGGCCCCAGGTGTGTTGTGCCAATTCTCGATACCACACTTTAAGAAGGATATGAAAGCCTAGAAAAGGTGAAAAGGTTTATTACAGTGACACAGGTGCTGTTTCAGTTTGCCAGAGCCAACCAGACTGTTCAAAGGGAACAGAGAAAGGAGTCTCTGGGGAATCTGTGCCAATAAGATTGTTGGAAACCCCGCTAAGCAGGGGTGTGTTTTTTTAGGTGTCAACCATATCCAGGAACCTCAGATAGAACACAGCTGCTGTGTTCGAACAACTCAAGGGCCAATCCATTGAGTGGGAAATGAGAGATCCTACATACCAGAGGCCAAGTTGGAAACGCTGCAAGACTGCACAAGTTGCCGCATTTGTGCAGGTGATACAAGTATTTACTTTTCATTCATCCATGGAACGTGGATGTCACTCACTAGGCCAGTATTTATTGCCCATCCCTAATTAGCCCTGAGAAGGCGGTGGTGAGCTGCCTTTTTGAACCACTACAATGCATGTGATGTAGGTGCGACAGTGTTGTTAGGGAAGGAATTCCAGGATTTTGACCCAGCAACAGCAAAAGAACAGCAATGTGTTTGCAAGTCAGGCTGGTGAATGGCTTGGAGGGAAACTTCCAGATGGTGGTGTTCCCATGTGTCTGCTGCCCTTGTCCTTAAAGATGATAATGGTCATGGGTTTGGAAGGCGCTGTCTAACAAGCCTTGGCGAGTTGCTGCAGTGCATCTTGTAGATGGTACACACTGATGTTACTGTGCATCCTGGTGAAGGAAGTAATGTTTATGGATGTGGTGCCAATCAAACAGGCTTTGTCCTGGATGGTGTCAAGCTTCTTGAGTGCTGTTGGAGCTGCACTTATCCAGACAAGTGGGGAGTATTCCATTACTCTCTTGGCTTGTGCCTTGTAGATGGTGGACAGGCCTTGGGGAGTCAGGGGGTGAGTTGCTTGCCATAGCATTCCTGGCCTCTGACCTGTGCTTGTAGCTAAAGTACTGATATGGCTGATCAATGGTAACAACCCCCCAGGATGTTGACAGTAGGAGATTCAGCAATGGTTATGCCACTGAATGTCATGGGGCAATGGTTAGATTCTCTCTTATTGGAGACGGTCATTGCCTGGCACGAATGTTACTTGCTGCTTGTCAGCCAAGTCTGGATATTGCCCAGGTCTTGATGCGTTTGGACATGGGCTGCTTCAGGATCTGAGGAGTTGTGAATGGTACTGAACATTGTGCAATCACCAGTGAACATCCCCACTTCTGACCTTATGATGAAAGGTCATTGATGAAGCAGCTGAAGATGGTTGGGCCTAGGACACTACCCTGAGGAACTCCTGCAGTGATAGAGTCATACAGCACAGAAACAGGCCCTTCTGCCCATCGTACCCATGTCAACCATCAAGAACCTATCTATTCTAATCCCATTTTCCAGCACATGGCCCAGTGTGCTCTGGCATTTCAAGTGCTCATCTAAATACTTCTTAAATGTTGTGAGGGTTCCTGCCTCTCCCTGAGGCAGTGTTGCAGCTTCCAACCATCCTCTGGGTGAAAAATTTATTCCTCAGATACCCCCTAAACCTCCTGTCCCTTACCTTAAAATCTATGCCCCCTGATTATGGACATCTTTGCTAAGGTGAAAAGCTTCTCCCTATCTACGCCCCTCAGTTTTGCATACCTCTATCATGTCCTCCCTTAGATTCTCTGCTCCAAGGAAAACAACACAAGCCTATCCAGTCTCTCTTCATAGCTGAAACGCTCCAGCCCAGAGAGCACCCTGGTGAACCTCCTTTACACCCTCTCCAGTACAATCACATCCTTCCTATAGTGTGGGACCAGAACTGAACACAGTACTCCAGCTGTGGCCTAACTAACGTTTTATACAGCTCCATCATAAACTCTCTGCTCTTATATTCTATGCCACAGCTAATAAAGGCAAGTATTCCTTTTTAACCACCTTATCGACCTGTGCTGATGTCCTGGAACTGAGGTGATTGACCTCCAACAACTACAAGCAAACTTCCCTAGTGCTAGGTATGACTCCAACCAGTGAAGAGTATTCCCTCTGATTCCCATTGACTCCAGCTTTGCTAGGGCCCCTTGAATCCACACTCAGTCAAATGCTGCCTTGATGTCAAGGGCAGTCACTCTCACCTGACCTCTGGAATTCAGCTCTTTTGTCCACATTAGAACCAAGGCTGTAATGAGGTCGGGGCTGAGTGGTCCTGGCAGAACCCAAACTGAACATCAGTGAGCAGGTTATCGCTAAGCAAGTGCCGCTTGATAGCACTGTTGATGACCCCTTCCATTACTTTACTGATGAAGAGTAGATTGATGGGGTGGTAATTGCCTGGGTTGGATTGGTTTTGTTTTTTGTGTACAGGACATATCTGGGCAATTTTCCACAGAGCCGGGTAGATGCCAGTGTTGCAGCTGTACTGGAACAACTTGGCTAGGGGCACAGCAAGTTCTGGAGCACAAGTTTTCAGTGCTATTGCTGGAATACTGTCAGGGCCCGTAGCCTTTGCAGTATCCAGTGCCTTCAGCCTTTTCTTCAGAGGAGGCTGACATGGATCATCCACTCGGCACTTCTGGCTGAAGATTGTAGCAAATGCTTCAGCCTTATCTTTGCACTGAGGATGGGGATATTTGTGGAGCCTCCTCCTCCAATGAGTTGTCTTAGTTGTCCACCACCATTCACAGCTGGATATGGCAGGACTGCAGGGCTTAGATCTGATCCGCTGGTTGAGGGGTCGCTTAGCCCTGTCTATCACTTGCTGCTTATGATGTTTGGCACATAAGTGGCCTCCTGTTATAGCTTCACCAGGTTGTCACCTCATTTTCAGGTATGCCTGGTGTTGCTCCTGGCATGCCCTCCTGCACTCTTCACTGAACCAGGGTTGATCCCCTGGCTTGATGGTAATGTTAGAGTGGGGAATATGCTGGTTACAGATTGTGTTCGAGTACAATTCAGCTGCTGCTGATGGCCCACAGTGCCTCATAGATGCCCAGTCTCGAGTTGCTAGATCTGATCGAAATCTATCCCATTTAGCACGGTGATTGTGCCACACAACACGATAAACGGTATCCTCAATGTGAAGATGGGACTTCCGAAAGTACTGTGCGGTTGTCACTCCTACCAATATTGTCAAGGGCAGACGCATGTGCAACAGGCAGATTGGTGAGGATGAGGTCACGCATGTTTCTCTCTCTTGTTGGTTCCCTCGCCACCTGCCACAGACCCAGTCTAGCAGCTATGTCCTTTTGGGTTCAGCCAATAGTGGTGCTACCGAGCCACTCTTGGTGATGGACATTCAAGGCCCCCACCCAGAGTACAGTGGCTTCTCCCAGTCTGAAAATTGAAATACCCAATCATAGCCACATTGCCCCAACGACATCCTCCTGTCACCCAACCCCCCCACACAAACACAACCTCCTGTCACCCCCCCACCACCACATCCTCCTGTCACACCGCCCCCCTGCCCACCCACATCCTCCTGTCACACTGTCCCCCCCTGCCCACCCACATCCTCCTGTCACACTGCTCCCCCCCACCCAACTACGCCCACTGCCACCGCCCCCCCCCACCCACTGCCACACCACCCCCCGCCGCACCGCCCCCACCCAACTCCGCCCCCCCACCCAACTACACCCCCCACCCAACTCCACCTTCCGCCGCACCACCCCCCACCCAACTGCACCCCCTGCCGCACCGCCCCCCCCCACCCAACTGCACCCCCTGCCGCACCGCCCCCCCACCCAACTGCACCCCCCGCCACACCGCCCCCCCCGCCAACTACACCCCCTGTCACTTTGCCAGGTCACAATAACTGCTCCACATTTATAAATCTAGACACTACAACCGTCATGTCCCTTCCAGGTTCAGAAATAGCAGGAATTGGCAACAGACTATCCACCGGCCCAGTGGGTAAAGGCAATGTCTGGTGCAGCACCAATCCAACCTGAGCAAAAAGGCCCTGTTCAATCCCCAGTCTACGCTCTTCACTGATCCCAGCGAACCTTGATATCTGACAAAGGTAGTGCTGGGCTCAGTCCCCACACTCTAGACACTGTCGGATTCTGGACCCTGAGAATCCGATGCCAGTGAGTTAACAACTCACTGGGATGGGGCGAAGGCCAAGTTTCAAACGCCCAACAAGATTTCAGGTTCTGAGTCTGCAACACCAGCACCAAGGAAGGGATTTCAAGTAGTAGAAACCGTTGGAAATGGAGACAGTAACATGGCAGAAAATAAAGACTGAACAGCTTGAAATAAATAAATGGCCATCATGGGTGACTGTGGAATTCAAAGTCATTTCTAGAAGATGCTCCCAGCAGTCAGGGAGGTCACAAACAGCATCAATCTCCAAAGGAAGAAAATACAAACAGTAAACACACACATACCCTTCAGCAGATCAATCATCTCTTGAGAAATCTTGAAGTTCGAGAAAGCCCCTTCTTTCTGTTCTGGAGGTAGCTCCTATAAAGCAAGATTAAAAGTACTGGAAGGATTTCACCATTGTTGTTTAAAACATATTCTATATTCTTTATCTTAACACACAAACATCCAATCTGGAAAGATCAAACAGAAACCAGGACAGTTTGAACAAAGTCATTTTCCTCACACCCAGGTCTATTCTCCGACACCACTCTCCCTATCCCGGGTACACTGGCACAATCAGGGCGAGATGCCATAGAAAACACTTCCAGCTCACCTGGAATACGCAAAATGTTCCCAGCTCACCGATAACTGATGCTAACAGGAAATAAGTGACAGGAAGACAAATGAATAAGAGAGTAACACATGTTGCTCAAAACCAGTCTCCCACCAAATGCTCGAGTCACAGAATTGTTAGAGTGCGGAAGGAGGCCATTCAGCCCATCATGTCCATACCAGCTCGCCAAACGAGCAATGATTTTGTGCCATTCTCTTGCTTCTCCCCGTAACCCTGCACATTCTTCCTTTTCAGATAACAGTCTAATTCCCTCTTGAATGCTTCAACTGAATCTGCCTGCACCACACCCTCTGACAATGCATTCCAAGTCCTAACCACTTGCTGCGTGAAAACACCTTTTCTCATATCACTTTTGCTTCTTTTGTCAATAACTTCAATTCTCTGCCCTCTCATTCTCAATCCTTTCACAAGTCGGAACAGTTTTTCCCTATTTACTCTGTTCAGGCCCCTCATGATTTTGAATACAATCTCCTCTCAGCCTTTTTTTCTGCAAGGAAAACAGTTCCAACTTCTCCAATCTATCCACCTAACTGAAGTTTCTCATCCCTAGAACCATTCTCATGAATCTTTTCTGCACTCTCTCCAATGCCTTCACATCTTTCCTAAAGTATGGTGCTCAGAACTGGATGCAGTACTCTATCTGAGACTGAACTAGAGTCTTACACAAGTTCAACATAACCTCCTTCCTTTTGTACTCCAAGCCCTATTAATAAAGCCCAGGATACTGTTTGCTTTATTAACCTCACACTCAACCTGTCCTGTCAGCTTCAATGACTTATGCCCATATACACCCAGGACTCTGCTCTTGCACTCCCTTTATATTGTTCCCTTTATATTGTCTCTCCATGTTCTTCCTAGCAAAGTCAATCACTTCATACTTCTCCGCATTGAACTTCATCTGCTACCCTTCATCTGTGGCCTACTCCACCAACTTGCCTATCTCCTTTTGAAGTTCTACACTAACCTCCTTATAGTGGGCAACCATTTTGGATATAGGTTGGATATAGTGACCATAGTACAGTTAGATTTAGCATAGTTATCGAAAAGAACAAAGAGGAGTAAAAGTTCTAAACTGGGGAAAGACAACTTTTACAAAGCTGAGAGGTGATCTGGCCCTGGTGGACTGGTGACAGCAACTTGAAGGAAATCAGTGACAGACCAATGGGAGGTATTGAAAATCAAGATTCTACAGGCACAACGTAGACATGTCCCCAAAAAGAAAAAGGGTGGTACTGCCAAATCTAGAGCCCCCTGGTTATCTAGAAATGTAGAGGGTAAGATAAAGCAGAAAAAGAAAGCTTATGATGGCACAAAAAACTTAATACATTAGAAAGCCTAGTACAGAAAATATAGGGGTGAAGTAAAAAGGATCAGGAAAGCAAAGAGAGGATATGAAAAAATATTGGCAGGTAAAACCAAAGAAAACCCAAAGATGTTTTCCCAGTACATTAAGAGGAAAATAATAACTAGGGAAAGGGTAGGGCCTATCGGGGATGTACATGGTAACATATGCGTTCATGCTAAAGACGTGGGCAGGATTCTCAATGAGTACTTTGTCTCTGTCTTCACTAAGGAGAGGGATGATGCAGGCATTCTAGTTAAACAGGAGAAGTGTGAAACATTAGAGACAATAAGCATAGTGAGAGAGAAAGTACTGGAGGGACTGACGTTCTTGAAGGTGGATAAATCACCAGGACCGGATAGCCAGGGAGGGAATAGTGGATGCTCTGAGGATCATTTTTCAATCCTCACTAGATATAGGTGAGGTACCAGAGGATTGGAGGTCTGCAAACATTATACCATCATTTAAAAAGGATGCGAGGGATAGATCAGAAAATTATAGGCCAGTCAGTCTGACTTCAGTGGTGGGCAAATTATCATAATCAATTCTGAGACAGGATGAACTGTCACTTAGAAAGGGACAAATTAATCAGGGATAGTCAGCATGGTTTTGTTAGGGATAAGTCATGTCTTACCAACTTAATTACATTTTTTGAGGAAGTGACAAGGAGGATTGATGAGAGTAGTGCAGTGGATGTTGTCGACATGGATTTTAGTAAGGCATTTGAAAAGGTCCCACATTGCAGTCTGGTCAGGAAAGTGAGATCTCATGGGATACAGGGGAATGTGGCAAGTGGGATCCAAAATTGGCTCAGCGACAGGAAACAAAAGGGTAATGGTCGATGGATGTTTTTGAGGATGGAAAATGGTTTCCAGTGCTGTTCCACAGGGCTCAGTATTGGAACCCTTGCTGTTTGCTGTACATATTAATGATTTAGACTTAAGTGTGGGAGGCATGACCGGGAAATTTGCAGATGACACAAAAACTGGCTGTTCAGTTGACAGTGAAGAGGATAGCTGTCGACTCCAGAATGATATCAATGGTTTGGTTGAGTGGGCAGAGAAGTGGCAAATAGAATTCAGTCTGGAAAGGTGAGGTAATGCATTTGGGAAGGCAAACAAAGCAAGGGAATATTCAATAAACAGGAAGTTATTGAGCAGGATTGAGGAAGTGAGACACCTTGGAGTGCATGTCCACAAGTCCTTGAAGGTGGCAGGACGGGTGGATGAGATGGTAAAGAAAGCATATAGAATGCTTTCCTTTATTTGCAAAAGTATAGAATACCAAAGCAGGGATGTAATGATGGAACTGTATAAAGCACTGGTTAGGCCACAGCTGGAATTCTGTGTACAGTTCTGGTCACCACATTACAGGAAGGACATAATTGTTCTGGAGAGAGAGTACAGGAGGAGATTTACAAGAATGTTGCCAGGGATTGCAAATTGCGGCTGTGAGGAGAGATTGGGTAAACTAGTGTGGCTTAGCGGGGAGGTCAATTACCAAGCAGGCAGATTTAAGGGATAAAAACAAAAAAACTGCGGATGCTGGAAATCCAAAATAAAAACAGAATTACCTGGAAAAACTCAGCAGGTCTGTCGAAGGGTCATGAGGGCTCGAAACGTCAACTCTTTTCTTCTCCGCCGATGCTGCCAGACCTGCTAAGTTTTTCCAAGTAATTCTGTTTTTGTTGTGGCAGATTTAAGGGGTTTGGTCGAAGGATTAGAGGGGACATGAGGAAAAACCTTTCCGCCCAGAGGGTGGTAGGTGTCTGGTATTCATTGCCCAACGTTGGTGGTTAACGCAGAAACTCTCAACTCATTTAAAAAGTACTTGGATCTGCACCTGAAGTCCTGTAACCTGCACGGCTACAGACCGGGTGCTGGAAGGTGGGATGAGAACAGGCAGCTACTTTACTTTTCAGCCAGTGCAGACACATGGGCTTAATGGCCTCTTCCTGTGTCGTAACTTTTCAATGGTTCCGGTTCCCAATAACCAAGCTTCGGATAATCAGGTTTGATTGCGTATGAAATGTTAACTGAGATTCTCACCTCTTCTATTTCACCCTCTGAACACTGACTGGAATCATCACTCGACCGTGGAGTGATCTCAGCTTTTGACTCTTTTATCAATCCGTTTCTTTCTGCCTTTTTCCTTTTTCTTTCAGCCTTTTCGTCACAATCCTCGGCCTTGTGTTTTTTTGATTTTGGAGGCTTCACTTCACTTTCATCAGCCGAATATTCTTCTAATTTGCCATTTTCCCGGTGCTTTGGCTTTTTGTCAGAGATCTCGTTTTTTTCTGAGTGTTTCCTCTTCTCTCGGTCTCTCTGTAATTAAACAGTGAAATGCAGCAGCGGCCCCAAGACTCTCACACTTGCCCTCGGGCCCCCGTCCCCCGTCCCCCGTCCCCTCCGTCCCCCCGGGCCCCATCCCCTCCGTCCCCCCGGGCCCCATCCCCTCCGGCCCCCGGTCCCCCGGGCCCCTCGGGCCCTCGGCCCCAATAAAACCGAGCTCACTCCCGGGAACAGGGCATCTTCCCCGGCTTCAGCGCTGCCCTGAAGCCGAGGCTTTAGCCCTCACCCAGGGCCAGATTCCGCCCTCACCTTGCTTTTTTTGTGCGCCTTCTTGCTCACGGACTCTAGTTCCATCGTGGGCTCCGGGTCCTCAGGATCACAGCTGAGTCGAGCCGGCATTTCTCGAACAGCGAGCGGGACACGCGGCTACCAGGGACCGGACCGCGGCCGGAAAGAGGGGGCGTTAGCTGCGCACAACCTCCAGGGACAGCGCCGCTCCGGCTTAGTCCGGTACTGCAGCCCATGCCGGCTAATTCCTCCAGGGCCAGCGCCGCTCTAGCTCACTCCGGTACTGCAGGTCTCCACCGGCTAATTCCTCCAGGGACAGCGCCGTTCTAGCTCAGCCCGGTACTGCAGGCCCGCACCGGCTAATTCCTCCAGGGACAGCGCCGCTCCAGCTCACCCCGGTACTGCAGGCCCGCGCCGGCGAATTCCTCCAGGGAATCATCGGCAAACTTTGAAATTGTTCCCTGCACACCAAGGTCTAGATCATTAATATATCGCAGGAAAAGCAAGGGTCCCAATACTGACCCCTGGGGAACTCCACTATAAACATTCCTCCAACCCAAAAAACATCCATTAACCATTAAGATAAAAGCAAAATACTGTGGATGCTGGAAATCTGAAACAAAAATTTCTGGAAATACTCAGCAGGTCTGACAGCATCTGTAGAGAAGAAGACAGAGTTAATGTTTCGAGTCTGTATGACTCTTCATCAGAACTAAAGATAAGTAAAAATGTGAAATATACACTGTTAAAGCGGGTGGGACAGGTGAAGCTGGATAGAAGGCCAGTGGAGGCAAAGGAGAGATTGCCAAAGATGTCAGAAACAAAAGGACAAAAAGGTGTTGATGGAAGTGATATTAGCTAAAGAATGGGCTAATGGTGACATTAAGGGTAGAAAGCAGGACGAGCAAGTGACAGATGGCCGTGCTGGGGGGAAGGGATCAAAATAGGCTAAAAGGTGGAGATAAAACAATGGATGGGAATACATTTTAAAAATAATAATGGAAATAGGTAGGAAAAGAAAAAATATATAAAAATATATATAATTATTAGAAAAAAGGGGGATCAAAAAGGGAGTGAGGATGGAGGAGAGAGTTCATGATCTGAATCACAGAATCACACAGTGCAGAAGAGGCCCATCGAGTCTGCACCGACACATAAGAAACACCTGACCTACCTACCTAATCCCATTTACCAGCACTTGGACCATAGCCTTCAATGTTATGACGTGCCAAGTGCTCATCCAGGTACTTTTTAAAGGATGTGACGCAGCCCGCCACCACCACCCTCCCAGGCAGCGCATTCCAGACCGTCACCACCCTCTGGGTAAAAATGTTTTTCCTCACATCCCCCCAAACCTCCTGCCCCTCACCTTGAATTTATGGCCCCTTGTGACTGACCTTTCAACTAAGGGGAACTGCTGCTCCCTATCCACCCTGTCCATGCCCCTCATAATCTTGTACACCTGAAGCCGTTGAACTCAATGTTAAGTCTGGAAGGCTGTGAAGTGCCTAATTGGAAGATGAGATTCTGTTTCTCCAGTTTGCGTTGAGCTTCACTGGAACATTGCAGCAGGGACGGACATGTGGGCATGAGAGCAGGGTGGTGTGTTGAAATGGCAAGCGACAAGGAGGTCTGGGTCATGCTTGTGGCCAGACCAAAGGTGCCTTGCCCCTTTATTGTTTTTGTTTCAGATTTCCAGCATCCACAGTATTTTGCTTTTATTTTAATGGTTAATGGATGTTTTTTAGGCTAGAGGAAGGTTTATAGTGGAGTTCCCCAGGGGTCAGTATTGGGACCCTTGCTTTCCTGCGATATATTAATGATCTAGACCTTGGTGTACAGCGAACAATTTCAAAGTTTGCCGATGATTCCCTGGAGGAATTGCACTTCCCTCAATTTAGTCTACTGTATTCGCTGCTCCCAATGCAGTCTCCTCTACATTGGAGAGACCAAACCCAGACTGGGTGACTTTGCAGAACACCTTTGGTCGTCCACAAGCATGGTTCTAGGTCCTTCTGTCAATGGGAACAGTTTCTCCTTATCTATTCTGTCTAGACCCCTCATGATTTTGAACACATCTATCAATTCTCCTCTCAGCCTTGTCTTTTCCAAGGAAAACAGTCCCAGCTTCTCCAATCTTTCTATGTAACTGAAGGTCCTCATCACTGGAATCATTCTCATGAAACTTTTCTGCAATCTCTCTAATGCCTTCACAGCTTTAGGAATAAATTGTGGCACCAGTTGAGGCCGATCCAGTTATGCAAGCTTAATATAACCTCCTTGCTCTTGTACTTTCTGCCCCCTATTAATAAAGCCCAGGGTGCCTTATGTTTTATTAACTGTTCTCTCAACCTGTCCTGCCACCTTCAATGATTTATGCACGTATACACCAGGTCCCCCTGTTCTTGCACCCCCTTTTAGAATTGTACCCTTTATTTTATATTTTCTCTCCACATTCTTCCTACCAGAATGAGTCACTTCACATTTCTCTGCATTAACTTTCATCTGCCACTTGTCTGCCCATTCCACCAACCTGCGTATTTTCTTTTGAAGTTCTACACTATACTCCTTAAAGTTCAAAATGCTTCCAAGTTTACTGTCATCTGCAAATTTTGTAATTGTACTCTGTACATCAAGGTCTAAGTCATTAGTATACAAACAGGAAGAGCAGGGGTTCTAACATCGATCCCTGAGGAACTCCAATATAAACCTTCTTCTAGTCTAAAAGATAACCATTAACCACTACTTTCTGTTTTCTGTCACTCAACTAAATTCATGTCCATGTTACTACCATCTCTTTTATTCCATGATCTCTAACTTTGCTCACAAGTCTGCTGTGTGGCACTTTTTCAAATACCTTTTGGAAGTCCATGTACACAACATCAACAACATTACCCTCATCAAACCTCTCTGTTCTTCATCATTAAACTCCAGCAAGTTAATTAAACATGATTTTCCCTTAACAAACCCAAACTGGGTTTCCTTAAATAATCAACATTTGTCCAAGAGACAGTTCACTTTGTCCCAAATTATCATTTCTGGAAGTTTCCCCAGAACTCAGTGGCCTGTAGTTGCTGGGTTTTACACCCTTTTTTGAACAAGGGTGTAACATTTGCAATTCTCCAGTCCTCTGGCACTGCCCCTGAGTCTAAGGAAGCATCTTCTCAGGACACCTGGGAGTGGGCCAGAAATGTAGTCTTGACAGTGATGTCCACATCCTGGGAATTAATAGATTTGTATATAAATACTGTATTCCACGTTTTTCTTTCTTGATTCACTCATTAGGATATCCTAGAAGCAGACAGCTAAAGAAACCATTCAGACCATTGTACCTTGATCGGGGTCTCGGAAAGAACTAATGATTCCAGCTCTCACTCTGGAAATATTTCCCTGTCAAGTGTTTATCTAATTCCCTTTTTCAAATGGCTGTTGATTTTAGTAGTTTCAGTTGCTATAAATGTGCCAACAGGCATCCAGCTCAGAAAAGTTACTTGTTTCTGGGTAAATATTCAAGATGGTGGTATAAGCTAACTCCACGAAACTTTTGAATTTGTTTTGTCACTCTCTGCTAATTAACAGTTTGGGATTGATCACATTTCCAAATCCACTGAATGATTTGACAGATCAGTATTCTGTTACTTACTCTTCCTTCAATGGTAACTTTCTCTTCTTCATAAATGTGAAATTTGAGCCAATGAGCTCTAAGAAATGTGTGTGTTAGCTTAAGTATGACACAGGGAAAGTGACACAAAGGACAGAACTCAAATACTATCATAATTTTGTCCTGAATGCTGGATATTTCACCATGTTCAGCCTCAGCAACTATTCCTGTCAATTGACTTAATATTCCCTATGTGATGGGAGTGCACCCTTTTCTGCACAGGATTCATTTAAATGATCGTGTGGTCCAGGGATCATAATGGAGGAAGCTTAATCTATGACAAAAACAAAAGTACCTGAAAAATCTCAGCAGGTCTGGCAGCATCTGTGGAAGGGAGCGCAGTCAATGTTTCGAGTCCACATGTCTTCAACAGAACTTAATCAATGCATTGGCTATTGGAATGATGTTGTTACATAATTCTCCTCTATTTACAGATGGCCAGCTGGGTAGGCACTCTTAGGCAAAAACTTTTGAAATGGTATGATTGTATTGACATCAAATAATGAACAAGTGGTACAATTTTCCACACAGGTGAGCCATATTATTTTCTTACACTCCTCAATTTACAGAACATGCGCATACAAACAAAAAAACATTTATAACTCTCCATGACAAAGCTGGTTTAAGCTTTTAAAAAACAGAAAGATTTTTGATTGTTCATGTCTCACATCTTTCTGATAACCAATATCAGGTCCATTTTACCTGTGTATACAGACAGAAATTCATTGGAGCATGGCTAAATCTATTGACACCAAACACTATTGCTTGTTAAGAACTTAACTAGATCACTTTAAAATTCCATTGTAATCTTGCACCTGAATTCCTACTGTTCATATGATCCAGGAAATGTGTCAGCATTTGCAGGTAGTTTGTGTGTGTTATTATTAGTAAGGAGTTCTGTGACTGTCTCAATATTAGTAGAGAGTGTCTGGGACTGTGTCAATTACATTTGCCGAGGATTCTCAGTAGTGTGTCAATGTTAGCAGTGGGTCCCCAGAAATGTGTAAATATTAGCAGGAAATGTGTCAATATTACCAAGGAATGTCTGAAAGTATGTTAATATGTGGAGGGAATGCTTGAAAGTTTGACTAAATGAGCAGGAGTCCACATGGAGTGTGTCAATACAAGCAGGGAGCCCTTGTGAATGTATCAATATATGGGAGGGTGCCCCCAGGAGTGTGTAAATATTAGCGTGGGTACCTGGGATCATGTTAATATATGTGTGGCGTCCTTGCGGGGGTGGCATTAACAAGGGTTCCCCAAGAATGCGTCATTACCAGCACAGCATCCCTGGGAATTTGTCCTTTTTGGCAGGGGCTCCCTGGAAGTGTATCAATTTTTTAAATTATCTGCTCATGGGATGTGAGCATCCCTCATAATGCCAGCATTTATTGCCCTTAAGAAGGTGGTGCTGAGTTACCTTCTTGAACTGCTGCAGTCCCACTGGAGTAGTTACACCTACAGTGCTGTTAGGGAGTGAGTTCTGGGATTTTGATCCAGTGACATACTTCCAAGCCAGGATGATGAGCAACTTGGAGGGAAACTTGCAGGTGGTGTTTGTAGGAGGATGGAAGTATGTTAGGGATAAAGACTTAGGGGATGATGTAAAGCGTTAACATCACAACCATACACGATGCTAATGTAATAATGCTGTCAGATCACATGACTGAGAAGGAAGCAAGATCTTGAAGAGAGCAGAAGCTCCAACCTCATGTGGATATCCAAATGTGTAAATTTTTACTGCAAATAAATAGTTCAGCTAAAAAAACTATAGACTTGAGCAGCATACTTTTTGAGACATTAGACAATCCCCAAACTGTGCCTAAACCCCTACCAAACAAAACATGGTGGCAGTGAGTGAAAGACCCAGCAAAGGCTGAAAGAAGCTACAGGGCTGGCAAGAAAATAGAATCTCAAAACAAGGTTTAAAATAAAATATATTGCAGACTCACCAAGACATTGGAACATTGCGGGAGTAGCAGAGGCAAACTGACACAGATCCAGAGAACAGACAGCAGTGAGTACAGGCCCAAAACAGCAAGCAACAGCCGAGAAGCAGAATCAATGCAGAAACAATTCCAGGGCTCATCAGAAACATGGTATTCACCCTACAGCTCCCGGAGCCATTTCAGAGTGCAGAAGACCCACAGCAGGCTTAGAAATGGGGGAACTGAAGAACAAGGGTCACATGGTTTAGAAGTACTTCAGGATTACATAGAAAAGACCAGGTCATCACTTTATTTTATGCTGTAGGAACTATCACTGATGACATGATAACAAGGCAAGGGGTTGATGAGATTTTAGCTTCTTGTATGAGGAAGCTAGTGCAAGCTTTCAACTCTTACTTCAGTGACCATCGGAATTTAATAACTGAGAAGACTAAATTTAACAGAAGTAAACAAAGGCCAGGTTAAATCATTCATTTGTTTATCAATCATCTCAATAGGCTAGCTGGAAACTGTACTTATGGAATTTTAAAAGATGAATTGATTCGTGACAGGATTGTTGTAGGGGTGTTAGATGAGGTATTATAAGATCTCCTCCAGAGAAGGGAGGATTTAACACTAGTAAAAGCAGTGCAGATCACAAGATAAACAGAACTTAGAAAACAGAAGTGTGGGTTCATTTGTGGGGAAGCAGAGGTCCCATGGAGAAGATGGAGCGGAACTATTCAATTCATAGGCCATAAGATGGAAAGTATGACAAAGTCTACACCGACTTAAATAGAGAAAAGGTCGCCAGCCCGTCATTTTAAAACACCTTCGGTGTGGCAGGAATAAACTGTACAAGTGAGAAGAACATCCAACAGGGAAGCAGAGTGCCACAACCATGGAAAAACTAGGTGGTGGCATAGTGGTACTGTCACTGGACAGGTATTCTAGCGTAAAGCTCTGGGGACCTAGGTTCAAATCCCACCAAAGGAAACGGCAGAATTTGAATTCAATAAAAAGGTGTAATTAAAAATCTAATGATGACCATGAAACCATTGTCGATTGTAAAAACCCATCTGGTTCACTAATGTCCTTCAGGGAAGGAAATCTGTCATCCTCACCTGGTCTGGCCTACATGTGACTCCAGACCTACAATGTGGATGACTCTTAACTGCCCTCTGAAATGGCCAAGCAAGCCACTCAGTTGTATCAATCCACTAAAAGGTCAGTAAAAAGGAACTAAACTGGATGGAGCATCTGGCACTGGAAACAACAATGGCAAACTCAGCCCTGTTGACCCTGTAAATTCCCCCTTACTGACATCTGGGTCTTGTGCCAAGTCACAGGCTAGTCAAGCAACAGATTGACATAGTCATCCTCATGGAATCATACCTGACAGATAATGTCCCAGACCATCACCATCAGTGGTATACAGTCAGGAGGGGATTGCACTGGGAGTCCTCAACATTGACTTACAGCATCTGGTCAAACATGGACAAAGAAACCTCTTGCTGACTACCACAAACCATCCACCCCGCACCCCACCTCACCTCCACAAACCCACCCCCCCCCCACCCGCCCTGCACCAACCCCCGCCCCAGCTGATGAATCAGTGCTCCTCCATGTTGAACACCACCTGGAGGAAGCACTGAGGGTGGCAAGGGTGGAGAAGGTATTCAGCGTGGGGAACTTCAATGTCTATCACCAAGAGTGGCTCGGTAGCACCACTACTGACCGAGCTCACTAAGTCCTAAATGACATAGCTGCTAGGCTGAGTCTGCGGGAGGTGGTGAAGGAAAAACATACTTGACCTTATCTTCACCAACCTGCCTGCAGCAGATACATCTGTCCAGGAGAGTATGAATAGGAGTGACCACCGCACAGTTATTATGGAGACAAAGTCCCATCTTCACATTGAGGATACCCTCCATCGTGTTTTGTGACACGGCCACCGTGCTAAATGGGAAAGGTTTCGAATAGATATAGCAACTCCAGACTCGGCATCCATGAGGTGCTGTGGGCCATCAGCAGCAGCAACAGAATTATACTCCAACACAATCTGTAACCTCATGGCCCAGCATATCCCCCACTCTACCATTACGACCAAGCTAGGGATCAACCCTGGTTCAATGAAGAGTGCAGGAGGGCATGCCAGGAGCAGCACCAGGCATACCTAAAAATGAGGTGACAACCTGGTGAAGCTTGCGTGCCAAACAGCATAAGCAGTAAGTGATAGATAGGGCTAAGCGATCCCACAACCAACGGATCAGATCTAAGGTCTGCAGTCCTGCCTTATCCTGTCATGAATGGCGATGGACAATTAAACAACTCATTGGAAGAGAAGGCTCCACAAATATCCCCATCCTCAATGATGGGGGAACCCAGCAAATCAGTGCAAAAGGTAAGGCTGAAGCATTTGCTACAATCTTCAGCCGGAAGTGCCGAGTGGATGATCCACCTCGGCCTCCTCCAGAGGTCCTCAGCATCACAGATGTCAGTCTTCAGCCATTTCGATTCATTCCACGTGATATCAAGAAATGGCTGAAGGCACTGGATAGTGCAAAGGCTATGGACCCTGACAATAATCCGGCAATATTATTGAAGACTTGAGCTCCAGAACTAGCCGCACCCCTAGCCAAGCTGTCCCAGTACAGATACAACCATGGCATCTACCCGGCTATGTGGAAATTTGCCCAGGTATATCCTGAACACAAAAAACAGGACAAATCTCACCTGGCCAATTACTGCCCCATCAGTCTACTGTCCATCTACTCATCAGTAAAGTAATAGAAGGGGTTATCAACAGTGCTATCAAGATGCACATTCCTTAGCAATAACTTGCTCACTGATGCCCAGTTTGGGATCTGCCAGGGCCACTCAGCTCCTGACCTCATTACATCCTTGGTTTAAAAAAGCTGAATTCCAGAGATGAGGTGCGAGTGATTGCCCTTGGCATCAAGGCCACATTTGACCAAGTGTGGCATCAAGGGGCCCGAGAAAAACTGGGGTCAATGGGAATCAGGGGGAAACCTTTCCACTGGTTGGAGTCATACCTAGCACAAAGAAAGATGGTTGTGGTTGTTGCAGGTCAGTCACCTCAGCTCCAGGACATCACTCCAGGAGTTCCTCAGGGAAGTGTCCTGGGCCCAACTGCCTTCAGCTGCTTCATCAATGACCTGCCCTCCATCATAAGGTCAGAAGTGGGGATGTTCGCTGATGATTGCACAATGTTCAGCACCATTCTCGACTCCTCAGATACTGAAGCAGTCCATGTCCAAATGCAGCAAGACCTGGACAACATCCAGGCTTGGGCTGACAAGTACAAGTAACATTTGTGTCATACAAGTGTCAGGCAATGACCATCTTCAACAAGAGAGAATCTAACCATCGCCCCTTGATGTTCAATGGCATTACCATCACTGAATCACCCAATATCAACATCCTGGGGGTTACCATTGACCAGAAACTGAACTGGACTAGCCATATAAATACTGTGGCTACAATAGCAGATCAGAGACTAGGAATCCTGCAGCGAGTAACTCACCTCCTGACTCCCCAAAGCCTGTCCTCCATCTACAAGGCACAAGTCAGGAATGTGATGGAATACTCTCCACTTGTCTAGATGAATGTAGCTCCCGCAACACTCAAGAAGCTTGACACCATCCAGGACAAAGCAGCCCGCTTGATTGGTGCCACATCCACAAACATTCACTCCCTCCACCACTGACACACAGTAGCTGCAGTGTTTACCATCTACAAGATTCACTGAGGAGCGCACCAAGGCTCCTTAGACAGCACCTTCCAAACTCAATGATCACTACCATCTCGAAGGACAAGGGCAGCAGATAGATGGGAACATCACCACCTAGAAGTTCTCTTCCAAGTAAGTCACCATCCTGACTTGGAAATATATCACTGTTCATTCAGCGTCACTGGGTCAGAATCCTGGAACTCCCTCCCTAATAGCACTGTGGGTGTACTTACACCACATGGACTGCAGCGGTTCAAGAAGTCAGCTCACCACCACCTTCTCAAGGGCAATTAGGGATGGACAATAACTGCTGGCCCAGCCAGCGACACCCACATTCCGTAAATGAATAAAAAAAACTTCAAAACTGTCTGTCGCTCAAAAGCACTGACAACCTGTAAATAGAGGGGAAAAGTTTTAAGACAGAGCCACATACAAGAAATGAAAGAACCACAAACAAAGGAAGTGACCTTCCTCGGGGAGGTAAATGACACTGAAAACAAATACTGTGATATTAAAGTCAAAGTGGATGAACAGCCAACAGAGTTTAAAAATTAGACACAGGGGCAGGGGTTTCTGTTTTATCAGACAAAGTCAAATGGCTCAAACAGATTATATTGCAACCTAATCTATCAAATTACAGAGTCTGGGGGGACTACAATGAAAATGGAAGGCCAACTCATACAAAGTGTAGATATAAAGATAGAGAAATCTTCAAACCTCTTAATGTCATTCAAAATCAAGAATGTTCTCTACTAAACAGAAAATATTTCCTGAAACAGAAATTAATCTGCAAGGTGCATGAAGTTGCTGATGAGAATTGCAGCACTGCACTCCGAAATTCTCCAGGAATGGCAAAATTAAAGAGTGAGTACCACAACACCCCATGAGCTGATGCTAAACCAACTCACCGATTTACATCCAGGAAAGTCCCTCACCCTGAACAAAGTCAAGGTTGAAATTGAAAAGATGCAGCAGCAAGGGGTTATCTTACTGGTCACCATGCCAAAATAATGGTGTTCAGGGATGGTCATGGTCCTAAAGCCAAACGGCTTTATAAGAATCTGCATGGATTTAACTCAACAAAACAAATCAGTGGAACCTGAGATCCACCCGATGGCCTCAGTAGACGAGAGTCTTGTCAAATCAGGCAAGAGCACTTTATTTACCAAATTGGATGTGAACAATGGATTTTGGCAGGTGTCTCTGGACAAAGAATCCCGATTGCTGACCACATTTATAATGCAATCCAGTCGTTATTGTTTCAATAGATTGGTCTTTGAGATTGTGTCTGCTCCAAATATTTTCCAAATTTTAGAAGGCATGGAAGGAGTAATATCCCATTGACAATAGACTCATACATGGTTCTGTGAGAGAGGACATGATCACAGAATAACAGAATTGTTACAGCGCAGAAGGAGGCCATTCGGCCCATTGTGTCTGCACCGGCTCTCTAAATGAGCATTATGACTCAGTGCCATTCTCCTGCCTTTTCCCCATAACCCTGCACATTGTTTCTATTTAAATAATCATCCAATATCCTCTTGAATGCCTCTATTGAACCTGCCTCCACCACACATCCAGACAGTACATTCCAGACTTGAACCACTCGCTGTGGGAAAGTTTTTTCTCACATCACATTTGCTTCTTTTGCAAATCACTTTAAATCTGTGCCTTCTCATTTTTTGATCCTTTCTCCATATCCACTCTCTTCAGCCCCCTCATGATTTTGAACACCTCCATCAAATCTCCTCTTAGCCTTCTCCTCTCCAAGGAGAACAGTCCCAACCTCTCCAATCTATCTTCAGAACCCAAGTTTCTCATCTCTGACACCATTCTTGTAAACCTCTCCTGCACTTTCTCCAATGTGTTCACATCCTTCCAATAGTGTGGTGCTCAGAACTGTACACAATACTCCAGCTGAAGTCTAACTAAGGGCTTATATAAGCTCAACATAACCTCCCTGCTCTTGTACTCTACACCCCTGTTAATAATGCCAAGGATACTGTATGCTTTATTAACTGCTCTCTAAATGATCACAGAGTCAGAGGGGTCCTGAGAGCTTTATGGGATGCAGACCTAACACTGAATGAAAAATAGATCAAACCCATGGGGCAGAATTTTTTGTCCCGCAGGTACCTGAATGGGAGTGAAATAGCACGTGATGATGATGGGCGGGTGTCCCAATATCATCACACACTCTCGCGATAATTTGGTTGGTGGACGCATGAGAGAGTTGGCAGTATACCCACCGACAATTAAGTGCCTTAAATAAGTAATTAATTTGTATTTTTTGCTGTCTGCTCAACTGTTCGGTTGGCTGGTGGGCGAATAGGCCTGGAGGCCTTTGCATTTTTTACTACAGGCATGATTAGGTTTCCAACAGTTACTAAAAAAAAATAAAATTTTTTTAACATGTTCATGTGACTGGGTTACATGTGGGGACATGTTTATATAATTTGTAAAATGTTTATTTTTAATTTTAAAATCCTTCAGCTCCCTGAAGCAGCTCTGTGCCTCCAGGGAGCTGTCAGTGTGTGCTCCCCCACACATGCACACACTTAAGTCCTCGCGCTCCTCCAGCCCCCACCCCGGCTGCGCTGAGGCTCTTAGTGTGCCTTTCATGCTGGCTGGCCATTAACTGGCCAAACAGCATAAAACCGCAGTCAGGGCTTGATCACGGGCAGCGGGTAGTCTCGTAGCAGTTCCTGGACCTGCCCGACGAGGGGAAAATCCTCCCTGTGATTAAGTTTTTAGGTCACTCGTACAAAGCACTGCAATCACAGTTGACCTGCAACAAATGAAAGATATCAGAGAATTTCCACAACCCAGGAACATAACCAACATCAAACATTGATCAGGATGGTCAACCGTGGGAAAGTTCCTACCCAATTTAACAGAGGTCAATGAGCCCTTGAGACAGCTGTTGAGACAGGGTCAACAGTGGTCTGGAATGTGGATCAGCAAAATGCTTTTGAAAAGATTAAACAACTTTTAGTCTCTTCTGAAATATTGGCACAATATGACTCAGAACTACCGACATTAGTAACGGCAGATGAATTGTCATCGGGTCTGAGGAAGGTATTATTTCAAGAGAGATGCAAGCATAGACCAGTTTACTATGCCTCTAGGTCAGTGACAGAAATGGAACAGTCATACACCATGACAGAATGAATGAAAAAAAGGAAGCTTTCACAGCAACGTAGGCTTGTAAAAAATATTCAGACTATGTTTTGCAACTCCTTTTCAAAATCAAAACACACCATTAACCACTTGTAGTATAAAGGTGTTTGGCAACAGCAAGGGTTAATCTGGGACTGGAGAACAGTACCACCCCAGTAGGATGCAAAGACACATATGACAATAAACAGGAGACAGCGTTGTATGGAGATACTCCAGTAAAAGTCAGCATGAAGTTAGATTCTCCTCTGGGCTACACTTTGTGTATATGGATATAGTTATGTTACCAACAAACACTACCATTCAACCTTACAAGCCTCTGCACCACTTCATGAGACCTACTGAACAAACCCTTATGTTTGGAAATAGAGATAGTTTAAGTAAGTTATATTTGTATTTGTGGGTGTTAGGAATGAGTGTTAGCTTTGAAGTTTAAGTTTGATTTGTATTTCTGTATCCATGTGTTAAGAAAGGTCAGTGGAGTTTTAGCTTCACTTTAAAAGGCTGCTTGCATTTCTAATGAGAAGTTTACGACCCATATAAAGTAAAAGTAAACACACGAGTGGAAAGAATAGTGCTGTTGCCGAGCAACAGGAGGCCAGATAGGCAGGTTTCTTCCACAGATATACACACAGAACTAAAGAAACAGCAGTTTTAAGTTCAGTTGTAGTCAGGACCCCAGAGAGACTGGACACTAGGAGAGGGAACTGCAGATCTCCCAAAAGAATGAAAGGTCCCAAGCGAAGAAAAACCCCCAAAATCCAGGAGAATGGGAGAGGGGAAAGTCCAAAGGAGACCTCATAGTCAAAGGAAGAACAGGAACCTGGAAATAGGTCCTATTAAGTGAAAAATGAGCGGCAGAGAGAAAGGCTCCAAGCTTCAGATTTAAAGTGAGAACAGCTTGCAAGAAGCAAGGAGGTTCAAAGAGACAACTGAAGGTCTGTAATTCTTTGCTATGGGCATGTGAAGCAGTGGTGTATTGTTAAGGCTGAGTTGGTGAGAGAGAGTGTATGGAAGACAGCTTGAGTGCATGTGGTGACCCAGGGAAGAGGAACATCAGAAAGAGAGTTTGAACCCTGGAGGTGAACGCTTGTGGAAGGTGTCTGAGAGAAAATGTCAATTTGGGAGAAGATTCCAAGGCAAAGTTTTGGAGAGTGGAGATTGGAATTCCTCGTGTGAAGGATGGAGTTCAATGAGTCTGGTTGGTTCATGGTGTGACAAGTGTCTGGGGGAGTGAAGGAGACATCCATAGCATCTGTTTGAGGTGGCATCTGTTGCTTGGTTTCAGAGTGTGGTGTGTCTGACCACAGGGTGCCATAGGTGTACATGGACTGTGTATTTACCATAAACATTAAAATATAAGATAGCTTTTGTGATTTATGTTATCCTTAAAATCTGTATATATCTGTAAAGGTGTAGTTGTGGGTGAAGGAATATTGTAATATAGTTCATCTTTTCTTGTTGAATAAATGTTTTATTATTTTCTGGAAAGTTCATCAGCTGACTCCTGTGACTCTGTTCAGTAGCTAGTCTCCATGTATCTACACAAACAAATAAAAGTTAGGATCTAACAAGCTGAGTTCCACCCTGGGATCAGGCTTGTCCAGGGGTAATCTCAGCTTGGATCATAACACTAACAACTTGGTGGTAGCTAATGCGTGAACTCAGAGTAGTTGGTGAAGGACCCAGAATCTGAAAGACTAAAGGAACAGCATCCTGACTGACTGGAGTGTACCTGAACCAAAGACACAGCTGGAGATCACCTAAAAGGGTGCTCCATTGCAGATGTGAAGGCTGAAGGGCGGAGGAAAAATCCACTGTGCAGCTAAAGGACTTCACCAGAAATGTGGGGTCCATTGTGATTCCCCATCAATTGCAGAGTCAAAGGACCTAGGCAAGCACGAGCAAAAATTCAGCTCTAAGGCTGAACTGGCCTTTAAAAGTCTTCAGGCTATTAATCAGTTAAAACAGCTAATTTACTTAATCACTGGGTTCAGAGCCAGTGCCAAACCATGTGGCAGCTGATATCCATTGAACAAAGTTTTAAAAACTTAACCAAAGTTGAGAATCACTTTTCAATTGTCCTAACATACTCCAAAAATTCTCTAAAATGTCCAAATCTTTAATTAGAAAATTTGCTGCAAGAATTCAATCCCTTTGAGGTTGGTTCTGTGATCACTGTGGGAACCTGCCAAAACCCAAGAAGCGCATGAAGAAGCATTGTAAAAATGTTACTGCAGCACAATCTTTAAGAGTGAAACAGCATTTAATGTTGTACTCCCCTGAGCTAAAAAACAACCATGGAGAATAAATCAACCCTACCAGATCAATTTGGGCTGATACAAGGGCCAGACCAGGCGCTGAATTGGGGGTTTTGACAAAAAAGATTTTCAAGATTCATGATAGCTTCCTGATTAGATAAGAAGACAGATGCTGAGCAAGTGAATATATTACAGTACTCAATAGGTCTGATGCTGATGACATCATTATGAGGCAAGGAATAAATGCATCTTCAGGTAAGTTTGACGATGTTCTGAAATCCTTCAATGCCTATTTTAATTTAAGAAATAATAAAATCTTAGAGCATGCAAAGCTCAACAAGCAAGAACAATAGCCTGGAGAAGCCATTGGCACTTTCGTAAATGAATTATACAGATTTGCTAAAGGCTGTGACTATGACGACCTTAAGTCAGAGCTCATACGAGACCAAATAGGAGTCAAAGTGGCTGATGATGCCTCACCGGACATACTACAAAAGAAGATCTGACTTTACAAAAGGCAATCCAAATAGTCAGGCAGCCTGAAATCCACCAACAGTACTGGTCCATTTAACAAGTTGAGGTTAAACCATGGTATACAGTAACCCGAACTGCCCAGCTCATAAAGCAACAAAAGAGCAGGGAGAGTCCAGGCTGAGGAACACAATACCCAAACAGACCACATGATGGTGGGAGACCTTGTCAACACTGTGGAGCCAAAAGACCTCACAGGCGAGATCAATGTCCAGCAACATCTGTGCAATGTTTCAACCCAGCTGGGACACTTTGGAAAGCTATGCAAGTCTAGGACCTCGAGACATGTGGAGGATCCCAAAGCTGTCCAAGAGATTGAGGTATCACATCAGGGATAAGCCCAACCATGCTTCTTGGATGAGATCAAGGATCCTGGGTTCTCCTTTTGTTATGCTGACATCTCTGTAAACAATTACCTCACCAATTTCAAATGAGACGGGGGAGCCAGTGTTATGGTCCTCTCTGATAAGGAACAGTGGCTGAAAGATCTCTGGCTGTGGATGACAGACACACCACCCTATAGTCCTGGAGGAATCTGACTTCCCGTCCTAGGCATGCTTCTAGAACCACAATGCTTTGGCGACAAGCAAATATTTGAAATTTTGTACATCATCCAAAACCAATCCTTTTCTCTGTTGAGCAAGGAGGCCTATGTTGCCCTTAACCTCCTCAAAATGGCAGAAGATGTCAAAACAACTTGTCATCAACTACAAAGAACTGCAAGTTCCTGAGAGGTCCACCAGTGAAGAGACTTTCGATTGAGGCCTCATTTCTGAATTGTCTTCACTCTGTGCAGAGCCGGTTTGTACAAATCCCCTGCAGGTGGTAGAAGCTCCTCTTTGGTCAGACCAGCCCAACCTTCAGATAAACACCACACTTTGAGCAGAAGACACACAGAAACAGAATGATGACCCCCAACCTCAGGCTCCAGTGATTGCTGTCACACGACCAGCAAACACCATGGCAATGAAACTGCAATTTCCAGCGACCATTAACTCACCAGAATAAGGTACAGGGGTGCAGGATTGAACACAATGTGGCGAGGAAAGCCAAACTGCAGATTGAGCTCATGGATGAGGAACATTCAAATGGAATGGAGATAGACCTTCAACTCCTGGAAGTTCACGATGGACACCACTGAAAAAGACACCCCATGTTCATACTATGAAGGAAGGAGTGAATGCTCCGTCAGGAAGACACATGGCAAGTCTATGGTGTCCAAACAAAGCAAATGGGTTGTTGATGAGGAAAAGTTCAACTCCAAGGAGCACAAAAGACAAATCAGATGGAGACAACCAAGTACTGGAAACACAAAATACTACAATTTCAACTCCAAGCCAACAAAGCTTGCCCAAAGCAAATTAGCCTACCACTTCTCCAAGTGTGACCAGAATGAGATCTGGAAGAATTGTCAAGCCTCCAGACGATCTGAATTTATAAAGTCAGAGACTTGAGGGAGGGAGAAAGGTTAGCAAGTAAAGTAAAGATTGTACTGTAAATATGTTGGGTAAAGACTTGGAGGTGCAGTATAAGGATAGTCAGCATACCAAGGGTTAATGTGGAACTGGAGAACAGTGTCACCCACAGTATGATGTAGAGAGTCACATGACAGTAGACATGAGTTGTTGAGTCTGTCAAGTTGTATGCAGAGACTCAAGCAGAAGTCAGCATGAAGTTAGCTCCTCATCTGGGCTATACTTTGTACATGTGTATATAATTATGTGTTACCAATCTTAAAAGCTTCTGAACCTCTGTGTGAGGCCGAGTGAACAAACCCTTACAACACTAGTCGCCCTTCTGAACAGGAAAGAAATTGCAAAGATGCTTACCAGAATCCAACAGTTCAGGTTAAGATTGATGAAATACAACTCCATCACAGAATACATGCAAGGAAAATGTCAAACAGCAGTGGACACACTGTTCCAGATATCATCAGAAAGAACTGAACAAGACGATTTAGACTTCATTGAGGAGGCTGAAATATATATGTCCGTCATCACTCAACACTTACCAGCTACTGCAAGGAAGTTGCAGGAAATAAAGCAAGCCCAGAAACAGGATGAAGAATGTCTTCAAGTCTGAGTATATTGTCTGGTAGGATGGTCAGTCAATAACCTCAGTCATCTGATACTACAACAGTATTTTGAAAGCGCAAGCACGTAACTGTCATTGATGGCTTACTAGTCTTCAACTAGAAAATAGTCGTACTGAGAGCACCTCGACTTGATATTCTTCAAAGACTTCACCAAGGTCATTTAGGAATTACAAAGTGTCATACAAGGAGACAACAATCAGTCTGGTGGCCAGGTATTCCTCACTCTAAAGAAAAATGATTTATAATTGTTCCTTGTGCCATAAACAGCCAGGAACAAAAAGAACCACTATTACCTTTTTTTTCCATCAAGGCCATGGGAATGCCTGGGAGCAAACTTACTTGAATGTAAGGAGAAAACCTTCCTTGTTGTTATTGATTATTATCCATGGTAAATTGAAGTAAACCAATTATATAGTATCACAGCAGAAGCTGTAATTCAGTCTCTCAAGAGAATTTATTCCACGATGGCATACTTATCATTGTAGTTTTTGACAGTGGGCCATAATCTGCAAATGAGCAATTCCAAAATTTTGCAAACAAATATGGCTTTGTTCATGTAACCAGCTCACCTCGCTATTCTCAAGCAAATGGAGAGGCTGAAAGAGGGGTACAAACCATTATGGAGCTATTAAAAAAAACATCATTTTTTAAACAACTTGAAATTACCAAGCTTGTAATTATTTAAGAGACTCTAGCAGAAGGCAAATAAGAAACTAGTGATTTCGTTACTTATTTTATTCTCACATGGTAAAGTTTATTGAATTCTAAGGTTTAAGTTATGACAGTAAGTACTAGTGAGAGAGACATTAATTTACTTAATCGTTAACTAATCATATAATTAATTACTTAATTAAGACACAATAAAGATGACAGGGCAGGTGATGTATAGCGATTGCAGAACGTGGGCTCCTGGACGCCAGTGTGATCCAGGACAAACACGTCTGCAGTATCTATGGCTCAAGCAGCTTCAGCTCAGAATTTATGAGTTGGAGGCTGCGCTGCAGACACTTCTACACAGCAGGGAGGATGAGAGTTACCTGGATACTCTGTTCCAGGTGGTGGTGACACTGCTTAGGATAGGGCCCTCTAATTTGGTCAGTGGTCAGGGAGAGGAGGGTGTGACTGCGAGTGAGGCAGGTACAGGGACCCAGTAGTTAAAACTGGGGGAGCCTCAGCCTTTGCAATTGTCCAACAGGTTTGAGGTTCTTGAAGCCTGTAAGTATGAGAGCAAGGGCTATAGTGTGGATGAGCATACTGACCATGGCACCGTGGTAGAGATAGCCATTCAAGCAGTGGGGGGGGGGAGGGAAGTGGGATTTAATAGGAATGTAGTGGTAGTAGGGGACAGTACAGTGAGGGGGATTGACAACGTTCTCTGCAGCAAAGAGCAAGAGTCCAGATGGCTGTGTTGTCTGCCTGATGTCAGAGTTTGGGATATCTACTCTGGGCTGGAGAGGAACTTGCAGTGCAAGGAGAAGGATCCTCCAGTGGGTGTGCTCCATGTAGGTACCAACGCCATAGGTAGAACTAGGAAAGTGGTTCTGCTGAGAGATTATGAGCAGCTAAATTAAAAAGCAGAAGGTCAAAGGTAATAACCTCTGCCTTATTACCTGAGCCCGTGCAAATTTGCATAGGATAAATAAAATTAGAGAGAAGATTGCGTGGCTCAAGAATCGGTGTGAGAGAAATGGGTTTCGATTCCTGGGGCACTGGTACCAGTACTGGTGAAAATAGGATCTGTTTCATTGCTGGGACCAGTGTTCTGGTGAGTTGTATAACTAGGATGGTAGGGAGAGGGCTTTAAACTAAATAGTAGGGGCAAGGAATTGAATTTGGGAAGATGTGCTAAATCAAAGAGTAGCGACAACGAAAGTGAGAAAGGTATTTATATGGGAAATGATAAACAGACTGTGACAGAAATGGATAGAGTACAAATCTAAGTAGGGAGGTTATGCTTCAGTTATACAGGGCATTGATGAGACCACATTTGGAGTATTGTGTAAGTACTGATCTCCTTATTTAAGGAAGGATGTGAATGCATTGGAAGCACTTCAGAGGTTTACTAGACTAATACCTGGAATGGGCAGGTTGTCTTATGAGGGAAATAAACAGATAAGGCTAGAAGTTACAGAAATGATAAAAAGACAAAACTAAAGGCTCCGTAACTGAATGGATGTAGCATTCGAAACAAACAGATGAACTGATAGCGCAAATAGAAATAAATAAGTGTGGTCTGATAGACAGAGACATGGCAGCAGGATGATATAGATTGGGACCTGAATATTGAAGGGTATGTGACATTTAGTAAGGACAGGAAGTTAGGAAAAGGTGGAAGGGTGGCTCTGTTAATCAAGATGGTATTAGCACATTAGAGAGGGATGATCTAAGTTCAGGTAACCAGGATGTAGAAGCGGCAGAGTTTGAGATAAGGAATGATAAATCAAGAAGTCACTTGTGGGAGTGGTGTACAGACTTCCTAACAGTAACCACATGGTGGGATGCAGTATAAAGGAAGAAATAATGGGAGTTTGCCAGAAAGGCACAGCGATAATCATGGGGGACTTTAATCTACATATAGACTAGAAAAATCAGGCGGGCAAAGGTAGCCTAGATGAGGAGTTCATAGAATGTTTCAGGATGGTTTCTTAGAACATCACTTTCTGCAGCCATCCAGAGAGCAGGCTATATTAGACCTGGTATTGTACAATGAGATAGGATTAATTAATTACTTCATAGTGAAGGTGTCCCTAGGTAGCAGCGATGATAATATGATTGAAGTTTACATTCAGTTTTAGGGAGAGAGCAGTGGGATCAAGACTAGTGTTTTAAACTTAAATAAGGGTAATTAGGAGGGCATGAAAGCAGAACTAGCTAAAGTGAACTTGTAAATGAGGTTAAGGGATAGGTTAATAGAGATGCATGGTAGATATTTAAAGGGATACACAGAATACACAGAATAGATGCACTGCAACAAGAAAGAAAAATTCCAACAGGAGGACCCACCATGGTGATTAACCAAAACACTAAAGATGGTACCAAACTTAAAGAAAAAGCATGTAATTGCGCAATGATGGGTGGCAGGTCAGAAGATTGGAAAGAATACAAAAAAACAGCAAATGGTTAAAAGATTAACAAGGAAGGAAGAATTAGAGTATGAGAGAAAGCTAGCAAGAAATATAAAAATCGATAGCAAGAATTTCTATAGATCTTTAAAAAAGAAACGAGTTGACCAAGGTCCTATAGAAAGTGAGTTTGGGGAATTAATAATGGAACATAAGGAAATGCAGGTGAATTAAACAGATATTTTGCATTAGTCTTCACCAAAGAGGACACAGGTAACATCCCAGAAATAGCTGTAAATCAGGAAATGGAAGGGAGGGAGGAACTCGGGAAAATTACAATCACCAGGGAAATGGTACAGAGCAAATTGTTGGAACTGCGGGTTGACAAGTCTCCAGATCTGGATAGATTTCATCCTATGGTCTTAAAAGAAGTGGGTAATGAGATGGTTGATGCACTGGTTTTAATTTTCCAAAATTCCCTAGATTCAGGAAAAGTTGTATTGGATTGGAAAATAGCAAATGTAATTCCTTTATTCGGACAGGGAGGGAGACAGAAAGCAAGAAACTTCTGGCCGGTTAGCCTAATATCTGTCACAGGGAAAATGTTAGAAGCTATTATTAAAGATGTTATAGCAGAGCACTTAGAAAAATTCAAGGCAATCAGGCAGAGTCAACATGGTTTTGTGAAAGGGTAATCATGTTTAACCAATTTAGTGGAGTAACATCTGCTGTGGATAAAGGGGAACTGTTGGATGTACTGTACTTAGGTTTCCAGAAGACATTTGATAAAGTGCCACATCAAAGGTTATTATGGAAAATAAAAGCTCATGGTGTAAGGGGTAACATATTGGCATGGATAGGATGTTAGCTAGCAAACATGAGGCAGAGAGTAGCCATAAATGGGTCTTTTCCTGGATTGCAGGATGTGACGAGTAGTGTGTCAAGGGATCAATGCTGGGGCTTCAATTTCTTACAATTTATATAAATGAATTGAATGAAGGGACCAAAGGAATGGTTGCTAAATTTGCTAACGACACAAAGACAGATTGGAAAGTAAATTGTGAAGAGGACATAAGGAGGCTACAAAGGGATGTAGATAGGTTAAATGAATGGGCAAAGATCTGGCAAACGGAGTACAATGTGGACAAATGTGAAATTATCCATTTTGGCAGGAAGAATAAAAAGGAAGCAAATTATCTAAATGGTGAAATATTACAGAGCTCTGAGATGCAGAGGGATCTGGGTGTCCTTGTGTGTGAATCACAAAATATTAGTATGCAGGTACAGCAGGTAATTAGGGAAGCTAATAGAATGTTTTTTTTGTTTTTTTTTGTTTTTTTTGTTTTTTTTTGTTTTTTTTCTGTTTTTTTTTGTTTTTAGAATGTTATCGTTTATTGTGAGGGGAATTGATTACAGAATTAGGGAGGTTATGCTTCAGTTATACAGGGCATTAATGAGACTACATTTGGAGTACTGTGTACAATATTGATCTCCTTACTTAAGGAAGGATGTAAATGCATTGGAAACAGTTCAGAGGTTTACTAGACTAATATCTTGAATGGGCGGGTTGTCTTATCTGGGAAATTAGGCTAAGCTTGCATTTGCTGGAGTTAAGAAGGAAAAGAGGTGACTTGATTGAAACATGTAATTTCCTGAGGGGTCTTGACAGGGTGGATGTGGAGAGGATGTTTCCTTTTTTGGGGGAACCTAGAACAATGGGTCACTGTTTAAGAATAAGGATCAAACATTTAAAACAGCAATGAGGTGAACTTTTTTTCTCTGAGGGTCATGAGTCTTTGGAACTCTCTTCCTGAAAAAGCGGTGGAAGCAGAGTCTTTGAATATTTTTAAGGCGGAGCTAGATAGATTCTTGATAAGTAAAGGGGTGAAATATTATAGGGGGTAGGCAGGAATGTGTTGAAATCAGATTAACCATGATCTTATTGAATGATGGAGCTGGTTTGAGGGGCCAAGTGGCGTACTCCTGCTCCTAATTTGTATGTTCGTATGTAAATGAAGTCCTTAATCTAGCTCTTCTGAGTTATCGCTCCTCACCACCACAAAATGGTTTCCCACCAACAGAGTTATAATGGGTAGAGGATTGAGAACACAGCTTCCATCTCTGACATATAAAAGTTAATCCAATATCACCATGATTGACCATGAAAGGGTAAAACAGTGTAAGGAAGAACAGAGAGGCAATGAGTGCGGAAGTTTAACCACAGGCACAAAGTATGGGAGTTACAGGGCTGAAGCCCAGGGAGGGAGTATGGATTCGAGATTGAAGGTACAATCATTGTAAAATCTCCACAATCAAGATTGTACAGGATTGAGACAGGCCATGGTATCATCAGGAGAAATTGCAGCACCTTAATATCCGTTGAAGAGAAAGCTAATAGAAAGTTGGGCTTACCATTCAGATCCTGAAGAAAAAAGAGCTACCACAAACTCTACAGTAGAACACTCACATTGACAGAAGGGAGACTACAGAATATCCTGGACCTCAAAAGGAGGTCAAAATTAGATCAGGGAGATTGGTCACAGAATCACACAGTGCAGAAGAGGCCCTTCAGCCAATCGAGTCTGCATTGACACATGAGAAAGAACAAAGAACAAAGAAAAGTACAGCACAGGAACAGGCCCTTTGGCCCTCCAAGCCTGCGCTGATCATATTGCCTGTCAAACTAAAACAATTTGCACTTCCAGAGTCCGTATCCCTCTATTCCCATCCTATTCATGTATTTGTCAAGCTGCCTCTTAAACACCACTATCGTACTTGCTTCCACCACCTCCTCTGGCAGCGAATTCCAGACAATCACTACCCTCTGTAAAAAACATTGCACCAACACGTGAGAAATACGTGTCAAGGTGCCTCAGAGACTAACCCTGTGAAGTCTGAGACTTTGGGGGGAGATGTAGGAGGGTATAAACATGACTGGGATAAATACTTCAGGGGAGATGTAAAGGGTTAACGTCAGAAGCATACATGATGCTAATGTAATAATGATGTCAAATTAATGACTGAGAAGGAAGAGAGATCTTGAAGAGCAGAAGCTCTCACCTCGTGTGGAGATCTAACTGTATACATTTTTACTGTAAATAAATAGTTCTGCTTAAAAAGACTGTGGCTCTAGCTGCATACTTTTTGGGAGACTGGACAATCTCATTCAATCTCAAACCCCGTTCAAACGCCTACCACACAACAACCGTGTTCCCTTCCATATATTGCTCTTGTCCTTCAAGGTGGTAGTGGTCTTGGGTTTGGAAGGTGCTGTCAAAGGAGTCTTGGTGAAATCCTGCAGTGCATTTTGTAGATGATACACACTGCTGCTACTGTGCTTCGGCGGTGGAGGGAGTGAATGTTTGTGGTGGGGTGCCAAAAAAGCGGGCTGCCTGGATGGTATTGAGCTTCTTGCGTGTTGTTGGAGCTGCACTCATCCAGGCAAGTGCAGAGTATTCCATCACACTCCCGACTTGTGCCTTGTAGATGGTGAAGTCAGGAGGTAATAGCTCTGGAGAGAGTGCAGAGGAGGTTTACAAGAATGTTGCCAGGGTTAGAAAAGTGTAGCTACGAGGAGCGATTGGATAGGTTGGGGTTATTTTCCTTAGAACAAAGAAGGCTGAGAGGTGACTTGATTGAGGCATACAACATTATGAGGGGAATAGATGGTGGTAGAGGCAGAAATATTAAACTCTTTTAAAAAGTACCTGGATCCGCACCTAAAGTGCTGTAAGATGCAGGGCTATGGGCCGGGTGCAGGAAGGTGTGATTAGAAAGGCACTTGGGTGTCCTTGGGCTGGCATGGACAAAATGGGCTGAATGGCCTCCTTCTGTGCTGTAAATTTTCTATGGTTCTATGGTGAACAACACCCTGTAAGTGTGTCAATGTTTTGAATGGGGTCCCCAAAAATATGTCATTATTAGAAAGGGATCCTGGAAAGTGTGTCAGAATCATGTAGGAGATCCCTAGGAATGTGTCACATTCACACGGATTCATAGAGTGTGGCATTATAGGGTTTCCCCTGGAGTGCATCAATAGAGGGTTTGTCTTTTTTAGCAGAGGTCCTGGGAGGGTGTAAATATTTGCGGGGGTCCATGAGTGTGTGTGTCAGTAATGAGCAGGGAAAGGCAAGATAGAATCATGGAATCATAGAATGGTTACAGCACAGAAGGGGGCCATTTGACCCATCATGTCCTTGTCAGCTCTCTGCAAGAGCAATTCAACTTGTCCCACTCCCCAACACTTTGCCTGCAACCATACACATTTCCCCTCTTCAGGTGCTTATCCAATTCCTGACTGAAAGCAATGATTGAATCTGCTTCCACCACACTCTCAAGTAGTACATCCCACACCTGTACCATTTGCTGCATAAAAAGATATTAATCACCTTTCATTAACAGCCGGAGGTAAGGACGATCTTTAATGATGTTTAGGTCTTCTCAACTTTGGGTCTTCTTACATTCCTAATTTCATGCAAACAGCTTGATCTTTATGGGAATTTGTTGGAGGAGGTACCTTTGCTGTGGTACAAAGATCACCGACATCTCTTTGAGGCACTGAAGGAGTTTTTGTCAGAATCGTCATTCCTACAACTCTATGATCCTCGAGAAATGCCCACTCTCAAAGTGGACACATTGCAAAAAGGCTTATATTACAGAAGGGTAAACATAACTACAGAGCAATCCAAACATCGAGAGAGGGGAACCTTAGCCTCAGTGTTTGGAATTATGCATTTGCACACCAACCTATTCAGTAAGAGATCTGTGGTAGAAACTGATTGCAAAGCACTCAAGGTGATTTGGGGGGAACTATTGACTAGCGTGTTACTGAGGCTGCAATATCTCCTCGTAGAGACAGTTAAGACTGCAAGTTTCAGTATAAACCTGGTAACTTAATGGTTACACCTGATATGCTCAACAGGTTACCCAATCCGGCAAAGATCACAGATGTGACTATAGATCTACAGGTAAGCTGATTGACATTAAGCTTGAAGATGTTCCACACTTTGACCTGATGAATTTCACACAACAGAAGTGTCCGCAACTACAGGTGCAGACAGTGAAAGGTTCAATGTTGCAGTAACTCCAGAAAACAATGATCAAAGAATGGCCAGCTCCATTAAGGACATCGATGATGATGTGAAGCAGTTTTGAGCTTAACCCAGGGAGTCATCTTCAATGCAAGAAGGTTATCGTACTGGAATCAGTGCGATGTGGCTGAGTGCAGCAATTTCTTCAGTCACACATGGGCATAGATCGTACAAGGAGGTGAGTGAGAGATACAGGCTATTGGCGGGGTATGAAAGATGACATTGAAGCAACAATTATGAAGTACAAGGCATGTCAGAAGAATATGCCAAATCAACACAAGGAATCACTTTTACACACAAAGGGCAGGATTTTCTTGTCCCACCAGCAGTGGGAATCCTGGTGGATGGGGGAGCTTAATTTCATGTGAGGCCAAATCAGTTTCCCGACATCGAGATGAACTGTTGGGATTTTAAAGGCGGCTCGAGCTTCCTGGCAAACAATGTTGGAAACCGCAGTTTCAAGCATTAGCATGTCATGCATGCTTATTAAAAAGCCACCTCACTGGAATGAAGTTTATCCCCCAAATTAAGTTCCCCACCAGCAGGTAATGAGAACATTCACTTTTACAACAGTAGATAAATGGCGTGCACCTGGCAAGCTGCACTTCTTCCATGACTTGGAGGTGAGTGGACTCTGCTTTCACCTTCTTGGGAACTGCTTATAAGTACACTAATATCGAGTGTCAGTAGCAAAAGCTGCACTAAGGCTGGACACGGGATGCAAGCGAAGGCTCGAGGTGGGGTGTAGGGTGGAGCAGAGCCTGGACAAGAGAGGCAGGCTAAGCGGTGAAGAGGGGGAGAGAGAGTGTCCAGGGAAGTAAAGGAGAGAGAGTCCGGTAAAGGGGGCGAGAGAGAGTGTCCTGGAAACAGGAAGGGAGAGGGTCTGAAGTGGGGGAGAGTGTCCTGGTAAGGGAGTGAGAGAGGGACCAGGAAGGGGGGAGAGGGTATCCGGGGAAGCGGGGGGGAGAGAGGGTGTCTGGGGAAGCGGTGGGGTGGAGAGAGAGTGTCTGGGGCACATTCTCTCCCACTTTCTCTCCCCTGCCATCGCTCGCTCACTCCCGCCATTGCTCGCTCACTCCTCCCCCCATCGCTTTCTCACTCCTGATCCCCCCTCCATCACCTGCTCACTCCTGCTCCCCCCCAATCACTCACTCACTCCCACCTTTGCTCGCTCACTCCCACTTCCCCCACCACCCCCCCACCACACCACCACCCCGCCCCCCCCAGCCCCCGCCCATTGCTCGCTCGCTCTCTCTCTGTGGTAATCTAAGGTGCAATTCACCTTCAAGAGGATGTGAGCAGTTTGACCACATGACTATATTACTGAATGGCTCTGTAGCATAGGCTACATTGCTAATCCATAGTTTAGAATAAGGTCTGGTTGGAGAAGAACTCATTGTGTTAGTGCTCTGTTACTTGTGAAAATAAGCAGCACGTACTTCATCTCACATTTATCTCTGCACCTGCACTATTTTGTTTGCCAACTCAGCCACCGCTTCGATAGGCATGCAACCATGTTCACGAGCAAAGCAACCCGACAGGAGGAACACAACTTTCCCACACTCACTCACTCTCTGTCACACTCATTCTCTCTCTCCTACACTCACACTACTCTCTCTCTCTCCCAAATTCTCTCACCCTCTCTCCCACACTCACTCATGCTCTCCCTTTCCCACATATCCTCCACTCTCTCGCAAACTCACTCGCTCACTCTCTCCCACTCACTCACTCTTAAAATCAATCTGTTCCCCACATGTAGTCACTCTATCTGTCTTCCACATTCACTCGCGCACTCCCTCTCTTGCACAATCAATCACTCATTCTCTCACTCACTCACACTGACTCCACACTCACTCATACTCTATCCCACATCCGCTCACACAACCACACTTACTCTGTTTCTCTCACACTCTATTTCTCTCCCACCCTCAGTAACTTACTCTCTCTACTGCACTCACGAACTCTCTCCCACACTTACTCACTCTCTCTCCCACTCACTCATTCTCTCTCCCACACTCACTCATTCTCTCTCCCACACTCACTTATTCTGTATCCCACCCTCAGTCACTTTCCCACACTCACGAATTCAATCCCCAACACGCACTCATTCACCCATACACATTCACTTCCCCATGTTCACTTACTTTCTTTCTATCCCACATTCACTTGCTTTTTCTCTCCAACATTCATTCTCTCTTTCTCCCACACTCACTCTCTCATGCTCCCACACATTGACTCTCTCTCCCACACTCATTCACTTTCTCTTTATTGCACCTTTCCACACTCTCTGCCCACATGCAAAATCTCACTCTCTCTGCCACACTCTCTCTCTGCCTCACTCACTCACTCTCTGCCACACTCACTCTTACTCTCCCTCTGCCACACTCTCACTCACTCTCTCTGCCATACTCACTCTTACTCTTTCTGCCACATTCACTCTCAGTCTCTCTCTGTCACACTCACTCACTCTCTCTGCCATACTCCCTCTCAATCTCTCTCCCATTGTCTAAGTCTCTCTCCCACACTCTCCCTCGCTCTGTGGCACTTGTTCACACTCTCTTGGACACTCACTCACTCTCTCTCACACACCCGCTCAACTCCCTCTCTCTCTCCCAAACTCACTCATTCAATTTCTCCCACATACTCTCGCTGTCACTCACTCTGATACTCGCTCACTTTCTCTCTATCCCACACTCACTCTATCTCGCTCCCACACTCACTTGTGCACTCTCTCTCTTGCACAATCACTCACTCATTCTTTCACATTCTCTCACACTCTATCCCACAACCACACTCAGTCTCTCTCACACTCACTATTTTTCTCTCACACTCAGTAACTCACTCTCTAAACTGCACTCATGAACTCTTTCTCCTGCACTCACTCACTCTCTCTCCACATTTGTGTGAAGCTGGTGACTGACCCTCTGTTCAGGTGGATCATGGCATATATTAATTTCCGTACGGACGAGGCCAGCCTGGCTGAGCAAGCCAGAGGGTCTGCAGTGATTGCTGGGTTTTCCCATAAGCAGGGTGCAATTGACTGGGGCCATCAATGTGCCAGTGGGTCAGCTGGTTGCCTTCATCAACAGAAAGGGATTCCACTCAATGAACATTGTAAAGAACATATCTTTTTATTTCTGTTGGATTGTGGACTAAAATTACGGACGGTTTTAGTCTTTTCGATCTTTTTTCCCACCACCATCCCCTCTCCCCACTAGGGCCATCTATCACTTTCCAGAGTGCTTACCCTGGTCCTGTCATTATCACATTCTGCCTTCCACTCTTACTGTCACCATTAGCACCTCCTTTAGCCAGTATCACCACAATTAATATCCCTTCGACCTTTTGTTTATGACATATTTCGCAATCTCTCCTTTGCCTCTACCTATCGCTGGTCTGCTATGCAGTTTCACCTGTTCCACCTCCCTTAAACAGTATATATTTCACCACATTTCTACTTCCCTTTAGCTCTGGAGAAGAGTCAAATGGACTCGAAACGTTAACTGCCTTTCTCTCCACAGATGCTGTCAGGCCTGCTGAGTTTTTCCAGCATTTTGTGTTTTTGTTTCAGATTTCCAGCAAACGCGGTATTTTGCCTTTAACAATCCTGCCGTCCCTAGAATCAGTCCGGTGAACCTTCACTGCACTCCCTCAATGACAAGAATGTCCTTTCTTAGGTAAGGAGACCAAAACTGCACATAATATTCCAGGTGTGGTCTCATCAAGGCCCTGCACAGCGGCAGTAGTCTTGCTCCTGTACTCAAATCCTCTCTCAATGAACGCCAACATAATGTTTGCCTTCTTAACTGCTTGCTGCACCTGCATGCTTGCTTTCAGTGATTGGTGTACAATGGCACCCTGGTCCCTTTGTACATCAACATTTCCCAATCTATCACCATTTAAATAAAACTCTACCATTCTGTTTTTCCTACAGAAGTGGATAACTTCACACTTATCCACATTATACAGCATCTGCCATGTATTGGCCCACTCACTCAGCCTGTTTAAATTGCTTTGAAGCCTCTTAACACCCTCCTCATTGCTCATATTCCCACAAAGTTTTGTGTCATCAGCAAACTTGGAAATATTACATTTGGTGCTTTCATCCAAATTGTTAATGTATATTGTGAGCATCTGGGGCCCAAGCACTGATTCCTAAGGTACCCCACTAGTCACCGCCTGCCACTCTGAACGAGACCCATTTATTCCTACGCTCTGTTTTCTGTCTGCCAACCAATTCTCAATCCAAGCCAATATATTACCCCCAATTCCATGTGCCTTAATTTTGCACACTAACCTCTTACATGGGACTTTGTCAAAAGTCTACTGAAAATCCAAATACACCACATCTACTGGTTCTCCCTTATCTATTCTGCTAGTTACGCCCTCAAAAAACTCCAGTAGCTTTGTCGAACATGATTTCCCTTTCATAATTCCATGTTAACTTTGTCTAATCACATTGATATTTTCTGAGTTCTACTATCACATCCTTTATAATAGATTCTAACATTTTCCTTACTACTAATGTTAGGCTAACCAGTCTGTAATTCGCTATTGTCTCCCTCCCTCCTTTTTTTAAACAGTGGGGTTACATTTGCCACCCTCCAATCTGCCAGAACTGTTCCAGAATCTACAGAATTTTGGAAGATGACAACATACACATCCACTATTTCCATGCCCACCTCCTTTAGTACCCTGCGATGTAGATTATCATGTCCTGGGGATTTATCAACTTTCAGTCCCATTACTTTCTCCAGCATTATTCTTTTAGTAATAATAATTTCCTTCAATTCCTCCTCCTCAATGGACCCTTGGTTCCCTAGTACTTCTGGGAAGTTATTTGTGTTTTCCTCCATACAGACAGAATTAAAGTAATTGTTTAGTTGCTCTGCCACTTCCTTGTTCTCTATTATAAATTCTCCCCTTCTGGGCTGTATGGGACCTACATTTGTCTTCACTAATATTTTTCTTCTTACATATTTATAGAAGCTTTTACAGCCCACTTTTATGCTCCTTGCAAGTTTACTTTCATACTCTATTTTTCCCCTCTTAATCAATCTCTTGGTCCTCCTTTGCTGAATTCTAAACTGCTCCCAATCCTCAGGCTTGCCACTTTTTCTAGCAACTTTATATGACTCCTTTTTGGATCTAACACTATCCTAAATTTCTTTTGTTAGTCATGGTTGGGCCGCTTTCCCTGTTGCATTTTTTTGCACCAGAAAGGAAAGTATAACAGTTGCAATGCATACATTCGTTCCTTAAATATTAGCCATTGTCTATCTGCCTTTTAACGAAGTTCCCCAAGCTATCTTAGCCAACACAGGCCTCATAGCTTCATAGTTTCCTTTGTATAGATTTAAGACCCTCGTTTCAGATCAGACTATTTCACTTTCCATCCTAATGAAGAATTCTATCATGTTATGGTCATTGTTCCCTCAAGAACCCTGTACAACAAGATTATTAATTAACCCCTTCTCATTGCAGTATACCAAATCTAGGATAGCCTCTTCCCGAGTCAGTTCCTCAACATACTGGTCTAAAAAACCATCTTGTACACACTCCAGGAATACATCCACCACAGTATTATTACTAATTGGTTTGTCCAATCTATATGTAGATTAAAATCACCCATGATAACTGCAGCACCTTTTTTACATGCATCTCTAATTTCCTGTTTAATACCATCTTCTACTTTACCACTACTGTTTGGAGGCCTATAGATATCTTCCACTAAAGTTTTCTGCCTCTTGTTGCTTTTTAGCACTGCCCAGGTTGATTCTACACCTAGATTTTCTGAGCCAATATCCTATCTCATTATTGCACTGGTTTCATTCTTAACTAACGATGCCACCCCACCTCCTTTTGCTTTTTGCCTGTCTGTCCTGAATGGAGTACCCTAAGATATTCAGTTCCCAGCCTTGGTCGCCCTGCAGACAAGTCTCCATAGTCGCAATCGTGACGTACCTATTTACATCATTTGCACTGCTAATTTGTCTACCATATTGCGAATGCTCCATGCATTCAGATACAGTGCCTTTGGTATTGTCTTTTTAACATTTTTACACATTTTTGTAATATGACCCTATTTGCTGCTAGCTCTTGTTTCCTCTGTCTTTCTCTTTTACTTTCTAAATTTCTGTCTTTCATCCCTATCTTTGTTTCCCTCTCTTGTATCTCCCCACTCAGGTTCCCATCCCCCGACACTCTAGTTTAAACCTCCCCCACAGAACTAGCAAATACCCCTGCGAGGATATTGGTTCTGCTCCTGCTGGAGTACAACCCATCCAGCTTGTACAGGTCCCATCTTCCCCAGAATCAGTCCCAATGCCTCAGGAATCTAAATTCCTCCCTCCTGCACCCTCTCTTCAGTCATGATTTCATCCGGTCTATTCTCCTATTGCTAATCTCACTAGCACGTGGCACTGAGAGTAATCCTGAGATTATTACCTTTGAGGTCCTGCTTTTTAATTTTTTCCTGGCTCCCTATATTCTACTTTCAGGACCTCATCGCTCTTTTTACCTATGTCGTTGGTACTGATATGGACCACAACTTGGGCTGTTCACCCTCCCTGTTCAGAATGTTCTGCAGCAGCTCATTGACATCCTTGACCCTGGCACCAGGGAGGCAACATGCCATCCTGGAGTCATGTCTATGGCCATAGAAACATCTAACTGTTCCCCTTACAATAGAATCCCCTATTGCTCTCCCATGCTTTTTTCTCCCCTACCGACCCCAGCTCCCCATGCAGCTTAGCCACTCGTGGTGCCACAAACTTGGCTCTTCGTGCATTCCTCTGAGAAACCAACTCCCCCAGCAGTATCCAAAATGGAAAATCTGTTAGAGAGGGAGATGGGCCCAGGAAACTCCTGTACTATCTGTCTAGTGCTTTTACTCTAGCTGGCAGTCACCCATTCCCTTTCTGCCTGTGCACCATCTCACTGTACATGCTATCCATGAAGATCTCATCATTGCAGATGCTCCACAGTGACTCCAGCTCCAAAATGCGGATTTCAAGTAGCTGCAGCTGGAGACACTTCCTGCACATGTGGTGGCCCTGGACACTGGAAGTGACCCTGACTTCCCACATTGCACAGGAGGAGCATTCCACTTGGCGGAGCTGGCCTGCCATGTCTTACCCTTAAATTACTCCCTTTACTTTTACTTCCTCTAGCTTAGAGAATATAAAGGACAGAAGAAATACTCACCAGGTCCTACTTACCAATGCTGCCGCTCTTCTTACTGAGGAAAGGTAGAAAATGAATGGATCCCTCCTTCTCTCTTCAGAAAACTCCCTCTCTCACCAAATTCCAACTTAAGCACTCTAATGGAGCCCAAAACAGCACTCCAGTGCAGACAAAAGCAGCACTGTAGATGCAGTAACTAATTAACTAGCTGCAGCTGCAAACAAAGCCTGTATAACACCTGTTTTAAAGCTGGACTAAAACTCACGCTCTCTCAACCTAAACAGCAGCTTTTAGTTGGTTGCTAAAGAAAGATTAAGCTTTAGATAGAAATTAACCCTTAAAAGTCCCTGTCTCATCAAACTCCTGCTGAAGCACTCTAATGCACTCAAGGCAGCACTCCAATGCAGACAAGGCCAGTCTGCAATGTCAAGGTCAGTCACTCTCACCTCACCTCCTCTTTCACTATTTCTTGGACAGCGTCTTGCTCCTTGGTAAAGACAGTTGCAAAGTACTCATTTAGTACTTCAGTCAATTAATTATTTTTACTTTGGAATGTTCCCTGTCCTTTTCCATTGCCAATATAAACCTTATAATACTATGATCATATTCTTCATTTACAAATCCTTAGCTAATTCCTTCATTCCCTGTTCTCATAACCCTGTATGTGCCCTTTGTCCTCAATGTGTGTCACCTTCTTTCCCTTCGCAATTCAGTTGAACAACCGTTGATGTATACCTTCTCAAAGTCTTTCTTGAAATCCTTGTTGAGAGAGCTCTTAACCTCTCCCCCAATCAGAAAAATGCAATTTAAAAACTCACATTTTAAAAATAGGTGTCAATGACTTTTCAAAAAGTGTTTATTTTTACCTTTTTTTGTGTAAACATGTTTTAGTAACATACAAAATACATGTTTTTATCAACTGAAACTAACGGAAAAGGGGAAGTTAGAATAGCGGTTACATTACTAGGCTAGTAATCCAGTGAACTGTATTAATGATTTAGAGATATAGCAATTGAATATTTTAATTTCAGTGAATTGATTCCAGAGGTGCGGGGCTAGTTTTATAAGGAGAGATTGAGCAGTTTAGGTCGATACTCGCTGGAGTTTAGAAGAATGAGAGGAGATCTAATTGAGGTATATAAGATGCTAAAGGGAATAGACAAAGTAGACGTGGAGCAGATGTTTCCCCCTGTGGGGCATTCTAGAACGAGAGGCCATAGTTTTAGGCAAAGGGGTGGTAGATTTAAATCAGAGATGAGGAGGAATTACTTTTCTCAAAGGGTCGGGAATCTGTGGAATTCATTGCCTCAGAGTACAGAAGATGCGGGACGCTGAATAAATTTAAGGAGATAGACAGATTTTTAATTAGTAACGGGTTGAAAAGTTATGGGGAGAGGGCAGGAAATTGGAGTTGAGGCCAAAATTAGATCAGCCATGATTGTATTGAATGGCAGGGCAGACTCGAGGGGCTCAATTGCCTTCTCCTGCTCCTTGTTCTTATGTTAATTAAATAGGATCAGAAATGGTGACCATGAAATTATTGGATTGCTGTAAAAAATCTGGTTCACTGATGTCCTTACCCAGTCTGGGCAAATGGCATTGTAGTTGACTCTTGACTGTCCTCAAATGGCTCAGCTCAGTATTACCAAAATTGGTAAAAAGGGGCAATTTTGGATGGGCAATAAATGCTGATGTTGGCAGTAACACCCACATACCAGGAATGAATAAAAAAATGATTAGTCCTTAAATGGGAACAATTCAAAGGCCACAAGTATACAAGATTTTTTATAAAAGCTGTGTAATATATAACTCATTCACAATTTAGAACACATGCAAGCCGTGACATTTATCTGATACTTTACTTTCCTAGGCCAGAGGGCAGAAGCACCAATCAAACATTCATTACTGGGGTGAGCTGCAGCAAGGGATGCTGGGATAAAAGCCCACTCCGTCCAGTGCTGTTCAGGGTTCCATAATTCTGCATTAAGCTCCGTCGCTTCAAGCTGTCTAGAACAATTGAGTTGTTTGATGCCAAACTCACTCGGGTCCTGGAAAAGAAGTTCAAATTAAGACAGATCATTTCTGTAGCTTTTAACTTGAGGAATATAATAGAATCATAGAGGCCTAGCTTGTTTGTTCCAGCATTTTGAAAGAGTTATCTAATTAGTCCTACTCCCATGTTCTTCCCACATGCTCCTGAAAGCTTTTCCTTCTCAAGTATTTATCCAATTCCCTTTGGAAAGTTATAAGAACAAAGAACAAAGAAAAGGACAGCACAGGAACAGGCCCTTTGGCCCTCCAAGCCTGCGCCGATCATATTGCCTGTCAAACTAAAACATTTTGTACTTCCGGTTTCCGTATCCCTCTATTCCCATCCTAATCATGTATTTGTCAAGCTGCCTCTTAAACACCACTATCGAACCTGCTTCCACCACCTCCTCTGGCAGCAAATTCCAGACACTCACTACCCTCTGCGTAAAAAACTTGCCCCGCACATCTCCTCTAAAGTTTTCTCCTCTCACCTTAAATCTATGTCCCCTAGTAATTGACTCTTCCACCCTGGGAAAATGCTTCTGACTATCTTACTCTGTCCATACCACTCATAATTTTGTAAACTTCTATCAAGTCGCCCCTCAATCTCCGTCGCTCTAGTGAGAACAATCCGAGTTTCTCCAACCTCTCCTCATAGCTGATAATCGCCAGACCAGGCAGCAACCTGGTAAACCTCCTCTGCACCCTCTCCAACACCTCCATATCCTTCTGGTAATGTGGCGACCAGAATTGCACGCAATATTCCAAGTGTGGCCTAACCAATGTTCTATACAGCTGCAGCATGACTTCCCAGCTTTTACACTCAATACCCCTGCCAATGAAGGCAAGCATGCCATATGCCTTCCTGACTACCTTATCCACCTGCGTTGCCACTTTCAGTGACCTGTGGACCTGTACACCCAGATCCCTCTGCCCGTTGATGCACTTAAGGGTTCTGCCATTTGCTGTATAAGTCCTACCTGTATTAGACCTTCCGAAATGCATTACCTCGCATTTGTCTGGATTAAACTCCATCTACCATTTCTCCGCCCAAGTCTCCAACTGATCTAAATCCCGTTGTATCCTTCGACAATCCTCTTCACTATCTGCAACTCCTCCAACCTTAGTGTCGTCTGAAAACTTAGTTACATTTTCCTCCAAATCATTTACGTATACTACAAACAGCAAAGGTCCCAGCACTGATCCCTGCGGAACACCACTAGTCATAGCTCTCCAGTGAGAAAAGCACCCTTCCACTGCTACCCTGTCTTCTATGACCAAGCCAATTCTGTATCCATCTTGCCAGCTCTCCTCTGATCCCGTGTGACTTTACCTTCTGTACCAGTCAACCATGAGGGACCTTGTCAAAGGCCTTACTGAAATCCATGCAGATAACATCCACTACCCTTCCATCGTCAATCATCTTTGTTACACCCTCGAAAAACTTGATCAAGTTAGTGAGACACAACCTCCCCTTCACAAAACCATGCTGCCTCTCACTAATACGCCCATTTGCTTCCAAATGGCAGTAAATCCTGTCATGAAGAATCTTCTAATAATTTCCCTACCACTGACGTAAGGCTCACCGGCCTATAATTTCCTGGATTATCCCTGCTACCCTTCTTAAACAATGGAACAACATTGGCCATTCTCCATGCCTCTGGGACCTCACTCATAGCCAGTGAGGATACAAAGTTTTCTGTCAAGGCCCCAGCCAATCTCCTCCCTTGCCTCCTTCAGTACTCTGGGGTAGATCCCATCTGGCCCTGGGGACTTATCCACATTAATATTCTTCAAGACGCCTAACACCGCCTCTTTTTTGATCTCAACATGATCCAGGCTATCTACACACTCTTCCTAGACAAATCGACCGCTAAGTCCTTCTCTTTGATGAATACTGATGAGAAGTGCTCATTTAGTATCTCTCCCATTTCTTCTGGCTCCACACATGGATTCCCACCTCTGTCCCTGATGATTGAATCTACTTCCATTATCCTTTCAGTCAGTACATTCCAGGAATAAAAAGTTGATCTCAGTAATGGTGGCCATGTAACTACTGGATTGTTGGAAAAACCCATTTTGTTCATTAATGTGCTTTTGGGAAGAAAATCTGCTGTCCATTCCTGGTTTTAACTATGTGCAACTCCAGACTCTCAGCAATGAGGCTTACTCTTGGCTACCCTCTGACATGACCTAGCAAGAACATATACACACATTGCATCTGTTTCAGCTAAACAAAATAAGTGACAGTCGTTCACTGACTCATTCCTCAGGGCAACTCCTTGACCAATCAGAGTCAAGCTGCCTGGTTTAAATTGCAGATGATGCTTGGCAGTAAACTGTCAATCACTATCAATTAGTGCATTCTCCATGCAATATTTCGACCAATCAGAGTCTCTTTGGGAGGGGAGTGCGTCAGGTCTGCCCCCTGTCTGGCCAATTGTATTCTATTTGCGTGAAGCCTTCCTGCGCCTCTTGCTGAGGAGGTTGTCGGGATTGGTTTTACGTGGGCCAGGCATCAGGGTGGTCCTCTCGGCTTACGCTAATGATGTGCTCCTCATCCTCATGGACCCGGCTGACCTGCGGAGGATGTGCGAGTGCCAGGAGGTTTACTCTGCCATGTCCTCTGCAAGGATCAACTGGCACAAATGTTCTGGACTCCTGGTCGATCCGTGGCAGATGGATCGCCTACCCGAGGAGCTCAGGACTTTCACCTGGAGCAGGACCAGCCTCCTCTACCTGGGGGTCCATCTCTGCCCTGCTAAGGAATCCTAGCCGGTGAACTGGTAGGAACCGGAGACCAAAGTCATCACTCGCTTCAGCGCTGGACAGGACTGCTCCGAGTGCTGTCTTACCGGGGTTTGAGTTCTGGTCTTAAACCAGCTGATTGCCGCCATATTGTGGTACCAGCTGGTCACTTTGACACCCCCCCCGGACTTTGTCACAAAAATCCAGAGAATGCCCGTCGACTTCTCCTGGGACAAAAGGCTGCACTGGGTCGCTGCTGAGGTTCTGAGTATTCCGCTTAGGGAAGGCGGTCAGGTGCTGGTGTTCCTACGCACATAGGTGGTGACTTTCCACCTTCAGGCCCTGCAGCGATACCTTTATGTTGAGGCCCCTCCAAGATGGTGTGCCCTGGTGACGTATTTCTTTCGTCAGGTGCATGGCCTGAATTATGACGTGCAGCTCCTGTTTATAGACCTGAGGGGCCTTCGTGGCTCCTTGCAGGTGTTGCCCGTCTTTTACCAGGACCTGATCAAAGTCTGGAACATGGTTGCCTCGTGATGCAGCTCTCCCCCGTCAGGAGTAGCAGCTATCATCAGAAAGTCGCTGCTCAGGATTCCACATCTCCGTCCTTTTCAGTGGCTGATGGCGAGGAGGGCTGTGACTGCCGGGGTGATGTGCTGTGTGGCGGAGCAGTGGGCTGGATGATTCCCCAGGAGTTAGCGCATTGCGTGTCCATGGATGTCTAGATCGTGGCCAAGACCTGAAGATGGTCGTGCTCGGCCCTGATGTCATTCTGGGCCTGGAGGTGGTACACGTGTGCAATGGTCTTCCATCTGAGTGTACCCCTATTCGGACGGAATTCCACATTGGCCCCAAGCCCTGAACACTCCCTCAGGAGCCAGTGCCCCGCAACCTGAGTCACCTCATGGAAATGCCCTCCATGTCTTTTAGCACGGCGCGGAGGGGTTTCCTGTATGGATTGCTGCTGCACACCCTTCACTTCCTCGCCCTCTCCCGCCACCTGGACACGCCCTGGCAGCAGAGGTCCCCAGTGGGGGGCCCTTTCCATTGGGCACCTGGGGTGGAGGGTGTTGCATGCGGCAGTCCGATACAACCATAGGATGTGTCGGTTCACGGACTCCCAAGATGCCTGCATTTTTTGCGGTCTTGTGGAGTCTGTGGATCATGTGCATATAAGTTGTTGTAGGCTGTACCCCCTTTTTAGTTGCTTGAAAAACCTTTTGCTTCTGTTTTGTTTGTTCCATGCTCCTGATCTATGGGCACCTGGTGCGGAGGGGGGCCGGGAGGGAGGAGGACCTCATCATGAACCGGCTCCAGGGCCTGGCCAATTTGGCCATTAGCAGGTCCAGGCAGTGGAATGTCGAGGAGATTGTCCAACCCAACTGTTTGCCCCTTTTCTGTGGCTATGTTTGTGACCGGGTGTCCCTGGAGAGCGAGCACGTGGTGTCTGCCGGCACTGTCGAGGCCCTCCATGCTCGGTGGGCACCACGAGGACTGGGGTGCCTTATTGACCCTCTTAATCACATTTTGGTTTAATGTTGGCAAGTTTCCTTTAAATTTTGTCTTTGTTTAGCAGTTTCCCTTTAAGGGGCTGCTTTTTAATTTGTCCCCAATTTTGCTAATTTAGTTTATTTGGTTGACTCAAAAGAGTTACATCTTCTCGACCTTCCTAACCCTGCCTTGGTGCTCCTCGACATCCACCGCGGAGGTGGAGGCAGCCAGCTGACTGCTCCGTCCTGTCTGTGATGACCTTGGCGGGCGTCCTCTGGAGGGCTGAGACCTGAAGGGCCCTGGCCTGCTTTCAGGGTCCTGCTCAGTGGGAGTGACACCCTCCTCAAGCTGCGGAGCTGGAGCTGCTCAGGTCACAGGAAGAAGGAATTTGAATGGGCCGGTCACTCCCAGAGTCACTTGGGTGGATGGCCCCGGAGCATTCACCTGCTGATCCTCCTCCCTATGGGTGCCCTGGCTGACTCCTTGAGGAGAAGGGGTAGCTGGAGAAATATTGGGCTGCCCAGCACTCCTCCCACTTACACACTGTTGGAGGCCAACTATGGCATCAGCAATGGAGTATTTTTTTGTTGAAGCATTTTATTTATGTTAATCAGTAAAGATAGAAAACAAAAACCAATATCTTCACAAGCAAGTGAACTTGTATCAAAGGACAGATTTTAAAAGCAGCATGTTTGACTCCAGCATACAGTAATAAAATAGAATCAAAATGCCTTGGAGACAGGCACACGAAAAAAAAACCAGGAGATTCTTTTGATTTCAAATTCCATCAGCTGCCACGGTGGGATTTGAACTCATGTCACCAGAGCACAGGGTTCCTGAATTACTAACCCAGTGACATTGCTACTGTAGCAGTGAAGGAGCAACATCCTGGACCAAGGTCTTCATGGCGGGTGCCATCACCTCAGCCTGAAGGTGGAGTAACTCCTCCATTTTGCCTTACAATCAGAAGTGCAGCGGACATCCCTTCCTGATGTTCCCGAGCTTGCCCTTTGCAGCTCCAGCAACTGTGATATGACCGTCATCTGACTTGGACTCAGCAATGTTCTGGCCTCCAGCAGTCCTCCAAGAGCCGGGGTCCTGGGAATTCCCTGCCTCCACCTGCTGTGGATCAGACAGTGCAATGTGCCCCCCCCACCAGATTGTGATCCTGAGGCTATTCTTAAACTAAGTCCCACTGAGGTATGTGTTTCTGCTCTGGGGAGGGTGTGAGCGCTGTGATGGGACTTCAGGGAAGGTTTCAGTGGATTCCTCTTCTGAGCTTCCCTTGGGGCTTGACTGGAGGCTCTGGGTCATGGACTTTCTTGGCTATTTGGCAGATGTGCCTGCAAAAGCAAGGGTTGATAATTAGTGCATGGCAGTGGCTTATGAAACAGACACATCACTCACAGCATGGTTGTCTGATGGATGTTGCACTGCTGGATCCTCATTTGGTAGATCATCGCCAATCTCACTGTCAGCATAGGACCAGTCCAGATAATCAACGGCCAGCTGGATGGCTCTGTTTTCAAAGTCCGTGCAGACATTGATTTCAGGCATTCCTCCACCAGTCTGCGACCTCTCCCTGTTGTTGTGTGCCAGCTTGTCCTGCATGAATAGAGATGGAGAGAGTGTAAGCAGGATGCCTGCCGGGCTAGATGATAAGTATGCGTGGCATGTGTAGGTGGTGAGTGGTCCCATGGACAGGCTGAGGACAATGAAGGTGAGTGTGAGAGAGTGAATGGTGGTGTCCCTTGAACTGGCAGTGAGTGAGATCCCTGTGGATGTGTGATGGGTTTGTGAGTGTGAGAGTTGAGAGTGATGAGAAGAGTTACTTACCCTGGCGGAACGGAGATCATTCATCCTCTTTCAGCACCGGGTGGCTGTCCTCCTTTGCAGGGCATTGTCGCTGACCACCACTGCCACTGCCTCCCAAGCCAGATTAGTGAAGTTACTGCCCATCCTGAGGCCAGAGCAGGGGTAGAGGACATCTACTGATGCCGAGCGTCTATTGCGACTAAAAAGCACTTGAGGGACACATCAATGAAACTGGGGGGTGTGTTTTTGCCTTTCAGGGCCATATCTTTGCAGCAGCCACGGCTGGAAGAACTGAGGTGTGTCATTGTGGCTGAACTTTAAACATGGTGCCCGGCCTGCTGAAGCAGCGAGGTGATGGCATGGTGGATGAATGAGAGCCCGATCACCATGGAAACGACTTGTTTCCCGGAATGCATAATTAATGCAGCGGGTTTGGGACGATATGGCGTGAGAAGCCGCCATTGCGGCTGGCAGGTAAAACGTCATTTTACCCAACCGCTACCGCACTTGGTGCAAATATGGGATGATTCCGCCTGTTTTTTCTTTGATTTGGAAGTCTGACCTTTTCTTTGTGGGGATATATTTGTTCTGAACCCTCTCTATGTCCTCCTTAAACACATCCCACTGCTCTGATACTGATTTATCTTCAAGTAGTTCTTTCCAGTTCACTTTTACCAAATCATATCTCAGCTTAGTAAAATTGACTTTTCCCCAATTTAAAATTTCTACTTTTGGTCTATCTTTATACTTTTCCATGACGACTCTATATTGAACTGAATTATGATTACTTCCACTGTTCCCACTGATACCCTTTCAACTGCTCAGATTCATCTTGACAAAAGTCATCTGGAACTACCATTCTCTTGTTGGGCTTGCTGAGTATTGGCTAAAAAAAAGTTCTCCTGAATGTATTTTTAAGAATTCTGTGCCCTCTATATTTTTACACTGATTTTACCCCAGTTAATATCAAGTTAGCTGAAATCCCCTACTAATACAGCCCTATTGCTTCTGCACTAATTTGCTGACATTTTTATATTTTATATCTCTGACTGTTTGTGGGCTTATAGTATACATCCAGCAGTGTGATTGCTCCTTTTTGTTCCTCAGTTCAACCCATTTGGTTTCATTCGATGGTCTTTCTATCATATCATATCCCTCATCATAGCTGTGATTGTTTCTTTAACTAATATTGCTTTTCATCCTTTTATCTCCCTCTCTATCCTGCCTGAAAATCTTGAGAGTTGAGCTGCCATTCCTGCTTCTCTTTAAGTCATCTTTCAGTACTAGCTATGATATCATATTCTCAAGTATCTATCTTGCCCCACTTCATTCCCTAGAACTAGATCCAGTACTGTTTCTTCCCCATTCAGCAGGAACACACTGATCAAGAAAGTCTCCTGTACACAGAGAGGGGGAATTTCTTCCCTTCTTTTTCTTTGCACTGCTTTTCCCCAGTCTATATTGGATAATTGAATCCCCAATATCATTTCAGTAAAGTTCCTGTATCTCTGTAATGGACTTATACATTTGTTCCTTTATCTCCTTACCATTATTAATAAGAAAGACAGACTTGAGTAAGTAACACCTTTCTCACAACCTCAGGGAGTCCCAAAGTGATTTACAGCCAATGAAGTACTTTTATAATATACTCACAGTTGCAATGTCAGAAACATGGCAGCCAATTTGCACACAGCAAGCTCCCACAAACAGCAATGTGATAATGACCACAGAATCTGTTTTTAATGACGTTGTCCATCAGTGATGTCTCTCACCCCAGCGAGACCCTTCCAACCCTCATCCCAGTGGCATCCCTTCTAACCCTGACCCCAGTGGGACCCCTCTGTCCTTGACTCCTTGAACACTCACCGTGGTGAATCGATACCACTATCCCCAGTAATGCTATGGTTCTCCAGCGTCTCCAGATGGGTGTTTTCCTCATGACTTGTCTGTGATAATGCAATATTGTGGGAGTGCTGAAGAAGGCCAAGGTTGCGCTCCAAGTTTCTCATCAGTTGAGCTTTCATTCCTTGATGCACAGCCCAGAGCTCCTGGCTGGCTGTGTTTCTGGTGCCTTCATTCTTCAGGTTTTGGAGCGTCTCTGGTCCAGAGTCAGCACCTGTTGCATCACAGTAATCAAATATACTGCTCACCAGGAGGTCTGGCTCACTGCACCCACTTAGATGCTCCTCTTTCTCCAGATGCCCGTACGCCAGCTGTGACATTGACTGGTATCTGTGAAGCTGTGTGTGGGGCTCCTTCCCACAACAGGGCTTGGATTGCCCCAAACTTCTATTACTTACTTCTAACCAGCTGGCTACCTGCTGCTCACCAAACTCACTGTTTTCAGTTTGCTGTTCCTGCAGCAGAATCTTGGTTAAAACCCAGCTCTCGTTGGACAGCACAGCTGGCACACCTTCACTACCAGCATCATCGGCACAGCCAAAGCCAGGCATGGTTGTAGGAAACTGGCTGCACTGAGTGAAATCAGTATCATCATTGAGGTAAAGTGAGCTGCAGGCATCATCCTCATCCAGCTCTCTCTGGTACAGGGTCTGGTCATCATCAGTAAATGTCGCACTCTGTCCCCCTTCAGCCTCTAGTTGGTTGACTGCTCCACCTTCTGACTGGCAGGCTTGCACTTGAGACATTAGTTGTGCCCTGGGTGGATGAGACTGGTTCAGGAGCCTCTCCACATCCCCAGGGTTCTGTGCCTGTTTGGGAGATTGATCTTGCCAAGTTTGAGGCACAGGGCTATCCCCATATTCATGGCTCACCTCATGCTTTGTCACATTGACACATTCCTCTCTCTCCTGCTGTTGGTGAGATTCCCCTGCAGCTTGAGTGCAACTATGTATGTGGCTTGAAACGTGATCATTTGTGGGTGAGACAGGTGTTTGGCTTTCACTTGGGTCATCATGGGTTTGACAGCCAGTGGGGATATGGTGACACGTGTTAGCCTGGTTTTGATGCTCTGCCCTAACAGCATGGCTCTGTGGCTGGTCCTTAGAATCTGCCTCACTTGACCTGAGATTGTGAGCAGTATTGAGTTGGAACCTGTCTTTAGCACTCTCCTTCACTGAGACAGCACCACCTGCCCTGGTGGGGGAGTCTAGGGACTGTAACCTCCTCCCCACCCTCTGACAGCCCTCAATCCTCAGGCTATTGTTTTGAGCACGATGCTGTTTGACTGAGGACATCTCGGAGAAAGGATTGTTTATTCTCTTCTTGTAGAAATGTGGGGTTGGGTTGCTGCTCCTGCACAGCTGCATGTTCGGTTCCTCAGGCAGCATTTGTTCTCCCTCACTCCTTCTGGGCTTGGCCATTTCCTTCACTCTCAGGCCACTTCTCGTCTTTGGCAGACCCTCGTTCGTTTGCTGTGAGCCCCTACGCTTCAGCCTTTTCTTCTCCCTATTGGACCATGTTCTCCTCTGCTGCTGTAGTCCAGCCAGTGCCTTTTGGGAGCTGCCTTTAGAGTGATGCCTCTGCTTGCTGATCAGCTGTTCCATTGAGCTAGTGCTGTGATAGGGGGCAGTCTTCTCCCTGCCCAGTTTCTTCATCAGCAGAGTGTGTCTGACCAGGTTTTCCACAGTGAGACCAGGATTGATGCGTTTGATGAGTTGGTGTTCCACGTCCCGGGGAATGTTCCCCAGGCTGCTCTCATCACGAACAGGCCATTCCTCTGGGGGGAACTGGCCTGAGAATGTCCCATACATTCTCTTGGGGCACTCCTTCCTTGTGTTGCGCCGGAATAGGCTGAGGCCAAGCTTTCGGATGGGATTTTCTTTCTCTTTGGCCCTGCTTAGCTCAGTCCGCTGGGGCCCAACTGATGTAGAGGTGGCCCTGTGTTGAACTGATGGTTTGTGCTCCCTGCAGTTCCCCTGGCCTGGGCTCCCCGTGGAGAGCCGCTGCTCTGGCTGCTGTTTCTCCACCTCTTGCTGGCTGAAGCAGCAACAGGACCTGCAGTGAGGGGTTTCATCAGGAAGGACCTTCTCCTCCTTCACTGGCTCCTCACAACTCTCCACGCTCACCAGGTATGTCACAGGAGCAGGTGAGGTGGCGCACTCCTCATACAGCATCCATGGGTGACTCTGCTTCCCCTTGTTAACAGTAATGAAATAGGTGTATGGAGTGACAATGAAGTAGCCTTCTCCAGTGTGATAAATCTTCCTGTCCTGAATTAGCGAGCCCAGGGCATTGTGCAGAATTTCCTGAGAAGGTGTAGCTATACCTACAATATTAAAACCATCAATTAGGAAGACAGGAAGAGGAGCAGGCCAGGGGTTTGGGTCGAGGTGAGTTGGGGAAGGGAGGGGTGGAGGGGGCAAGGGAGAAGCAGGGGAGGGGTGGGGGTGGAGGGGTGAGGAAGGATGGAAGTGGAAGGGTTGAGGGAGGGGCAGGGTGTGTGGGGAGGTGAGAGAGGGGCTGGGATGGGGAGCGAGGGAGGGGCTGGGTGGGGAGGTGAAGTGAGGTGAAGGAGGGCTGGGGTAGAGTGGGGAGGTGAGGGAAGGGCTGGGGTGGGGAGGTGAGGTGAAGGAGGGGCATGTGTGGGGAGGGAAGGAGGGGCTGGGAAGGGGAGGTGAGGGAAAGGTGCAGGTTACAGTGTGATGGTGAAGAAGGGGCGAGGGATGGAAATAGGTTGAGGGAAAGGTACAGGCAGGGGCTTGGTGGTGAGGGAGGTGAAAGGGTGGGACATGAGGGAGGGGGCCAAGGGAGGAGTGGGGGTGCCAAGAATAGACAGGTGTGGGGTGTTGAGGGAGGGGTGGGGCTGGGGGGACCTGGGAGAGGCAGAGTTGGGGGGAGTGGGATGAGTGAGAGAGAGTTGGAGGGAAAGGGAGGGATGGGAGCCAGGGGGCAGGGCAAGGTGAGGGTGGGGTGGCTTGGAGGCATGAGAGAAGCAGGGATGGGGTTGTGAGAGAGGCAGTACGAGTGAGGGGCTTGGGTGGGGTGCAAGGGAAAGGCAGCGTGGGGGTCGAGAGAGAGATAGTAGTGGCGAGCGAGGGAGAGGCAAGGATTAGTTGGGGGAAAGGGAGAGGTGGGGGAACGAGCAAGGTGGTTGGAGCGAGGGAGAGGCATGAACGGGGGGAGAGGGAGTGGTGGGGAATGCTGGAGATGCGGGTAGAAGAATTGTTGAGAGCCAGGCAAGGGGGAAATCGACTGTGAGGAGCTGGGCAGGATTTGAAGGGGAGAGGGACATGAAGGGGTAGCCCCCATAACCCCCACCCCAGAGTGGGCTGAGGAAGAGCAAACAGCGGATACATTGAGGCATGTAGTGCAAAGCCTTTAATGTGATGAACGTGGTGTTTAAGTGACCCAATTAACTCATGGTTTGGTTGCAGTAGTTGAAGATTAAAGTGATCTTTAAGGTCTCACTATCTTGATTCTAAGCTATGCAACTCAGAACTGTACCTGAGTGGTCTGATGGAACAGTTGCAAAGCTGAGAAATTACTTTAAAGCTGTGCAAACCCTGAGTTAACTTACACATTACTGATCACAAATCTGAGAGACAAAGAGCTCAAGACCGAGGATCAGAAGCCTGGGCTGACCTGGTGCTTAGAATTAAGGGACTTTCTGAATCTGAGGCCTATCTGGTGGTTGGGGTCCTGAGCCTGGCTGATCATCAGATGTCCAGTGCCAGGCTGGCAGAGTTTGAGCCTGTTTATTGGTTCAGGGTTCCCAGAAGTTTTAGTAGGCATGTGTTCATTCACAAAAAAGCAGCAGGACCTCAGACAGAGTCCTGTGGGAATGTGGATGTTCGTCAGGAGCTCACCATTTCTCCCTTCTAGTCTTCCTCTCTCTCCTCTGGAGTTGAAGTGTCCTATGTGCAGCTGAGCGGGAGAGATAACATAGCAGAAAACAAAGAGCTGCTGACTGCAGGTTGAGAAGGCAGTTGGAGGGAGGCAAATAGGCAGGAGGCAGTCCTGGATCTTCAGCCTCCCCTTGCTTCTTATTTCCATGAAAAACAATAGGGAAAATGGGGCAGGTATTGGGAAGGAGAGGCAGAGATCCAGCTCCAAACATTGATTTGAAGGGCTTGGAGTAGAATAGCTGAGGTATGTGGACGCCTGCTGGGGAACAGCTACTGATGTAATTCAAGATATGTCTGAGAATAGTTACCTGGATAGCACTTGTCCAAATATTCCATCAGGGCTTCCTGGGTCACAATTTTATGACTCACATTCATCTCGGAAATAACACAGCAAAGCACTTCTGCCAGGGAAACAAACTGGGATTGCGCAATGGGCGTCATTGGTATTGGGGACACATCACCTACAACACAACACATAATGTAAATATTCCATAAGGAAATAAAAACAAAATACTACAGATGCTGGAGATTGCAAAAAAAATAAAGTGCTGGAAATACTCAGCAGGTCTGGCAGCATTTGTGGAGAGAGAAACAGAGTTAACATTTTGAGTCAATTTTTTTTTAGTCACAAAATTTTAAATGGCACAAAAGGAGGCCATTCAGCCCATCGTGTCTGCACTGGTTCTCCAAAAGTGCATCATGACCTAGTGCCATTGCCTTCCCCTGCACATTGTTTCTATTCAAATAATCATCCTTTGCCCTCTTGAATGCCTCGACTGAACTTGCCTCCACCACACTTCCAGGCAGTGCCTTCCAGACTCAAACCACTCGCTGTGTGAAAAAGTCTTGTCTCACGTCACATTTGCTTCTTTTGCAAATCACTTTAAATCTGTGCCCTCTCATTCTTGATCCTTTCATGAGTGGGAACAGCTTCTCCCTATCTACTCTGTCCAGCCCCTGTGTGATTTTGAGCAGCTCTATCAAATCTCCTCTTAGCCTTCTTCTCTCCAAGGAGAACAGTCCCAACCTCTCCAATCTATCTTCGTAACTGAAGTTTCACATCTCTGGAACCATTCTTGTAAACCTCTTCTGTGCTCTCTCCAATGTGTTCACATCCTTCCTATAATGTGGCACTCAGAACTGTACACAATTCTCCAGCTGAGGTCTAACGAGTGTCTTATATAAATTCAGCACAACTTCCTTGCTCTTGTACTCTTTGCCTCTATTAATAAAGACCAGTATACTATATGCTTTATTAACTGCTCTCTCCACCTGTCCTGCCACCTTCAATGATCTATGCACATTTATACCCAGGTCTTTCTGCTTCTACACCCCCTTCAAAATTTCACCCTTTATTTTATATTGTCTTCTATATTCTTCCTACCAAAATGCATCACCTCACACTTCTCCACATTGAACTTCATCTACCACCTATCTGCCCACTCCACAAACTTGTCAATGTCCTTTTGAAGTACTACACTGTCCTCCTCGCAGTTTACAACACTCCCAATCTTCGTATCATCTGCAAGCTTTGAAACTGATGTGAATATGACTCCTCTTTGGGACTGTTTGAACTCCCCGTATCCCTTGATTTCCTGAGAGACCAAAAATCTGTACTAGCCTTAAATGTTTTCAATGATGGGGCATCCGCAAATCTCTGGGGTAAAGAATCTCAAGATTCACAATCCTTTGAGTGAAGTAATTTCTCCTCATCTCAGTCCTAAATGATCGGTCCCTTATCCTGAGGCTATACCCCCGTGTTTTAGATTCCCCGACCAATGGAAACAATCTCTCAGCATCCACCCTATCAAACCCCTTCAGAATCTTCTACTTTTCAATGAGATCACCTCATTCTTTTCAACCACAGAGAAATAAGCCCTGTTTACTCAGCCCCTCATCATAGGCCAACTCCTTCATTCCAGGGACCAATTTATTGATCCTTCCCTGTACCGCCTCCAATGCAAGCATATCCTTTCCTAAATGTGGAGACCAAGAGACCAGGGGCAGAACATTGAGCTCAGCAGGTAGGCGCGCGCCAACCCAGCTGAGTGTAAAATGACGTTCGATGATGTCAGGCGGCTGTCCCAATGTCATCGGATAGTCCCTCGATATTTCATTCGGCGGGTGCACGCTGAAGTGGCCTATTAAGGCCATAAAAAAGGTGATTAATTTCGAATTTATATTGCCTGTCCAACCTTATGGTTGACGGGCAAGTGAAAATGCCAAGCGGCCTTTGCAATTTTTAGGAAACCTCATCCACGGGCGGGATGATGTTTCCTAAAGCAAATAAAAATCAAATAAAAATTTTACACTTGAATTAAGAATATGTCCCTGCTCAGGTGATAGAGTCACATGAGGAGACATGTCTTATGACATTCTTATTCTCTTCATTTCCCTGAGGTAGCTCCGTGTCTCAGGGTGATTGAAGCACTCTTACACGTGCATGCGCTAAGTTCATGCTAGGCCAGCTCTCCCTCCTCCCCCCACCCCCCCTCTACAGGCAGCACTATGAGCACTGCTGCTCACGTTCCACCCTGGGTGGGCCTTAATTGGCCTGCCTGCATAAAATCACGGTACAGTACCGATCGCGCACGGCAGTCGACTTCCCAACTGCCCCTGCCGAGCATCCCCGCCATTGGCAAAATCTGCCCCAAAACTGCATACACTACTCCAGATTCGGGCTCACCAAAATCCTGTCCAACTGTAAGAAGACTTGTTTATTCTTGTACTCCAATCCCTTTGCAATAAAGGCCAACATGCCATATACTTTCCAAATTGCTTACTGCACCTGCGTGCTAACTTTTTACATTTCTTGTATGAGCACGCTCAAGTTTCTCTAAACCTCAAGTTACACATTTCACACCTTTTTAAAACTATTCTGCTTTCAAGTCTTATGACCAAAGTGAATCACCTCAGACTTCCCTATATTGTGCTCCATCTGCCATCTTGTTGCCACTCACTTAACCTGTCTGGACCTTTTTGCAGTCTCTCTGTGTCCTCCCCACAGGTTACCTTTCCACCTACCTTTGCATTGTCAGCAAACTTCGATACATTACTCTCTGTCTCTTCATATAAGTCAGGAATATAGTTTGTAAATAGCTGAGGCCCCAGCACTGATCCTTGCAGCAGTCCACTATTTATTGCCTGCCAACTTGACTTCACCTGATATAGACCCACTTTCATTTTCCATCAGAGAGTGAATGGGCAGGGATCACCTCTGGTGATTTCTCCTGACCTCATCCTACTGTTCTAATCACTGCATCAGGGCAACATATTGAACTTGACACAACATATTCTGCCTGGCTTGTTTATCTTGGAATGTGCTCCAGGTTGTGAGACTATCTTTTTTTAAAATTCATTCACGGGATGTGGGCTTTGCTGGCTAGGCCAGCATTTATTGGCTATCCCTAATTGCCCTTGGATAGGTGGTGGTGAGCCGCCTTCTTGAACAGCTGCAGTCCATGTGGTGTAGGTACACCCACAATGCTGTTAGGGAGGGAGTTCCAGGATTTTGACCCAGCAACAGTGAAGGAACAGGGATATATTTCCAAGTCAGGATGGTGAGTGGCTTGGAGGGAAACTTCCAGGGGTAGTGTTCCCATCTATCTGCTGCCCTTGTCCTTCTAGATGGTAGTGGTCGTGGGTTTCAAAGGTGCTGCCTAAGGACCCTTGGTGAATTCCTGCAGTGCATCTTGTACATGGTACACACTGCTGTTACTGTGCATTGGTGGTAGAGGGGGTGAATATTTGTGGATGTGGTGCCAATTAAGGGGGTTACTTTGTCCTGGATGGTGTCAAATTTCTTGAGTGTTGCTGGAACTGCACTAATCCAGGCAAGTGGGAAGTATTCCATCACACTCCTAACTTGTGCCTTGTAGATGGTGTACAGGCTTTGGGGAGTCAGGAGGTGAGTTACTCATTACAGGATTCCTTGCCTCTGACCTACTCTTGTAGCCACAGTATTTATATGGCTAGTCCAGTTTAGTTTCTGGTCAATGGTAATCACCAGGATGTTGACAGTGAGGCATTCAGTTATGGTAATGCCATTGAATGTCAAGGCGCAATGGTTAGATTCTCTGTTGTTGGAGATGGCCAATGCCTGGCATTTGTGCGGCGCGAATGTTACTTGCCACTTGTCAGCCAAAGCCTGGATATTGTCCAGGTCTTGCTGCATTTGGACATGGACTACTTCAGTACCTGAGGAGTTGCAAATCGTACTGAACATGGTGCAATCATCAGCGAACATCCCCACTTCTGACCTTATGATGGATGGAGGACCATTGATGAAGCAGCTGAAGATGGTTGGGCCGAGGACACTACCTTGAGGAACTCTTGCAGTGAAGTCCTGGGACTGAGATGGCTGACCTCCAACAACCACAACCATCTTCCTTTGTACTAGATATGACTCCAACCAGTGGAGAGTTTTCCCTTTGATTCCCATTGACTCCAGTTTTGCTAGGGCTCCTTGAAGCCACAGTCGGTCAAATGCTTCCTTGATGTTAAGGGCATTCACTCTCGCCTCACCTGGGGAGTTCAGCTCTTTTGTCCATGTTTGAACCAAGGTTGTCATGAGGTCAGGAGCTGAGTGGCCCTGGCGGAATCAAACTGGGCATCAGTGAGCAGGTTATTGCCAAGCAAGTGCCTCTTGATAGCACTGTTGATGACCTTTTCCATCATTTTACTGATGATCGAGAGTAAACTGATGGGGCGGTAATTGGCCGGGTTGGATTTGTCATGCTTTATGTGTACAGGATATACCTGGGCAATTTTCCACATTGCCAGGTAGATGGCCAGTGTTGTAGCTGTCCTGGAACAGCTTGGTTAGGGGTGCGGCAAGTTCTGGAGCACAAGTCTTCAGTACTATTGCCAGAATATTGTTAAGGCCCAGAACCGTTGCAGTATCCAGTGCCTTCAGCCGTTTCTTAATATCACATGGAGTGAATCGAATTGGCTGAAGGCTGGCATCTGTGATGCTGGATGGATCATCCACTCGGCACTTCTGGCTGAAGATTGTAGCAAATGTTTCAGCCTTATCTTTTGCACTGATGTGCTGAGCTCCCCCATCATTGAGAATGGGGATATTTGTGGAGCCTCCTCCTTCTGTTAGTTATTTAATTGTCCACCACCATTCATGACTGGATCTGGCAGGACTGTAGGGCTTAGATCTAATCCGTTGGCTGTGGGATTGCTTAGCCCTGTATATCACTTGTTGCTTATGCTGTTTGGCACGCAAGTAGTCCTGTGTTGTAGCCTCATTCCTACAGACACTGTCATGGACAGATGCATTTGTGGCAGGCAGGTTGGTAAGGATGAGGTGAAGTATGTTTTTCCCTCTTGTTGGTTCCCTCACCACCTGCCACAGACCTAGTCTAGCAGCTATGCCCTTTAGGACTAGGCCAGCTCGGTCAGTAGTGATGCTGCCAAGCCACTGTAGATGATGGACACTGAAGTTCCCCAGCCAGAGTACATTTTGTGCACTTGGCAGCCTCATTGCTTCCTCCAAATGTTGTTCAACATGGAGGAGTACTGATTCATCAGCTGAGGGAGGACCCAGTTACTGGTAATCAACAGGTGGTTTCCTTACCCATGTTTGGCCTGATGCCGTGAGACTTCAAGGGGCCAGGAGTTGATGTTGAGGACTCCCAGGGCAACTGAATCCCAACTGTATATCACTGTGCCACCACTTCTGGTGGATCTGTTCTGCTGGTGGGACAGAGCATGCCCAGGGCTGGTGATTGTGATGCCTGGGACATTATCTGTAAGGTATGATTCTCTGAGTATGACTCTGTCAAGCTACTGCTTGACTAGTCTGTGAGACAGCTCTTCCAATTTTGGCACTAGCCCCAGGAGGACTTTGCAAGGTTGACAGGGCTGAAATTGCTGTTATCGTTTCCTGTGCCTCGATTGATGCTGGGCGGTCTACCCGGTTTCATTCCTTATTGATACAACTGAGTGGCTTGCTAGGCCATTTCATAGGGCATCTAAGAGCCAACCACATTGCTGTGGGTCTGGAATCATATGTAGGCCAGACCAGGTAAGAACGGCAAATTTCCTTCCCTAAAGGACGTTAGTGAACCAGATGGGTTTTTACAACAATCGACAATGATTTAATTAGACTTTTAATTCCAGATACTTATTGAATTCAAATTCCACCATCTGTCATGGTGGGTTTTGATGCTAAGCCTCTGGTTTACTAGACCACTACACCATCGCCACTGCCTAAGCGAGAACATAGCAGCAATGACGGGCAGAGGAAGGGTTAACCGAAAGGAAGGAATCAGAGGTTTGGAACGTGAGGCTACAGCATATAAACTGTCCTTTTTCGATAATGCTGGTGAAGGAAAGCCAAAAGTCAGGCTTATGAGTTATCCTTGACATCAAGGCAGCATTTAACCAAGTATGGTATCAAGGAGCCCTAGCAAAATTGAAGTTGGTGGGAATTTGGGGGAAACTCTATGATGGCTGGAGTCATATCGAGAATGAATGTGATGTTGGAGGTCAATCATCTCAGTTCCAGGACATTACTGCATGGTGTCTGAGGCTCAACCATCTTCAGTTGCTTCATCAAAGATCTTCCCTCCATCATAAAGTCAGAAGTGGGGATGTTCGCTGGTGATGATGATTGTGCAGTGTTCACCATTCAAAACCCCTGAGACACAGAAGTAGCCTGTGTCCATATGCAGCAAGACCTGGATAGCCTTCAGGATTGGGCTGATAGTGCCAGGCAATGACCATCTCAATCAAGAGAGAATCTAACCCTTGCCCCTTGACATTCAATGGCATTACCATTACTGAATCCCCAGGATCACCATCCTGGGGATTACCATTGACCACCTTACTCGTACTCAATGCCCCTAATAATAAAGCCTGAGATACTATATGCTTTATTAACTCTCTCTCAACATGCCCTGCCATCTTCAATGACCTATGTACGTATACACCAAAGTCCCTCTGTTCCTGCACTTCTTTCAGAGTTTCTCCCTTTAGTTTAGACTGTCTCACCATATCTTTCCTGCCAAGACAAATCACTTTACACTTCTCTGCATTGAACTTCACTTGTCTGCCCAATCCACCAACATGACCTATGTCCTTTTGAAGTTCAAGACTATCCACATCACAGTTGACAACATTTCCAATCTTCACATTATCTGCAAATTTTGAAATCATGCCCTGCACACCACAAATAGGTTATTAATATATATCAGGAAGAGCAAGGGTCCCAACACTGACCCATGGGGAACTCCACAAGAAACCTTCCTCCAATCTAAAAAAACAACCGTTTATCACTACTTTGTTTCCTGTCACTCAGCCAATTTCTTATCCAAGTGCTTACTTTCCCTTTTATTCCATGACCTAGAATTTTGCTCACAAGTCTGTTGTGTGGGCACTGTATCAAATGCCTTTTGAAAATCCATATACACCAGCATTTCCTTTATCAACCTTCTCTGTTGCCCCCTCAAAATACTCCAACAAGTTAGTTAAACATGATTTTCCCCTGATGAATCCATGCTAGGCTTTCCTTAATTATCCTGCAGTTGTCTAAATGACTCTTGATTTCATCCCGTACCACAGTTTCCAGGAGTGTCCCTACCACTGAGGTCAAACTGACTGGCCTGCAGTTGCCAGCTTTATCCTTGCACCCGTTTTTGAACAAGGGTGTAATATTTGCAGTTCTCCAGTCCTCAGACACAGGGGAGGTGCCAAAGGAAGACTGGAAGATTATCACTAGTGCCTTGGTAATTTCCACTCTCACTTCCCTCAATGTCCTTGGATGCATCTCATCCAGTCATAGGTACATAGAAACTAGGAACAGGAGTAGGCCATTCGGCCCTTCGCGCCTGCTTTACCATTCATTATGATCATGGCTGATCATCCAACTCAATAGCCTACTCCCGCTTTCTCCCCATATCCTTGATTCCTTTCGCCCCCTAGAGCTATATCTAACTCCTTCTTGAAAACATACAATGTTTTGGCCTCAACTACTTTCTGTGGTAGCGAATTCCACAGGCTCACCACTCTCTGGGTGAAGAAATTTCTCCTCATCTCAGTCCTAAATGGTCTACCCCGTATCTGCAGACCCCTGGTTCTGGACTCTCCCACCATCGGGAACATCCTTCCTGCATCTACGCTGTCTAGCCCTGTTAGAATTTTATATGCTTCTATGAGATCACCCCTCATTCTTCTGAACTCTAGTGAATATAATCCTAACTGACTCAATCTCTCCTCATACGTCAGTCCCGCCATCCCAGGAATCAGTCAGGGAATCAGACACAGACTCCCTCACTCTTCCTCTCTCAAACACCCTCGCTCTCACTCTCTCAAACCCTCACTCTTACTCTCTTTCTCACACACAGTCACACGCTTCCTCTCTCACACACAGACTCCCCCACTCTTCCTCTCTCACACACACCCACCCTCACTCTTCCTCTCTCACACACCCTCAGTCTCACTCTCTCAAACCCTCACTCTTACTCTCTTTCTCACACACAGCCACACGCTTCCTCTCTCTCTCAATCCCCCTCACTCTTCCTCTCTCTCACACACACACACACCCTCACTCTTCCTCTCATACACACACTCCCTCACTCTTCCCCTCTCACACACACACACCCTCACTCTTCCCCTCTCACACACAGCCTCCCTCACACTTCTCCTCTCAGACAGAGTCCCTCACACTTCTCCTCTCAGACACAGACTCTCTCACTCTTCTCCTCTCAGACAGACTCCCTCACACTTCTCCTCTCAGACAGACTCCCTCACACTTCTCCTCTCAGACAGAGTCCCTCACACTTCTCCTCTCAGACACAGACTCACTCACTCTTCTCCTCTCAGACACAGACCCCCTCACTCTTCCTCTCTCACACACAGACTTCCTCACTCTTCCTCTCTCTCACACACACCCTCACTCTTCCTCTCTCACACACACCCTCACTCTTCCTCTCTCACACACACCCTCACTCTTCCTCTCTCACACACACCCTCACTCTTCCTCTCTCACACACACCCTCACTCTTCCTCTCTCACACACACCCTCACTCTTCCTCTCTCACACACACCCTCACTCTTCCTCTCTCACACACACCCTCACTCTTCCTCTCTCACACACAGCCTCCCTCACACTTCTCCTCTCAGACAGAGTCCCTCACACTTCTCCTCTCAGACACAGACTCCCTCACTCTTCTCCTCTCAGACACAGACTCACTCACTCTTCTCCTCTCAGACACAGACCCCCTCACTCTTCCTCTCTCACACACACCCTCACGCTTCCTCTCTCACACACAGACTCCCTCACACTTCCTCTCTCACACACACCCACCCTCACTCTTCCACTCTCACACACACACACCCTCACACTTCCTCTCTCTCTCACTCCCCCTCACTCTTCCTCTCTCACACACAGACTCCCTCACACTTCCTCTCTCACACACACCCACCCTCACTCTTCCACTCTCACACACACACACCCTCACACTTCCTCTCTCTCTCACTCCCCCTCACTCTTCCTCTCTCCCACACACACTTCACTCTTCCTCTCACACTTACCCATACTGTTCCACTCTCACACACACACTCCCTCACACTTCCGCTCTCACACACACACACCCTCATTCTTCCACTCGCACACACACCCTCAATCTTCCCCTCTCTCAAACACTCCCTCACTATTCCGCTCTCACACACACACACACCCTCATTCTTCCACTCTCACACACACTCTCTATTCCCCTCTCTCACACACACCCTCACTCCTCCTCTCACACACACACTCCCTCATTCTTCCTCTCACACACATAAACCCTCACTCTTCCTCTCTCACAAACACACACCCTCACTCTTCCTCTCTCACAAACACACACCCTCACTCTTCCTCTCTCTCACATACACAGCCACTCAATCTTCCTCTTACCCAGACACACTCCGTCACTCTTCCACTCTCACACAACCCCTCCACAATCTCCCGCTCTCTCCTTCTCCACAACCTCCCGCTCTCTCCTTCTCCACAACATCCCGCTCTCTCCTTCTCCACAACATCCCGCTCTCTCCCTCTCCACAACATCCCGCTCTCCCCTTCTCCACAATCTCCCGCTATCTCCTTCTCCACAAACTCACGCTCTCTTCTTCTCCACAAACTCCCGCTCTCTCCTTCTCCACATTTCCTGCTCTCTCCTTCTCCACAACAACCCGCTCTCTCCTTCTCCACAACATCCCACTCTCTCCTTCTCCACAACCTCCCGCTGAATCCTTCTCCACAACCTCCCGCTCTCTCCTACTCCACAATCTCCCACTCTCTCCTTCTCCACAATCCCCCGCTCTCTCCTTCTCCACAATCTCCCGCTCTCTCCTTCTCCACAATCTCCTGCAAACTCATTCTCCCCAAGCTCCCGTTCCCTCCTTCTCCCCAAGCTCCCCTCTCTCCTTTTCCCCAATCTCCTCTCTTTCCTTCACAATCTCCCGCTCTCTCCTTTTCCACAATCTCCCGCTCTCTCATTCTCCACAATCTCCCGCTCTCTCCTTCTCCACAATCTCCCGCTCTCTCCTCCACAATCTCCCGCTCTCTCCTCCACAATCTCCCGCTCTCTCCTCCACAATCTCCCGCTCTCTCCTCCACAATCTCCCGCTCTCTCCTTCTCCACAATCTCCCGCTCTCTCCTTCTCCACAATCTCCCACTCACTCCTTCTCCACAATGTCCCACACTCTCGTTCTCCACAACCTCCCGCTCTATCCATCTCAACAATCTCCTGCTCTCTCCTTCTCCACAATCTCCCGCTCTCTCCTTCTCCACAATCTCCCGCTCTCTCCTTCTCCACAATCTCCCGCTCTCTGCTTATCCACAATATCCCGCACTCTCCTTCTCCACAATCACCCGCTTTCTCCTTCTCCCCAAGCTCCCGCTCTCTCCTTCTCCCCAAGCTCCCGCTATCTCCTTCTCCCCAAGCTCCCGCTATCTCCTTCTCCCCAAGCTCCCGCTCTCTCCTTCTCCCCAAGCTCCCGCTCTCTCCTTCTCCCCAAGCTCCCGCTCTCTCCTTCTCCCCAAGCTCCCGCTCTCTCCTTCTCCCCAAGCTCCCGCTATCTCCTTCTCCCCAAGCTCCCCTCTCTCCTTTTCCCCAATCTCCTGCTCTCTCCTTCTTCACAATCTCCCACTCTCTCCTTCTTCACAATCTCCCGCTCCCTCCTTCTCCCAAATCTCCCGCACTCTCCATCTCCCCAAGCTCCGGCTCTCTCCTTCTCCACAATCTCCTGCTCTCTCCTTCTCCACAATCTCCCGCTATCTCCTTCTCCACAATCTCCCGCACTCTCCTTCTAACCAAGCTCCCGCGCTCTCCTTCTCCACAATCTCCCGTTCTCTCCTTCTCCACAATCTCCCACTGTCTCCTTCTCCACAATCTCCCGCGCTCGCCTTCTCCACAATCTCCCGCTCTCTCCTTCTCCACAATCTCCCTCTCTCTCCTTCTCCACAATCTCCTGCTCTCTCCATCTCCACAATCTCCCGCTCTCTCCTTCTCCACAATCTCCCGCTCTCTCCTTCTCCACAATCTCCCGCTCTCTCCTTCTCCACAATCTCCCGCTCTATCCTTCTCCACAATCTCCCGCTCTCTCATTCTCTAATCTCCCGCTCTCTCATTCTCTAATCTCCCTCTCTCTCCTTCTCCACAATCTCCCGCTCTCTCCTTCTCCACACTGTCCCGCTCTCTCCTTCTCCACAATCTCCCTCTCTCTCCTTCTCCACAATTTCCCGCTCTCACCTTCCCCGCAATCTTCCGCTCTCTCCTTCTCCACAATTTCCCGTTCTCTCCTCCTCCACAATCTCGCGCTCTCTCCTTCTGCACAATCAACCGCTCTCACCTTCTCCACAATCTCCCGCTCTCACCATCTCAACAACATCCCGCTCTCACCTTCTCCACAACCTCCCGCTCTCTCCTTCTCCACAACATCCCACTCTCCCCTTCTCCACAATCTCCCGCTCTCTCCTTCTCCACAATCTCCCGCTCTCTCCTTCTCCACAATCTCCCGCTCTCTCCTTCTCCACAATCTCCCGCTCTCTCCTTCTCCACAATCTCCCGCTCTCTCCTTCTCCACAATCTCCCGCTCTCTCCTTCTCCACAATCTCCAGCTCTCTCCTTCTCCACAATCTCCCGCTCTCTCCTTCTCCACAATCTCCCGCTCTCTCCTTCTCCACAATCTCCCGCTCTCTCCTTCTCCACAATCTCCCGCTCTCTCCTCCACAAACACCCGCTCTCTCCTTCTCCACATCTCCTGCTCTCTCCTTCTCCACAATCTCCCGCTCTCTCCTTCTCCACAATGTCCCTCTCTCTACTTCTCCACAATGTCCCACGCTCTCCTTCTCCACAAACTCCCGCTCTCTCCTTCTCCACAAACTCCACTCTCTCCTCCACAAACTCCCACTCTCTCCTTCTTCACAAACTCCCGCTCTCTCCTTCTCCACATCTCCCCGCTCTCTCCTTCTCCACAACATCCCGCTCTGTCTTTCTCCACAACATCCCGCTCTCACCATCTCCACAACATCCTGCTCTCACCATCTCCACAACCTCCCAATGAATCCTTCTCCACAATCTCCCGCTCTCTCCTACTCCACAATCTCCCGCTCTCTCCTTCTCCACAATCTCCCGCTCTCTCCTTCTCCACAATCTCCCGCTCTCTCCATCTCCACAATCTCCCGCTCTCTCCTTCTCCACAATCTCCCGCTCTCTCCTTCTCCACAAGCTCCCGCTCCCTCCTTCTCCACAAGCTCCCGCTCTCTCCTTCTCCCCAAGCTCCCGCTCTCTCCTTCTCCCCAAGCTCCCCTCTCTCGTTTTATCCAATCTCCTCTCTCTCCTTCACAATCTCCTGCTCTCTCCTTCTCCACAATCTCCCGCTCTCTCCATCTCCACAATCTCCTGCTCTCTCCTTCTCCACAATCTCCCGCTCTCTCCTTCTCCACAATCTCCCCTCTATTGTTTTCCCCAATCTCCCCTCTCCCCTTCACAATCTCCCGCTCTCTCCATCTCCACAATCTCCCGCTCTCTCATTCTCCACAATCTCCCGCTCTCTCCATCTCCCCAAGCTCCTGCTATCTCCTTCTCCGCAAGCTGCCGCTCTCTCCTTCTCCCCAAGCTGCCGCTCTCTCCTTCTCCCCAAGCTCCCGCTCTCTCCTTCTCCCCAAGCTCCCGCTCTCTCCTTCTCCCCAAGCTCCCGCTCTCTCCTTCTCCCCAAGCTCCCGCTCTCTCCTTCTCCCCAAGCTCCCCTCTCTCCTTTTCCCCAATCTCCTGCTCTCTCCTTGTTCACAATCTCCCACTCTCTCCTTCTCCACAATCTCCCGCTCTCCCCTTCTCCACAATCTCCCGCTCTCCCCTTCTCCACAATCTCCCGCTCTCCCCTTCTCCCCAAGCTCCCCTCTCTCCTTTTCCCCAATCTCCTGCTCTCTCCTTGTTCACAATCTCCCGCTCTCTCCTTCTCCACAATCTCCCGCTCTCTCCTTCTCCACAATCTCCCGCTCTCTCCTTCTCCACAAACTCCCACTCTCTCCTTCTCCACAATCTCCCGCTCTCTCCTCCACAAACTCCTGCTCTCTCCTTCTCCACATCTCCCGCTCTCTCCTTCTCCACAACATCCCGCTCTCTCCTTCTCCACAATCTCCCGCTCTCTCCTTCTCCACAATATCCCGCTCTCTCCTTCTCCACAATATCCCGCTCTCTCCTTCTCCACAATCTCCCGCTCTCTCCTTCTCCACAATCTCCCGCTCTCTCCTTCTCCACAATCTCCCGCTCTCTCCTTCTCCACAATCTCCCGCTCTCTCCTTCTCCACAATCTCCCGCTCTCTCTTTCTCCACAACATCCCACTCTCTCCTTCTCCACAACATCCCGCTCCCTCCTTCTCCACAACATCCCGCTCTCTCCTCCACAACATCCCGCTCTCTCCTTCACCACAACATCCCGCTCTCTCCTTCTCCACAACATCCCGCTCTCTCCTTCTCCACAACATCCCGCTCTCTCCTTCTCCACAACATCCCGCTCTCTCCTTCTCCACAACATCCCGCTCTCACCTTCTCCACAAGCTCCCGCTGAATCCTTCTCCACAACCTCCCGCTCTCTCCTACTCCACAATCTCCTGCTCTCTCCTTCTCCACAATCTCCCGCTCTCTCCTTCTCCACAATCTCCCGCTCTCGCCTTCTCCACAATCTCCCGCTCTCTCCTCCTCCACAATCTCCCGCACTCTCATTCTCCCCAAGCTCCCGCTCTCTCCTTCTCTACAATCTCTCTCTCTCCTTCTCCACAATCTCCCGCTCTCTCCTTTTAACCAAGCTCCCGCTCTCCCCTACTCCACAATCTCCCGCTCTCTCCTTCTCCACAAACTCCCGCTCTCTCCTTCCCCACAAAGTCCCGCTTCCTCCTTCTCCACATCTCTCGCTCTCTCCTTCTCCACAACAACCCGCTCTCTCCTTCTCCACAACATCCCGCTCTAACCTTGTCCACAATCTCCCGCTCTCTCCTTCTACACAATCTCCTGCTCTCTCCTTCTACACAATCTCCCGCTCTCTCCTTCTCCACAATCTCCCGCACTCTCATTCTCCCCAAGCTCCCGCTCTCTCCTTCTTACCAAGCTCCCGCTCTCTCCTTCTCCACAATCTCCCGCTCTCTTCTTCTCCACAATCTCCCGCTCTCTTCTTCTCCACAATCTCCCGCTCTCTCTTTCTCCACAATCTCCCGCTCTCTCTTTCTCCACAATCTCCCGCTCTCTCCTTCTCCACAATCTCCCGCTCTCTCCTTCTCCACAATCTCCCGCTCTCTCCTTCTCCACAATCTCCCGCTCTCTCCTTCTCCACAATCTCCCGCTCTCTCCTTCTCCACAATCTCCCGCTCTCTCCTTCTCCACAATCTCCCGCTCTCTCCTTCTCCACAATCTCCCGCTCTCTCCTTCTCCACAATCTCCCGCTCTCTCCTTCTCCACAATCTCCCGCTCTCTCCTTCTCCACAATCTCCCGCTCTCTCCTTCTCCACAATCTCCCGCTCTCTCCTTCTCCACAATCTCCCGCTCTCTCCTTCACAATCTCCCGCTCTCTCCTTCTTCACAATCTCCCGCTCTCTCCTTCTCCACAATCTGCAGCTCTCTCCTTCTCCACAATCTCCCACTCTCTCCTTCTCCACAATGTCCCGCTCTCTTCTTCTCCACAATGTCTCACGCTCTCCTTCTCCACAAACTCCCACTCTCTCCTTCTCCACAATCTCCCGCTCTCTCCTTCTCCACAACCTCCCGCTCTCTCCTTCTCCACAACATCCCGCTCTCTCCTTCTCCACAACATCCCGCTCTCTCCCTCTCCACAACATCCCGCTCTCCCCTTCTCCACAATCTCCCGCTATCTCCTTCTCCACAAACTCACGCTCTCTTCTTCTCCACAAACTCCCGCTCTCTCCTTCTCCACATTTCCTGCTCTCTCCTTCTCCACAACAACCCGCTCTCTCCTTCTCCACAACATCCCACTCTCTCCTTCTCCACAACCTCCCGCTGAATCCTTCTCCACAACCTCCCGCTCTCTCCTACTCCACAATCTCCCACTCTCTCCTTCTCCACAATCTCCCGCTCTCTCCTTCTCCACAATCTCCCGCTCACTCCTTCTCCACAATCTCCTGCAAACTCATTCTCCCCAAGCTCCCGTTCCCTCCTTCTCCCCAAGCTCCCCTCTCTCCTTTTCCCCAATCTCCTCTCTTTCCTTCACAATCTCCCGCTCTCTCCTTTTCCACAATCTCCCGCTCTCTCATTCTCCACAATCTCCCGCTCTCTCCTTCTCCACAATGTCCCGCTCTCTCCTCCACAATCTCCCGCTCTCTCCTCCACAATCTCCCGCTCTCTCCTCCACAATCTCCCGCTCTCTCCTTCTCCACAATCTCCCGCTCTCTCCTTCTCCACAATCTCCCACTCACTCCTTCTCCACAATGTCCCACACTCTCGTTCTCCACAACCTCCCGCTCTATCCATCTCAACAATCTCCTGCTCTCTCCTTCTCCACAATCTCCCGCTCTCTCCTTCTCCACAATCTCCCGCTCTCTCCTTCTCCACAATCTCCCGCTCTCTGCTTATCCACAATATCCCGCACTCTCCTTCTCCACAATCACCCGCTTTCTCCTTCTCCCCAAGCTCCCGCTCTCTCCTTCTCCCCAAGCTCCCGCTATCTCCTTCTCCCCAAGCTCCCGCTATCTCCTTCTCCCCAAGCTCCCGCTCTCTCCTTCTCCCCAAGCTCCCGCTCTCTCCTTCTCCCCAAGCTCCCGCTCTCTCCTTCTCCCCAAGCTCCCGCTCTCTCCTTCTCCCCAAGCTCCCGCTATCTCCTTCTCCCCAAGCTCCCCTCTCTCCTTTTCCCCAATCTCCTGCTCTCTCCTTCTTCACAATCTCCCACTCTCTCCTTCTTCACAATCTCCCGCTCCCTCCTTCTCCCAAATCTCCCGCACTCTCCATCTCCCCAAGCTCCGGCTCTCTCCTTCTCCACAATCTCCTGCTCTCTCCTTCTCCACAATCTCCCGCTATCTCCTTCTCCACAATCTCCCGCACTCTCCTTCTAACCAAGCTCCCGCGCTCTCCTTCTCCACAATCTCCCGTTCTCTCCTTCTCCACAATCTCCCACTGTCTCCTTCTCCACAATCTCCCGCGCTCGCCTTCTCCACAATCTCCCGCTCTCTCCTTCTCCACAATCTCCCTCTCTCTCCTTCTCCACAATCTCCTGCTCTCTCCATCTCCACAATCTCCCGCTCTCTCCTTCTCCACAATCTCCCGCTCTCTCCTTCTCCACAATCTCCCGCTCTCTCCTTCTCCACAATCTCCCGCTCTATCCTTCTCCACAATCTCCCGCTCTCTCATTCTCTAATCTCCCGCTCTCTCATTCTCTAATCTCCCTCTCTCTCCTTCTCCACAATCTCCCGCTCTCTCCTTCTCCACACTGTCCCGCTCTCTCCTTCTCCACAATCTCCCTCTCTCTCCTTCTCCACAATTTCCCGCTCTCACCTTCCCCGCAATCTTCCGCTCTCTCCTTCTCCACAATTTCCCGTTCTCTCCTCCTCCACAATCTCGCGCTCTCTCCTTCTGCACAATCAACCGCTCTCACCTTCTCCACAATCTCCCGCTCTCACCATCTCAACAACATCCCGCTCTCACCTTCTCCACAACCTCCCGCTCTCTCCTTCTCCACAACATCCCACTCTCCCCTTCTCCACAATCTCCCGCTCTCTCCTTCTCCACAATCTCCCGCTCTCTCCTTCTCCACAATCTCCCGCTCTCTCCTTCTCCACAATCTCCCGCTCTCTCCTTCTCCACAATCTCCCGCTCTCTCCTTCTCCACAATCTCCAGCTCTCTCCTTCTCCACAATCTCCCGCTCTCTCCTTCTCCACAATCTCCCGCTCTCTCCTTCTCCACAATCTCCCGCTCTCTCCTTCTCCACAATCTCCCGCTCTCTCCTCCACAAACACCCGCTCTCTCCTTCTCCACATCTCCTGCTCTCTCCTTCTCCACAATCTCCCGCTCTCTCCTTCTCCACAATGTCCCTCTCTCTACTTCTCCACAATGTCCCACGCTCTCCTTCTCCACAAACTCCCGCTCTCTCCTTCTCCACAAACTCCACTCTCTCCTCCACAAACTCCCACTCTCTCCTTCTTCACAAACTCCCGCTCTCTCCTTCTCCACATCTCCCCGCTCTCTCCTTCTCCACAACATCCCGCTCTGTCTTTCTCCACAACATCCCGCTCTCACCATCTCCACAACATCCTGCTCTCACCATCTCCACAACCTCCCAATGAATCCTTCTCCACAATCTCCCGCTCTCTCCTACTCCACAATCTCCCGCTCTCTCCTTCTCCACAATCTCCCGCTCTCTCCTTCTCCACAATCTCCCGCTCTCTCCATCTCCACAATCTCCCGCTCTCTCCTTCTCCACAATCTCCCGCTCTCTCCTTCTCCACAATCTCCCGCTCTCTCCTTCTCCACAAGCTCCCGCTCCCTCCTTCTCCACAAGCTCCCGCTCTCTCCTTCTCCCCAAGCTCCCGCTCTCTCCTTCTCCCCAAGCTCCCCTCTCTCGTTTTATCCAATCTCCTCTCTCTCCTTCACAATCTCCTGCTCTCTCCTTCTCCACAATCTCCCGCTCTCTCCATCTCCACAATCTCCTGCTCTCTCCTTCTCCACAATCTCCCGCTCTCTCCTTCTCCACAATCTCCCCTCTATTGTTTTCCCCAATCTCCCCTCTCCCCTTCACAATCTCCCGCTCTCTCCATCTCCACAATCTCCCGCTCTCTCATTCTCCACAATCTCCCGCTCTCTCCATCTCCCCAAGCTCCTGCTATCTCCTTCTCCGCAAGCTGCCGCTCTCTCCTTCTCCCCAAGCTGCCGCTCTCTCCTTCTCCCCAAGCTCCCGCTCTCTCCTTCTCCCCAAGCTCCCGCTCTCTCCTTCTCCCCAAGCTCCCGCTCTCTCCTTCTCCCCAAGCTCCCGCTCTCTCCTTCTCCCCAAGCTCCCCTCTCTCCTTTTCCCCAATCTCCTGCTCTCTCCTTGTTCACAATCTCCCACTCTCTCCTTCTCCACAATCTCCCGCTCTCCCCTTCTCCACAATCTCCCGCTCTCCCCTTCTCCACAATCTCCCGCTCTCCCCTTCTCCCCAAGCTCCCCTCTCTCCTTTTCCCCAATCTCCTGCTCTCTCCTTGTTCACAATCTCCCGCTCTCTCCTTCTCCACAATCTCCCGCTCTCTCCTTCTCCACAATCTCCCGCTCTCTCCTTCTCCACAAACTCCCACTCTCTCCTTCTCCACAATCTCCCGCTCTCTCCTCCACAAACTCCTGCTCTCTCCTTCTCCACATCTCCCGCTCTCTCCTTCTCCACAACATCCCGCTCTCTCCTTCTCCACAATCTCCCGCTCTCTCCTTCTCCACAATATCCCGCTCTCTCCTTCTCCACAATATCCCGCTCTCTCCTTCTCCACAATCTCCCGCTCTCTCCTTCTCCACAATCTCCCGCTCTCTCCTTCTCCACAATCTCCCGCTCTCTCCTTCTCCACAATCTCCCGCTCTCTCCTTCTCCACAATCTCCCGCTCTCTCTTTCTCCACAACATCCCACTCTCTCCTTCTCCACAACATCCCGCTCCCTCCTTCTCCACAACATCCCGCTCTCTCCTCCACAACATCCCGCTCTCTCCTTCACCACAACATCCCGCTCTCTCCTTCTCCACAACATCCCGCTCTCTCCTTCTCCACAACATCCCGCTCTCTCCTTCTCCACAACATCCCGCTCTCTCCTTCTCCACAACATCCCGCTCTCACCTTCTCCACAAGCTCCCGCTGAATCCTTCTCCACAACCTCCCGCTCTCTCCTACTCCACAATCTCCTGCTCTCTCCTTCTCCACAATCTCCCGCTCTCTCCTTCTCCACAATCTCCCGCTCTCGCCTTCTCCACAATCTCCCGCTCTCTCCTCCTCCACAATCTCCCGCACTCTCATTCTCCCCAAGCTCCCGCTCTCTCCTTCTCTACAATCTCTCTCTCTCCTTCTCCACAATCTCCCGCTCTCTCCTTTTAACCAAGCTCCCGCTCTCCCCTACTCCACAATCTCCCGCTCTCTCCTTCTCCACAAACTCCCGCTCTCTCCTTCCCCACAAAGTCCCGCTTCCTCCTTCTCCACATCTCTCGCTCTCTCCTTCTCCACAACAACCCGCTCTCTCCTTCTCCACAACATCCCGCTCTAACCTTGTCCACAATCTCCCGCTCTCTCCTTCTACACAATCTCCTGCTCTCTCCTTCTACACAATCTCCCGCTCTCTCCTTCTCCACAATCTCCCGCACTCTCATTCTCCCCAAGCTCCCGCTCTCTCCTTCTTACCAAGCTCCCGCTCTCTCCTTCTCCACAATCTCCCGCTCTCTTCTTCTCCACAATCTCCCGCTCTCTTCTTCTCCACAATCTCCCGCTCTCTCTTTCTCCACAATCTCCCGCTCTCTCTTTCTCCACAATCTCCCGCTCTCTCCTTCTCCACAATCTCCCGCTCTCTCCTTCTCCACAATCTCCCGCTCTCTCCTTCTCCACAATCTCCCGCTCTCTCCTTCTCCACAATCTCCCGCTCTCTCCTTCTCCACAATCTCCCGCTCTCTCCTTCTCCACAATCTCCCGCTCTCTCCTTCTCCACAATCTCCCGCTCTCTCCTTCTCCACAATCTCCCGCTCTCTCCTTCTCCACAATCTCCCGCTCTCTCCTTCTCCACAATCTCCCGCTCTCTCCTTCTCCACAATCTCCCGCTCTCTCCTTCTCCACAATCTCCCGCTCTCTCCTTCTCCACAATCTCCCGCTCTCTCCTTCACAATCTCCCGCTCTCTCCTTCTTCACAATCTCCCGCTCTCTCCTTCTCCACAATCTGCAGCTCTCTCCTTCTCCACAATCTCCCGCTCTCTCCTTCTCCACAATGTCCCGCTCTCTTCTTCTCCACAATGTCTCACGCTCTCCTTCTCCACAAACTCCCACTCTCTCCTTCTCCACAATCTCCCGCTCTCTCCTCCACAAACTCCTGCTCTCTCCTTCTCCACATCTCCCTCTCTCTCCTTCTCCACAACATCCCGCTCTCTCCTTCTCCACAACATCCCGCTCTCTCCTTCTCCACAACATCCCGCTCTCACCTTCTCCACAATCTCCCGCTCTCTCCTTCTTCACAACCTCCTGCTCTCTCCCACTCCACGATCTCCTGCTCTCTCCTTCTCCACAATCTCCCGCTCTCTCCTACTCCACAATCTCCCGCTCTCGCCTTCTCCACAATCTCCCGCTCTCGCCTTCTCCACAATCTCCCGCTCTCTCCTCCTCCACAATGTCCCGCGCTCTCATTCTCCCCAAGCTCCCGCTCTCTCCTTCTCCACAATCTCTCTCTCCTTCTCCACAATCTCCCGCTCTCTCCTTTTAACCAAGCTCCCGCTCTCTCCTTTTAACCAAGCTCCCGCTCTCCCCTTCTCCACAATCTCCCACTCTCTCCTTCTCCACAAACTCCCGCTCTCTCCTTCCCCACAAAGTCCCGCTCTCTCCACTCCACATCTCTCGCTCTCTCCTTCTCCACAACAACCCGCTCTCTCCTTCTCCACAACATCCCGCTCTACCCTTCTCCACAACCTCCCGCTGAATCCTTCTCCACAATCTCCTGCTCTCTCCTACTCCACAATCGCCCGCTCTCCCCTTTTCCACAATCTCCTGCTCTCTCCTACTCCACAATCTCCCGCTCTCTCCTTCTCCACAATCTCCCGCTCTCCCCTTTTCCACAATCTCCTGCTCTCTCCTTCTCCACAATCTCCCGCTGTCTCCTTCTCCACAATCTCCCGCTCTCTCCTTCTCCACAATCTCCCGCACTCTCCTTCTCCACAATCTCCCGCACTCTCCTTCTCCACAATCTCCCGCACTCTCCTTCTCCACAATCTCCCGCACTCTCCTTCTCCACAATCTCCCGCACTCTCCTTCTCCACAATCTCCCGCACTCTCCTTCTCCACAATCTCCCGCACTCTCCTTCTCCACAATCTCCCACTCTCTCCTTCTTACCAAGCTCCCGCTCTCTCCTTCTCCACAATCTCCCGCTCTCTCCTTCTCCACAATGTCCCGCTCTCTCCTTCTCCACAATCTCCCGCTCTCTCCTTCACCACAATCTGCCACTACCTCCTTCTCCACAATCTGCAGCTCTCTCCTTCTCCACAATCTCCCGCTCTCTCCTTCTCCACAATCTCCCGCTCTCTCCTTCTCCACAATGTCTCACGCTCTCCTTCTCCACAACATTCCGCTCTCTCCTTCTCCACAACATCCCGCTCTCTCCTTCTCCACAACATCCCGCTCTCTCCTTCTCCACAACATCCCGCTCTCTCCTTCTCCACAACATCCCGCTCTCTCCTTCTCCACAACATCCCGCTCTCTCCTTCTCCACAACATCCCGCTCTCTCCTTCTCCACAACATCCCGCTCTCTCCTTCTCCACATCATCCCGCTCTCTCCTTCTACACATCATCCCGCTCTCTCCTTCTACACAACATCCCGCTCTCTCCTTCTCCACAATCTCCCGCTCTCTCCTTCTCCACAATCTCCCGCTCTCTCCTTCTCCACAATCTCCCGCTCTCTCCTTCTCCACAATCTGCCGCTATCTCCTTCTCCACAACATCCCGCTCTCTCCTTCTCCACAACATCCCGCTCTCTCCTTCTCCACAACATCCCGCTCTCTCCTTCTCCACAACATCCCGCTCTCTCCTTCTCCACAACATCCCGCTCTCTCCTTCTCCACAACATCCCGCTCTCTCCTTCTCCACAACATCCCGCTCTCTCCTTCTCCACAACATCCCGCTCTCTCCTTCTCCACAACATCCCGCTCTCTCCTTCTCCACAACATCCCGCTCTCTCCTTCTCCACAACATCCCGCTCTCTCCTTCTCCACAACATCCCGCTCTCTCCTTCTCCACAACATCCCGCTCTCTCCTTCTCCACAACATCCCGCTCTCTCCTTCTCCACAACATCCCGCTCTCTCCTTCTCCACAACATCCCGATCTCTCCTTCTCCACAACATCCCGATCTCTCCTTCTCCACAACATCCCGCTCTCTCCTTCTCCACAGCATCCCGCTCCCTCCTTCTCCACAACATCCCGCTCCCTCCTTCTCCACAACATCCCGCTCTCTCCTTCTCCACAACATCCCGCTCTCTCCTTCTCCACAACATCCCGCTCTCTCCTTCTCCACAACATCCCGCTCTCTCCTTCTCCACAACATCCCGCTCTCTCCTTCTCCACAACATCCCGCTCTCACCTTCTCCACAAGCTCCCGCTGAATCCTTCTCCACAACCTCCCGCTCTCTCCTACTCCACAATCTCCTGCTCTCTCCTTCTCCACAATCTCCCGCTCTCTCCTTCTCCACAATCTCCCGCTCTCGCCTTCTCCACAATCTCCCGCTCTCTCCTCCTCCACAATCTCCCGCACTCTCATTCTCCCCAAGCTCCCGCTCTCTCCTTCTCTACAATCTCTCTCTCTCCTTCTCCACAATCTCCCGCTCTCTCCTTTTAACCAAGCTCCCGCTCTCCCCTACTCCACAATCTCCCGCTCTCTCCTTCTCCACAAACTCCCGCTCTCTCCTTCCCCACAAAGTCCCGCTTCCTCCTTCTCCACATCTCTCGCTCTCTCCTTCTCCACAACAACCCGCTCTCTCCTTCTCCACAACATCCCGCTCTAACCTTGTCCACAATCTCCCGCTCTCTCCTTCTACACAATCTCCTGCTCTCTCCTTCTACACAATCTCCCGCTCTCTCCTTCTCCACAATCTCCCGCACTCTCATTCTCCCCAAGCTCCCGCTCTCTCCTTCTTACCAAGCTCCCGCTCTCTCCTTCTCCACAATCTCCCGCTCTCTTCTTCTCCACAATCTCCCGCTCTCTTCTTCTCCACAATCTCCCGCTCTCTCTTTCTCCACAATCTCCCGCTCTCTCTTTCTCCACAATCTCCCGCTCTCTCCTTCTCCACAATCTCCCGCTCTCTCCTTCTCCACAATCTCCCGCTCTCTCCTTCTCCACAATCTCCCGCTCTCTCCTTCTCCACAATCTCCCGCTCTCTCCTTCTCCACAATCTCCCGCTCTCTCCTTCTCCACAATCTCCCGCTCTCTCCTTCTCCACAATCTCCCGCTCTCTCCTTCTCCACAATCTCCCGCTCTCTCCTTCTCCACAATCTCCCGCTCTCTCCTTCTCCACAATCTCCCGCTCTCTCCTTCTCCACAATCTCCCGCTCTCTCCTTCTCCACAATCTCCCGCTCTCTCCTTCTCCACAATCTCCCGCTCTCTCCTTCACAATCTCCCGCTCTCTCCTTCTTCACAATCTCCCGCTCTCTCCTTCTCCACAATCTGCAGCTCTCTCCTTCTCCACAATCTCCCGCTCTCTCCTTCTCCACAATGTCCCGCTCTCTTCTTCTCCACAATGTCTCACGCTCTCCTTCTCCACAAACTCCCACTCTCTCCTTCTCCACAATCTCCCGCTCTCTCCTCCACAAACTCCTGCTCTCTCCTTCTCCACATCTCCCTCTCTCTCCTTCTCCACAACATCCCGCTCTCTCCTTCTCCACAACATCCCGCTCTCTCCTTCTCCACAACATCCCGCTCTCACCTTCTCCACAATCTCCCGCTCTCTCCTTCTTCACAACCTCCTGCTCTCTCCCACTCCACGATCTCCTGCTCTCTCCTTCTCCACAATCTCCCGCTCTCTCCTACTCCACAATCTCCCGCTCTCGCCTTCTCCACAATCTCCCGCTCTCGCCTTCTCCACAATCTCCCGCTCTCTCCTCCTCCACAATGTCCCGCGCTCTCATTCTCCCCAAGCTCCCGCTCTCTCCTTCTCCACAATCTCTCTCTCCTTCTCCACAATCTCCCGCTCTCTCCTTTTAACCAAGCTCCCGCTCTCTCCTTTTAACCAAGCTCCCGCTCTCCCCTTCTCCACAATCTCCCACTCTCTCCTTCTCCACAAACTCCCGCTCTCTCCTTCCCCACAAAGTCCCGCTCTCTCCACTCCACATCTCTCGCTCTCTCCTTCTCCACAACAACCCGCTCTCTCCTTCTCCACAACATCCCGCTCTACCCTTCTCCACAACCTCCCGCTGAATCCTTCTCCACAATCTCCTGCTCTCTCCTACTCCACAATCGCCCGCTCTCCCCTTTTCCACAATCTCCTGCTCTCTCCTACTCCACAATCTCCCGCTCTCTCCTTCTCCACAATCTCCCGCTCTCCCCTTTTCCACAATCTCCTGCTCTCTCCTTCTCCACAATCTCCCGCTGTCTCCTTCTCCACAATCTCCCGCTCTCTCCTTCTCCACAATCTCCCGCACTCTCCTTCTCCACAATCTCCCGCACTCTCCTTCTCCACAATCTCCCGCACTCTCCTTCTCCACAATCTCCCGCACTCTCCTTCTCCACAATCTCCCGCACTCTCCTTCTCCACAATCTCCCGCACTCTCCTTCTCCACAATCTCCCGCACTCTCCTTCTCCACAATCTCCCACTCTCTCCTTCTTACCAAGCTCCCGCTCTCTCCTTCTCCACAATCTCCCGCTCTCTCCTTCTCCACAATGTCCCGCTCTCTCCTTCTCCACAATCTCCCGCTCTCTCCTTCACCACAATCTGCCACTACCTCCTTCTCCACAATCTGCAGCTCTCTCCTTCTCCACAATCTCCCGCTCTCTCCTTCTCCACAATCTCCCGCTCTCTCCTTCTCCACAATGTCTCACGCTCTCCTTCTCCACAACATTCCGCTCTCTCCTTCTCCACAACATCCCGCTCTCTCCTTCTCCACAACATCCCGCTCTCTCCTTCTCCACAACATCCCGCTCTCTCCTTCTCCACAACATCCCGCTCTCTCCTTCTCCACAACATCCCGCTCTCTCCTTCTCCACAACATCCCGCTCTCTCCTTCTCCACAACATCCCGCTCTCTCCTTCTCCACATCATCCCGCTCTCTCCTTCTACACATCATCCCGCTCTCTCCTTCTACACAACATCCCGCTCTCTCCTTCTCCACAATCTCCCGCTCTCTCCTTCTCCACAATCTCCCGCTCTCTCCTTCTCCACAATCTCCCGCTCTCTCCTTCTCCACAATCTGCCGCTATCTCCTTCTCCACAACATCCCGCTCTCTCCTTCTCCACAACATCCCGCTCTCTCCTTCTCCACAACATCCCGCTCTCTCCTTCTCCACAACATCCCGCTCTCTCCTTCTCCACAACATCCCGCTCTCTCCTTCTCCACAACATCCCGCTCTCTCCTTCTCCACAACATCCCGCTCTCTCCTTCTCCACAACATCCCGCTCTCTCCTTCTCCACAACATCCCGCTCTCTCCTTCTCCACAACATCCCGCTCTCTCCTTCTCCACAACATCCCGCTCTCTCCTTCTCCACAACATCCCGCTCTCTCCTTCTCCACAACATCCCGCTCTCTCCTTCTCCACAACATCCCGCTCTCTCCTTCTCCACAACATCCCGCTCTCTCCTTCTCCACAACATCCCGATCTCTCCTTCTCCACAACATCCCGATCTCTCCTTCTCCACAACATCCCGCTCTCTCCTTCTCCACAGCATCCCGCTCCCTCCTTCTCCACAACATCCCGCTCCCTCCTTCTCCACAACATCCCGCTCTCTCCTTCTCCACAACATCCCGCTCTCTCCTTCTCCACAACATCCCGCTCTCTCCTTCTCCACAACATCCCGCTCTCTCCTTCTCCACAACATCCCGCTCTCTCCTTCTCCACAACATCCCGCTCTCTCCTTCTCCACAACATCCCGCTCTCTCCTTCTCCACAACATCCCGCTCTCTCCTTCTCCACATCATCCCGCTCTCTCCTTCTCCACATCATCCCGCTCTCTCCTTCTACACAATATCCCGCTCTCTCCTTCTCCACAACATCCCGCTCTCTCCTTCTCCACAATCTCCCGCTCTCTCCTTCTCCACAATCTCCCGCTCTCTCCTTCTCCACAATCTCCCGCTCTCTCCTTCTCCACAATCTGCCGCTATCTCCTTCTCCACAACATCCTGCTCTCTCCTTCTCCACAACACCCCGCTCTCTCCTTCTCCACAACATCCCGCTCTCTCCTTCTCCACAACATCCCGCTCTCTCCTTCTCCACAACATCCCGCTCTCACCTTCTCCACAAGCTCCCGCTGAATCCTTCTCCACAACCTCCCGCTCTCTCCTACTCCACAATCTCCTGCTCTCTCCTTCTCCACAATCTCCCGCTCTCTCCTTCTCCACAATCTCCCGCTCTCGCCTTCTCCACAATCTCCCGCTCTCTCCTCCTCCACAATCTCCCGCGCTCTCATTCTCCCCAAGCTCCCGCTCTCTCCTTCTCTACAATCTCTCTCTCTCCTTCTCCACAATCTCCCGCTCTCTCCTTTTAACCAAGCTCCCGCTCTCCCCTACTCCACAATCTCCCGCTCTCTCCTTCTCCACAAACTCCCGCTCTCTCCTTCCCCACAAAGTCCCGCTCCCTCCTTCTCCACATCTCTCGCTCTCTCCTTCTCCACAACAACCCGCTCTCTCCTCCACAACATCCCGCTCTACCCTTGTCCACAACCTCCCGCTGAATCCTTCTCCACAATCTCCCGCTCTCTCCTTCTACACAATCTCCCGCACTCTCATTCTCCCCAAGCTCCCGCTCTCTCCTTCTTACCAAGCTCCCGCTCTCTCCTTCTCCACAACCTCCCGCTCTCTCCTACTCCACAATCTCCTGCTCTCTCCTTCTCCACAATCTCCCGCTCTCTCCTACTCCACAATCTCCCGCTCTCGCCTTCTCCACAATCTCCCGCTCTCGCCTTCTCCACAATCTCCCGCTCTCTCCTCCTCCACAATGTCCCGCGCTCTCATTCTCCCCAAGCTCCCGCTCTCTCCTTCTCCACAATCTCTCTCTCTCCTTCTCCACAATCTCCCGCTCTCTCCTTTTAACCAAGCTCCCGCTCTCCCCTTCTCCACAATCTCCCGCTCTCTCCTTCTCCACAAACTCCCGCTCTCTCCTTCCCCACAAAGTCCCGCTCTCTCCACTCCACATCTCTCGCTCTCTCCTTCTCCACAACAACCCGCTCTCTCCTTCTCCACAACATCCCGCTCTACCCTTCTCCACAACCTCCCGCTGAATCCTTCTCCACAATCTCCTGCTCTCTCCTACTCCACAATCTCCCGGCTCTCCCCTTTTCCACAATCTCCTGCTCTCTCCTACTCCACAATCTCCCGCTCTCTCCTTCTCCACAATCTCCCGCTCTCCCCTTTTCCACAATCTCCCGCTCTCTCCTTCTCCACAATCTCCCGCTGTCTCCTTCTCCACAATCTCCCGCTCTCTCTTTCTCCACAATCTCCCGCACTCTCCTTCTCCACAATCTCCCGCACTCTCCTTCTCCACAATCTCCCGCTCTCTCCTTCTTACCAAGCTCCCGCTCTCTCCTTCTCCACAATCTGCCGCTATCTCCTTCTCCACAATCTCCCGCTCTCTCCTTCTCCACAACATCCCGCTCTCTCCTTCTCCACAACATCCCGCTCTCTCCTTCTCCACAACATCCCGCTCTCTCCTTCTCCACAACATCCCGCTCTCTCCTTCTCCACAACATCCCGCTCTCTCCTTCTCCACAACATCCCGCTCTCTCCTTCTCCACAACATCCCGCTCTCTCCTTCTCCACAACATCCCGCTCTCTCCTTCTCCACAACATCCCGCTCTCTCCTTCTCCACAACATCCCGCTCTCTCCTTCTCCACAACATCCCGCTCTCTCCTTCTCCACAACATCCCGCTCTCTCCTTCTCCACAACATCCCGCTCTCTCCTTCTCCACAACATCCCGCTCTCTCCTTCTCCACAACATCCCGCTCTCTCCTTCTCCACAACATCCCGCTCTCTCCTTCTCCACAACATCCCGCTCTCTCCTTCTCCACAACATCCCGCTCTCTCCTTCTCCACAACATCCCGCTCTCTCCTTCTCCACAACATCCCGCTCTCTCCTTCTCCACAACATCCCGCTCTCTCCTTCTCCACAACATCCCGCTCTCTCCTTCTCCACAACATCCCGCTCTCTCCTTCTCCACAACATCCCGCTCTCTCCTTCTCCACAACATCCCGCTCTCTCCTTCTCCACAACATCCCGCTCTCTCCTTCTCCACAACATCCCGCTCTCTCCTTCTCCACAACATCCCGCTCTCTCCTTCTCCACATCATCCCGCTCTCTCCTTCTCCACATCATCCCGCTCTCTCCTTCTACACAATATCCCGCTCTCTCCTTCTCCACAACATCCCGCTCTCTCCTTCTCCACAATCTCCCGCTCTCTCCTTCTCCACAATCTCCCGCTCTCTCCTTCTCCACAATCTCCCGCTCTCTCCTTCTCCACAATCTGCCGCTATCTCCTTCTCCACAACATCCCGCTCTCTCCTTCTCCACAACATCCCGCTCTCTCCTTCTCCACAACATCCCGCTCTCTCCTTCTCCACAACATCCCGCTCTCTCCTTCTCCACAACATCCCGCTCTCTCCTTCTCCACAACATCCCGCTCTCACCTTCTCCACAAGCTCCCGCTGAATCCTTCTCCACAACCTCCCGCTCTCTCCTACTCCACAATCTCCTGCTCTCTCCTTCTCCACAATCTCCCGCTCTCTCCTTCTCCACAATCTCCCGCTCTCGCCTTCTCCACAATCTCCCGCTCTCTCCTCCTCCACAATCTCCCGCGCTCTCATTCTCCCCAAGCTCCCGCTCTCTCCTTCTCTACAATCTCTCTCTCTCCTTCTCCACAATCTCCCGCTCTCTCCTTCTAACCAAGCTCCCGCTCTCTCCTTCTAACCAAGCTCCCGCTCTCCCCTTCTCCACAATCTCCCGCTCTCTCCTTCTCCACAAACTCCCACTCTCTCCTTCTCCACAAAGTCCCGCTCTCTCCTTCTCCACAAAGTCCCGCTCTCTCCTTCTCCACATCTCCCGCTCTCTCCTTCTCCACATCTCCCGCTCTCTCCTTCTCCACAACAACCCGCTCTCTCCTTCTCCACAATATCCCGCTCTCTCCTTCTCCACAACATCCCGCTCTCTCCTTCTCCACAACATCCCGCTCTCTCCTTCTCCACAATCTCCCGCACTCTCATTCTCCGCAAGCTCCTGCTCTCTCCTTCTCCCCAAGCTCCCCTCTCTCCTTTTCCCCAATCTCCTCTCTCTCCTTCACAATCTCCCGCTCTCTCCTTCTCCACAATCTCCTGCTCTCTCATTTTCCACAATGTCCCACTCTCTCATTCTCCACAATCTACCGCTCTCTCCTTCTCCACAATCTCTCGCTCTCTCCTTCTCCAAAATCTCCCACTCTGCCCTTCTCCACAACCTCCCACTGACTCCTTCTCCACAATCTCCCGCTCTCTGCTGATCCACAATCTCCTGCTCTCTCCTTCTCCACAATCTCCCGCTCTCTCCTTCTCCACAATCTCCCGCTCTCGCCTTCTCCACAATCTCCCGCTCTCGCCTTCTCCACAATCTCCCGCTCTCTCCTCCTCCACAATCTCCCGCGCTCTCATTCTCCCCAAGCTCCCGCTCTCTCCTTCTCTACAATCTCTCTCTCTCCTTCTGCACAATCTCCCGCTCTCTCCTTCTAACCAAGCTCCCGCTCTCTCCTTCTAACCAAGCTCCCGCTCTCCCCTTCTCCACAATCTCCCGCTCTCTCCTTCTCCACAAACTCCCACTCTCTCCTTCTCCACAAAGTCCCGCTCTCTCCTTCTCCACAAAGTCCCGCTCTCTCCTTCTCCACATCTCCCGCTCTCTCCTTCTCCACATCTCCCGCTCTCTCCTTCTCCACAACAACCCGCTCTCTCCTTCTCCACAATATCCCGCTCTCTCCTTCTCCACAACATCCCGCTCTCTCATTCTCCACAACATCCCGCTCTCTCCTTCTCCACAACATCCCGCTCTCTCCTTCTCCACAACATCCCGCTCTCTCCTTCTCCACAATCTCCCGCACTCTCATTCTCCGCAAGCTCCTGCTCTCTCCTTCTCCCCAAGCTCCCCTCTCTCCTTTTCCCCAATCTCCTCTCTCTCCTTCACAATCTCCCGCTCTCTCCTTCTCCACAATCTCCTGCTCTCTCATTTTCCACAATGTCCCACTCTCTCATTCTCCACAATCTACCGCTCTCTCCTTCTCCACAATCTCTCGCTCTCTCCTTCTCCAAAATCTCCCACTCTGCCCTTCTCCACAACCTCCCACTGACTCCTTCTCCACAACATCCCGCTCTCTCCTTCTCCACAATCTCCCGCTCTCTGCTGATCCACAATATCCTGCTCTCTCCTTCTCCACAATCACCCACTCTCTCCTTCTCCCCAAGCACCCGCTCTCTCCTCCTCCACAATCTCCCGCTCACTCCTTCTCCACAATGTCCCGCACTCTTCTTCTCCACAACGTCCCGCTCTATCCATCTCCACAATCTCCCGCTCTCTCCTTCTCCACAATCTCCCGCTCTCTCCTTCTCCACAATCTCCCGCTCTCTCCTTCTCCACAATCTCCCACTCTGCCCATCTCCACAACCTCCCGCTGACTCCTTCTCCACAACATCCCGCTCTCTCCTTCTCCCCAATCTCCCGCTCTCTGCCGATCCACAATATGCTGCTCTCTCCTTCTCCACAATCACCCGCTCTCTCCTTCTCCCCAAGCACCCGCTCTCTCCTTCTCCCCAAGCTCCCGCTCTCTCCTTCTCCGCAAGCTCCCGCTATCTCCTCCCCAAGCTCCCGCTCTCTCCTGCTCCTCAACCTCCCGCTCTCTCCTTTTCACCAATCTCCCGCTCGCTCCTTTTCGCCAATCTCCCATTCGCTCCTTCTCCACAATCTCCCGCTCTCTCCTTTTCCTGTCACCCTCTCTCCGTTTAGGCAATGACCTGCTCTCTCCTTCTCAAAAATCTCTTCCTCTCTCCTTCTCAAAAATCTCCTGCCCTCTCCATCTCCCCAATCACCCGCCCTCTCATTCTCCCCAATCACCCGCCCTCTCATTCTCCCCAATCTCCAGCCCTGTCATTCTCCCCAGTCTCCCGCTCTCTCATTCTCCCCAATCTCCCGCTCTCTCCTTCTCTCCAATCTCCCGCTCTCTCCTTCTCCCCAATCTCCAGACCTCTCCTTCTCCCTAATCCCCCACCCTCGCCTTCTCCCCAATCTCCCACCCTCGCCTACTTCCCAACCTGCCGCTCTCTCCTTTTCACCAATCTCCCGCTCTCTCCTTTTCCCCAATCTCCCGCTCTCTTTCTCCACAATCTCCAGCTCTCTCCTTTTCCTGTCCCACTCTCTCCTTTTAGCCAATGACCCGCTCCCTCCTTCTCCCCGATCACCCGCTCTACCTTCTCCCCAATCTCGCGCTCTCTCCTTCTGCCAATCACACGCTCTCGCCTTCTCCACAATCTCTCTCTCTCCATCTCCACAATCTCTGTCTCTCCATCTCCACAATCTCTGTCTCTCCATCTCCACAATTTCCCGCTCTGTCCTTCTCCACATCTCTCGCTCTCTCCTTCTCCACAATCTCCCGCTCTCTCCTTCTCCACAATCTCCCGCTCTCACCTTCTCCACAATCTCCCGCTCTCTCCTTATCACCAAACTCCCGCTCTCTTCTTATCACCAAACTCCCGCTCTCTTCTTATCACCATTCTCCCGCTCTCTCTTTCTCCCCAATCTCCAGCTCTCTCCTTCTCTCCAATCTCCCGCTCTCTCCTTCTCCCCAATCTCCCGCCCTCTCCTTCTCCCCAATCCCCTGCTCTCGCCTTCTCACCAATCTCCCGCCCCCTCCTTCTCCTCAACCTCCCGCTCTCTCCTTTTCACCAATCCCCGCTCGCTCCTTTTCGCCAATCTCCCGTTCACAACTTCTCCACAATCTCCCGCTCTCTCCTTTTAGCGAATGACCCGCTCTCTCCTTCTCAAAAATCTCCCGCCCTCTCCATCTCCCCAATCACCCGCCCTCTCATTCTCCCCAATCTCCCGCCCTCTCATTCTCTCCAATCTCCTGCCCTCTCATTCTCCCCAATCTCCTGCCCTCTCATTCTCCCCAATCTCCCGCTCTCTCCTTCTCCCTAATCTCCCGCTCTCTCCTTTTCCCCAATCTCCCACTCTCTCATTCTCCTCAAACACCCGCTCTCTCCTTCTCCCCAATCTCCTCTCTCTCCTTCACAATCTCCCGCTCTCTCCTTCTCCACAATCTCCTGCTCTCTCATTTTCCACAATGTCCCACTCTCTCATTCTCCACAATCTACCGCTCTCTCCTTCTCCACAATCTCTCGCTCTCTCCTTCTCCAAAATCTCCCACTCTGCCCTTCTCCACAACCTCCCACTGACTCCTTCTCCACAACATCCCGCTCTCTCCTTCTCCACAATCTCCCGCTCTCTGCTGATCCACAATATCCTGCTCTCTCCTTCTCCACAATCACCCACTCTCTCCTTCTCCCCAAGCACCCGCTCTCTCCTCCTCCACAATCTCCCGCTCACTCCTTCTCCACAATGTCCCGCACTCTTCTTCTCCACAACGTCCCGCTCTATCCATCTCCACAATCTCCCGCTCTCTCCTTCTCCACAATCTCCCGCTCTCTCCTTCTCCACAATCTCCCGCTCTCTCCTTCTCCACAATCTCCCGCTCTCTCCTTCTCCACAATCTCCCGCTCTGCCCATCTCCACAACCTCCCGCTGACTCCTTCTCCACAACATCCTGCTCTCTCCTTCTCCCCAATCTCCCGCTCTCTGCCGATCCACAATATGCTGCTCTCTCCTTCTCCACAATCACCCGCTCTCTCCTTCTCCCCAAGCACCCGCTCTCTCCTTCTCCCCAAGCTCCCGCTCTCTCCTTCTCCGCAAGCTCCCGCTATCTCCTCCCCAAGCTCCCGCTCTCTCCTGCTCCTCAACCTCCCGCTCTCTCCTTTTCACCAATCTCCCGCTCGCTCCTTTTCGCCAATCTCCCATTCGCTCCTTCTCCACAATCTCCCGCTCTCTCCTTTTCCTGTCACCCTCTCTCCGTTTAGGCAATGACCTGCTCTCTCCTTCTCAAAAATCTCTTCCTCTCTCCTTCTCAAAAATCTCCTGCCCTCTCCATCTCCCCAATCACCCGCCCTCTCATTCTCCCCAATCACCCGCCCTCTCATTCTCCCCAATCTCCAGCCCTGTCATTCTCCCCAGTCTCCCGCTCTCTCATTCTCCCCAATCTCCCGCTCTCTCCTTCTCCCCAATCTCCAGACCTCTCCTTTTCCCTAATCCCCCACCCTCGCCTTCTCCCCAATCTCCCACCCTCGCCTACTTCCCAACCTGCCGCTCTCTCCTTTTCACCAATCTCCCGCTCTCTCCTTTTCCCCAATCTCCCGCTCTCTTTCTCCACAATCTCCAGCTCTCTCCTTTTCCTGTCCCACTCTCTCCTTTTAGCCAATGACCCGCTCCCTCCTTCTCCCCGATCACCCGCTCTACCTTCTCCCCAATCTCGCGCTCTCTCCTTCTGCCAATCACACGCTCTCGCCTTCTCCACAATCTCTCTCTCTCCATCTCCACAATCTCTGTCTCTCCATCTCCACAATCTCTGTCTCTCCATCTCCACAATTTCCCGCTCTCTCCTTCTCCACATCTCTCGCTCTCTCCTTCTCCACAATCTCCCGCTCTCTCCTTCTCCACAATCTCCCGCTCTCTCCTTATCACCAAACTCCCGCTCTCTTCTTATCACCAAACTCCCGCTCTCTTCTTATCACCATTCTCCCGCTCTCTCTTTCTCCCCAATCTCCAGCTCTCTCCTTCTCTCCAATCTCCCGCTCTCTCCTTCTCCCCAATCTCCCGCCCTCTCCTTCTCCCCAATCCCCTGCTCTCGCCTTCTCACCAATCTCCCGCCCCCTCCTTCTCCTCAACCTCCCGCTCTCTCCTTTTCACCAATCCCCGCTCGCTCCTTTTCGCCAATCTCCCGTTCACAACTTCTCCACAATCTCCCGCTCTCTCCTTATCACCAAACTCCCGCTCTCTTCTTATCACCAAACTCCCGCTCTCTTCTTATCACCATTCTCCCGCTCTCTCTTTCTCCCCAATCTCCAGCTCTCTCCTTCTCTCCAATCTCCCGCTCTCTCCTTCTCCCCAATCTCCCGCCCTCTCCTTCTCCCCAATCCCCTGCTCTCGCCTTCTCACCAATCTCCCGCCCCCTCCTTCTCCTCAACCTCCCGCTCTCTCCTTTTCACCAATCCCCGCTCGCTCCTTTTCGCCAATCTCCCGTTCACAACTTCTCCACAATCTCCCGCTCTCTCCTTTTAGCGAATGACCCGCTCTCTCCTTCTCAAAAATCTCCCGCCCTCTCCATCTCCCCAATCACCCGCCCTCTCATTCTCCCCAATCTCCCGCCCTCTCATTCTCTCCAATCTCCTGCCCTCTCATTCTCCCCAATCTCCTGCCCTCTCATTCTCCCCAATCTCCCGCTCTCTCCTTCTCCCTAATCTCCCGCTCTCTCCTTTTCCCCAATCTCCCACTCTCTCATTCTCCTCAAACACCCGATCTCTCCTTCTCCCCAATCTCCCGCTCTCACCTTCTCCCCAATCTCGCGCTCTCTCCTTCTGCCAATCTCACGCTCTCGCCTTCTCCACAATCTCTCTCTCCTTCTCCACAATCTCTCTCTCTCCATCTCCACAATCTCTCTCTCTCCATCTCCACAATCTCTATCTCTCCATCTGCACAATGTCCTGCTCTCTCCTTCTCCACATCTCTCGCTCTCTCCTTCTCCACAATCTCCCGCTCTCTCCTTCTCCACAATCTCCCGCTCTCTCCTTCTCCACAATCTCCCGCTCTCTCCTTATCACCAAAATCCCGCTCTCTTCTTATCACCAATCTCCCGCTCTCTCCTTCTCCCCAATCTCCCGCTCTCTCCTTCTCCCCAATCTCCCGCTCTCTCCTTCTCCCCAATCTCCCGCTCTCTCCTTCTCCCCAATTTCCCGCTCTCTCCTTCTCAAAAATCTCCCGCTCTCTCCTTCTCAAAAATCTCCCGCTCTCTCCTTCTCAAACATCTCCCGCTCTCTCCTTCTCAAAAATCTCACGCCCTCTCCATCTCCCCAATCACCCGCCCTCTCATTCTCCCCAATCTCCAGCCCACATTCTCCCCAATCTCCTGCCCTCATTCTCCCCAATCTCCTGCCCTCTCATTTTCCCCAATCTCGCGCTCTCTCCTTCTCCGCATTCTCCCACTCTCTCTTTCTCCCCAATCTACAGCTCTCTCCTTCTCTCCAATCTCCCGCTCTCTCCTTCTCCCCAATCTCCCTCTCTCTCCTTCTAATCCCCTGCTCTCACCTTCTCACCAATCTCCCACCCCCTCCTTCTCCTCAACCTCCCGCTCTCTCCTTTTCACAAATCCCCGCTCGCTCCTTTTCGCCAATCTCCCGTTCACACCTTCTCCACAATCTCCCGCTCTCTCCTTTTCCTGTCCCGCTCTCTCCTTTTAGCGAATGACCCACTCTCTCCTTCTCAAAAATCTCCCGCCCTCTCCATCTCCCCAATCACCCGTCCTCTCATTCTCCCCAATCTCCCGCCCTCTCATTCTCCCCAATCTCCTGCCCTCTCATTCTCCCCAATCTCCTGCCCTCTCATCCTCCCCAATCTCCTGCCCTCTCATCCTCCCCAATCTCCCGCTCTCTCCTTCTCCCCAATCTCCCACTCTCTCCTGCTCCCCAATCTCCCGCTCTCTCTTTCTTCCCAATCTCCTGCCCTCGCATTCTCCCCAATCTCCCGCTCTCTCCTTCTCCCTAATCTCCCACTCTCTCCTTCTCCCCAATCTCCTGACCTTCTCTTTTCCTCTCCCACTCTCTCCTTTTAGACAATGACCCGCTCTCTCCTTTTCCCCAATCACCCGCTTTCTCCATCTCCCCAATCACTCGCCCTCTCATTCTCCTCAATCTCCCGCCCTCTCATTCTCCCCAATCTCCCGCCCTCCCATTCTCCCCAATCTCCCGCTCTCTCCTTCTCTCCAATCACCCGCTCTCTCCTTCTCTCCAATCTCCCGCTCTCTCCTTCTCTCCATTCTCCCGCTCTCTCCTACTCTCCAATCTCCCGCTCTCCAATCTCCCGCTCTCTCCTTCTCCCCAATCTCCCGCCCTCTCTTTCTCCCTAATCACACGCCCTCGCCTTCTCCCCAATCTCCCGCCCGCTCCTTCTCCTCAACCTCTCGCTATCTCCTTTTCACCAAACTCCTGCTCGCTCCTTTTCCCAATCTCCCGCTCTCTCCTTTTCCCCAATCTCCCGCTCGCTCCTTCTCCATAATATCCCGCTCTCTCCTTTTCCTGTCCCGCTCTCTCCTTTTAGCCAATGACCCGCTCTCTCCTTCTCCCCAATCACCCATTCTCACCTTCTCCCCAATCTCCCGCTCTCTCCTTCTCCCCAATCTCCCGCTCTCTCCTTCTCCCCAATCTCCCGCTCTCTCCTTCTCCCCAATCTCCCGCTCTCTCCTTCTCCCCAATCTCCCGCTCTCTCCTTCTCCCCAATCTCCCGCTCTCTCCTTCTCCCAAATCTCCCGCTCTCTCCTTCTGCCAAATCTCCCGCTCTCTCCTTCTCCCAAATCTCCCGCTCTCTCCTTCTCCACAATCTCCCGTTCTCTCCTTATCACCAAAATCCCGCTCTCTTCTTATCACCAATCTCCCGCTCTCTCCTTCTCCCCAATCTCCCGCTCTCTCCTTCTCCCCAATCTCCCGCTCTCTCCTTCTCCCCAATCTCCCGCTCTCTCCTTCTCCCCAATCTCCCGCTCTCTCCTTCTCCCCAATCTCCCGCTCTCTCCTTCTCCCCAATTTCCCGCTCTCTCCTTCTCAAAAATCTCCCGCTCTCTCCTTCTCAAAAATCTCCCGCTCTCTCCTTCTGAAACATCTCCCGCTCTCTCCTTCTCAAAAATCTCAGGCCCTCTCCATCTCCCCAATCACCCGCCCTCTCATTCTCCCCAATCTCCCGCCCACATTCTCCCCAATCTCCTGCCCTCATTCTCCCCAATCTCCTGCCCTCTCATTTTCCCCAATCTCGCGCTCTCTCCTTCTCCGCATTCTCCCACTCTCTCTTTCTCCCCAATCTCCAGCTCTCTCCTTCTCTCCAATCTCCCGCTCTCTCCTTCTCCCCAATCTCCCTCCCTCTCCTTCTAATCCCCTGCTCTCACCTTCTCACCAATCTCCCACCCCCTCCTTCTCCCCAATCTCCCGCTCTCTCCTTCTCCCCAATCTCCCGCTCTCTCCTTCTCCCCAATTTCCCGCTCTCTCCTTCTCAAAAATCTCCCGCTCTCTCCTTCTCAAAAATCTCCCGCTCTCTCCTTCTGAAACATCTCCCGCTCTCTCCTTCTCAAAAATCTCACGCCCTCTCCATCTCCCCAATCACCCGCCCTCTCATTCTCCCCAATCTCCCGCCCACATTCTCCCCAATCTCCTGCCCTCATTCTCCCCAATCTCCTGCCCTCATTCTCCCCAATCTCCTGCCCTCATTCTCCCCAATCTCCTGCCCTCTCATTTTCCCCAATCTCGCGCTCTCTCCTTCTCCGCATTCTCCCACTCTCTCTTTCTCCCCAATCTCCAGCTCTCTCCTTCTCTCCAATCTCCCGCTCTCTCCTTCTCCCCAATCTCCCTCCCTCTCCTTCTAATCCCCTGCTCTCACCTTCTCACCAATCTCCCACCCCCTCCTTCTCCTCAACCTCCCGCTCTCTCCTTTTCACAAATCCCCGCTCGCTCCTTTTCGCCAATCTCCCGTTCACACCTTCTCCACAATCTCCCGCTCTCTCCTTTTCCTGTCCCGCTCTCTCCTTTTAGCGAATGACCCGCTCTCTCCTTCTCAAAAATCTCCCGCCCTCTCCATCTCCCCAATCACCCGTCCTCTCATTCTCCCCAATCTCCCGCCCTCTCATTCTCCCCAATCTCCTGCCCTCTCATCCTCCCCAATCTCCTGCCCTCTCATCCTCCCCAATCTCCCGCCCTCTCCTTCTCCCCAATCCCCCACTCTCTCCTGCTCCCCAATCTCCCGCTCTCTCTTTCTTCCCAATCTCCTGCCCTCGCATTCTCCCCAATCTCCTGCCCTCATTCTCCCCAATCTCCCACTCTCTCCTCCTCCCCAATCTCCCGCTCTCTCCTTCTCCCTAATCTCCCGCTCTCTCCTTCTCCCCAATCTCCCGCTCTCTCCTACTCCCGCTCTCTCCTTCTCCCCAATCTCCTGACCTTCTCTTTTCCTCTCCCACTCTCTCCTTTTAGACAATGACCCGCTCTCTCCTTTTCCCCAATCACCCGCTTTCTCCATCTCCCCAATCACCCGCCCTCTCATTCTCCTCAATCTCCCGCCCTCTCATTCTCCCCAATCTCCCGCCCTCCCATTCTCCCCAATCTCCCGCTCTCTCCTTCTCTCCAATCACCCGCTCTCTCCTTCTCTCCAATCTCCCGCTCTCTCCTTTTCCTGTCCCGCTCTCTCCTTTTAGCCAATGACCCGCTCTCTCCTTCTCCCCAATCACCCGTTCTCACCTTCTCCCCAATCTCCCGCTCACTCCTTCTCCCCAATCTCCCGCTCTCTCCTTCTCCCCAATCTCCCGCTCTCTCCTTCTCCCCAATCTCCCGCTCTCTCCTTCTCCCCAATCTCCCGCTCTCTCCTTCTCCCCAATCTCCCGCTCTCTCCTTCTCCCCAATCTCCCGCTCTCTCCTTCTCCCCAATCTCCCGCTCTCTCCTTCTCCCCAATCTCCCGCTCTCTCCTTCTCCCCAATCTCCCGCTCTCTCCTTCTCCCCAATCTCCCGCTCTCTCCTTCTCCCCAATCTCCCGCTCTCTCCTTCTCCCCAATCTCCCGCTCTCTCCTTCTCCCAAATCTCCCGCTCTCTCCTTCTCCCAAATCTCCCGCTCTCTCCTTCTCCCGAATCTCCCGCCCCCTCCTTCTCCTCAACCTCCCGCTCTCTCCTTTTCACCAATCCCCGCTCGCTCCTTTTCGCCAATCTCCCGTTCACAACTTCTCCACAATCTCCCGCTCTCTCCTTATCACCAAACTCCCGCTCTCTTCTTATCACCAAACTCCCGCTCTCTTCTTATCACCATTCTCCCGCTCTCTCTTTCTCCCCAATCTCCAGCTCTCTCCTTCTCTCCAATCTCCCGCTCTCTCCTTCTCCCCAATCTCCCGCCCTCTCCTTCTCCCCAATCCCCTGCTCTCGCCTTCTCACCAATCTCCCGCCCCCTCCTTCTCCTCAACCTCCCGCTCTCTCCTTTTCACCAATCCCCGCTCGCTCCTTTTCGCCAATCTCCCGTTCACAACTTCTCCACAATCTCCCGCTCTCTCCTTTTAGCGAATGACCCGCTCTCTCCTTCTCAAAAATCTCCCGCCCTCTCCATCTCCCCAATCACCCGCCCTCTCATTCTCCCCAATCTCCCGCCCTCTCATTCTCTCCAATCTCCTGCCCTCTCATTCTCCCCAATCTCCTGCCCTCTCATTCTCCCCAATCTCCCGCTCTCTCCTTCTCCCTAATCTCCCGCTCTCTCCTTTTCCCCAATCTCCCACTCTCTCATTCTCCTCAAACACCCGATCTCTCCTTCTCCCCAATCTCCCGCTCTCACCTTCTCCCCAATCTCGCGCTCTCTCCTTCTGCCAATCTCACGCTCTCGCCTTCTCCACAATCTCTCTCTCCTTCTCCACAATCTCTCTCTCTCCATCTCCACAATCTCTCTCTCTCCATCTCCACAATCTCTATCTCTCCATCTGCACAATGTCCTGCTCTCTCCTTCTCCACATCTCTCGCTCTCTCCTTCTCCACAATCTCCCGCTCTCTCCTTCTCCACAATCTCCCGCTCTCTCCTTCTCCACAATCTCCCGCTCTCTCCTTATCACCAAAATCCCGCTCTCTTCTTATCACCAATCTCCCGCTCTCTCCTTCTCCCCAATCTCCCGCTCTCTCCTTCTCCCCAATCTCCCGCTCTCTCCTTCTCCCCAATCTCCCGCTCTCTCCTTCTCCCCAATTTCCCGCTCTCTCCTTCTCAAAAATCTCCCGCTCTCTCCTTCTCAAAAATCTCCCGCTCTCTCCTTCTCAAACATCTCCCGCTCTCTCCTTCTCAAAAATCTCACGCCCTCTCCATCTCCCCAATCACCCGCCCTCTCATTCTCCCCAATCTCCAGCCCACATTCTCCCCAATCTCCTGCCCTCATTCTCCCCAATCTCCTGCCCTCTCATTTTCCCCAATCTCGCGCTCTCTCCTTCTCCGCATTCTCCCACTCTCTCTTTCTCCCCAATCTACAGCTCTCTCCTTCTCTCCAATCTCCCGCTCTCTCCTTCTCCCCAATCTCCCTCTCTCTCCTTCTAATCCCCTGCTCTCACCTTCTCACCAATCTCCCACCCCCTCCTTCTCCTCAACCTCCCGCTCTCTCCTTTTCACAAATCCCCGCTCGCTCCTTTTCGCCAATCTCCCGTTCACACCTTCTCCACAATCTCCCGCTCTCTCCTTTTCCTGTCCCGCTCTCTCCTTTTAGCGAATGACCCACTCTCTCCTTCTCAAAAATCTCCCGCCCTCTCCATCTCCCCAATCACCCGTCCTCTCATTCTCCCCAATCTCCCGCCCTCTCATTCTCCCCAATCTCCTGCCCTCTCATTCTCCCCAATCTCCTGCCCTCTCATCCTCCCCAATCTCCTGCCCTCTCATCCTCCCCAATCTCCCGCTCTCTCCTTCTCCCCAATCTCCCACTCTCTCCTGCTCCCCAATCTCCCGCTCTCTCTTTCTTCCCAATCTCCTGCCCTCGCATTCTCCCCAATCTCCCGCTCTCTCCTTCTCCCTAATCTCCCACTCTCTCCTTCTCCCCAATCTCCTGACCTTCTCTTTTCCTCTCCCACTCTCTCCTTTTAGACAATGACCCGCTCTCTCCTTTTCCCCAATCACCCGCTTTCTCCATCTCCCCAATCACTCGCCCTCTCATTCTCCTCAATCTCCCGCCCTCTCATTCTCCCCAATCTCCCGCCCTCCCATTCTCCCCAATCTCCCGCTCTCTCCTTCTCTCCAATCACCCGCTCTCTCCTTCTCTCCAATCTCCCGCTCTCTCCTTCTCTCCATTCTCCCGCTCTCTCCTACTCTCCAATCTCCCGCTCTCCAATCTCCCGCTCTCTCCTTCTCCCCAATCTCCCGCCCTCTCTTTCTCCCTAATCACACGCCCTCGCCTTCTCCCCAATCTCCCGCCCGCTCCTTCTCCTCAACCTCTCGCTATCTCCTTTTCACCAAACTCCTGCTCGCTCCTTTTCCCAATCTCCCGCTCTCTCCTTTTCCCCAATCTCCCGCTCGCTCCTTCTCCATAATATCCCGCTCTCTCCTTTTCCTGTCCCGCTCTCTCCTTTTAGCCAATGACCCGCTCTCTCCTTCTCCCCAATCACCCATTCTCACCTTCTCCCCAATCTCCCGCTCTCTCCTTCTCCCCAATCTCCCGCTCTCTCCTTCTCCCCAATCTCCCGCTCTCTCCTTCTCCCCAATCTCCCGCTCTCTCCTTCTCCCCAATCTCCCGCTCTCTCCTTCTCCCAAATCTCCCGCTCTCTCCTTCTGCCAAATCTCCCGCTCTCTCCTTCTCCCAAATCTCCCGCTCTCTCCTTCTCCACAATCTCCCGTTCTCTCCTTATCACCAAAATCCCGCTCTCTTCTTATCACCAATCTCCCGCTCTCTCCTTCTCCCCAATCTCCCGCTCTCTCCTTCTCCCCAATCTCCCGCTCTCTCCTTCTCCCCAATCTCCCGCTCTCTCCTTCTCCCCAATCTCCCGCTCTCTCCTTCTCCCCAATCTCCCGCTCTCTCCTTCTCCCCAATTTCCCGCTCTCTCCTTCTCAAAAATCTCCCGCTCTCTCCTTCTCAAAAATCTCCCGCTCTCTCCTTCTGAAACATCTCCCGCTCTCTCCTTCTCAAAAATCTCAGGCCCTCTCCATCTCCCCAATCACCCGCCCTCTCATTCTCCCCAATCTCCCGCCCACATTCTCCCCAATCTCCTGCCCTCATTCTCCCCAATCTCCTGCCCTCTCATTTTCCCCAATCTCGCGCTCTCTCCTTCTCCGCATTCTCCCACTCTCTCTTTCTCCCCAATCTCCAGCTCTCTCCTTCTCTCCAATCTCCCGCTCTCTCCTTCTCCCCAATCTCCCTCCCTCTCCTTCTAATCCCCTGCTCTCACCTTCTCACCAATCTCCCACCCCCTCCTTCTCCCCAATCTCCCGCTCTCTCCTTCTCCCCAATCTCCCGCTCTCTCCTTCTCCCCAATTTCCCGCTCTCTCCTTCTCAAAAATCTCCCGCTCTCTCCTTCTCAAAAATCTCCCGCTCTCTCCTTCTGAAACATCTCCCGCTCTCTCCTTCTCAAAAATCTCACGCCCTCTCCATCTCCCCAATCACCCGCCCTCTCATTCTCCCCAATCTCCCGCCCACATTCTCCCCAATCTCCTGCCCTCATTCTCCCCAATCTCCTGCCCTCATTCTCCCCAATCTCCTGCCCTCATTCTCCCCAATCTCCTGCCCTCTCATTTTCCCCAATCTCGCGCTCTCTCCTTCTCCGCATTCTCCCACTCTCTCTTTCTCCCCAATCTCCAGCTCTCTCCTTCTCTCCAATCTCCCGCTCTCTCCTTCTCCCCAATCTCCCTCCCTCTCCTTCTAATCCCCTGCTCTCACCTTCTCACCAATCTCCCACCCCCTCCTTCTCCTCAACCTCCCGCTCTCTCCTTTTCACAAATCCCCGCTCGCTCCTTTTCGCCAATCTCCCGTTCACACCTTCTCCACAATCTCCCGCTCTCTCCTTTTCCTGTCCCGCTCTCTCCTTTTAGCGAATGACCCGCTCTCTCCTTCTCAAAAATCTCCCGCCCTCTCCATCTCCCCAATCACCCGTCCTCTCATTCTCCCCAATCTCCCGCCCTCTCATTCTCCCCAATCTCCTGCCCTCTCATCCTCCCCAATCTCCTGCCCTCTCATCCTCCCCAATCTCCCGCCCTCTCCTTCTCCCCAATCCCCCACTCTCTCCTGCTCCCCAATCTCCCGCTCTCTCTTTCTTCCCAATCTCCTGCCCTCGCATTCTCCCCAATCTCCTGCCCTCATTCTCCCCAATCTCCCACTCTCTCCTCCTCCCCAATCTCCCGCTCTCTCCTTCTCCCTAATCTCCCGCTCTCTCCTTCTCCCCAATCTCCCGCTCTCTCCTACTCCCGCTCTCTCCTTCTCCCCAATCTCCTGACCTTCTCTTTTCCTCTCCCACTCTCTCCTTTTAGACAATGACCCGCTCTCTCCTTTTCCCCAATCACCCGCTTTCTCCATCTCCCCAATCACCCGCCCTCTCATTCTCCTCAATCTCCCGCCCTCTCATTCTCCCCAATCTCCCGCCCTCCCATTCTCCCCAATCTCCCGCTCTCTCCTTCTCTCCAATCACCCGCTCTCTCCTTCTCTCCAATCTCCCGCTCTCTCCTTTTCCTGTCCCGCTCTCTCCTTTTAGCCAATGACCCGCTCTCTCCTTCTCCCCAATCACCCGTTCTCACCTTCTCCCCAATCTCCCGCTCACTCCTTCTCCCCAATCTCCCGCTCTCTCCTTCTCCCCAATCTCCCGCTCTCTCCTTCTCCCCAATCTCCCGCTCTCTCCTTCTCCCCAATCTCCCGCTCTCTCCTTCTCCCCAATCTCCCGCTCTCTCCTTCTCCCCAATCTCCCGCTCTCTCCTTCTCCCCAATCTCCCGCTCTCTCCTTCTCCCCAATCTCCCGCTCTCTCCTTCTCCCCAATCTCCCGCTCTCTCCTTCTCCCCAATCTCCCGCTCTCTCCTTCTCCCCAATCTCCCGCTCTCTCCTTCTCCCCAATCTCCCGCTCTCTCCTTCTCCCAAATCTCCCGCTCTCTCCTTCTCCCAAATCTCCCGCTCTCTCCTTCTCCCGAATCTCCCGCTCTCTCCTTCTCCCGAATCTCCCGCTCTCTCCTTCTCCCCAATCTCCCGCTCTCTCCTTCTCCCCAATCTCCCGCTCTCTCCTTCTCCCCAATCTCCCGCTCTCTCCTTCTCCCCAATCTCCCGCTCTCTCCTTCTCCCCAATCTCCCGCTCTCTCCTTCTCCCCAATCTCCCGCTCTCTCCTTCTCCACAATCTCCCGCTCTCTCCTTCTCCACAATCTCCCGCTCTCTCATTCTCCACAATCTCCCGCTCTCTCATTCTCCACAATCTCCCGCTCTCTCCTTCTGCCCAATCTCCCGCTCTCTCCTTCTCCCCAATCTCCCGCCCTCTCCTTCTCCCTAATCCTACCGCCCTTGCCTTCTCCCCAATATCCCGCCCCCTCCTTCTCCTCAACCTTCCGCTCTCTCCTTTTCACCAATCTCCCGCTCGCTCCTTTTCGCCAATCTCCCATTTGCTCCTTCTCCACAATCTCCCGCTCTCTCCTTTTTCTCTCACCCTCTCTCCTTTTAGGCAATGACCCGCTCTCTCTTCTCCCCAATCTCCCGCTCTCTCCTTTTCCCCAATCTCCCGAACTTTCCTTCTCCCTAATCCCCCGCCCTCGCCTTCTCCCCAATCTCCCGCCCTCGCCTTCTTCCCAACCTCCCGCTCTCTCCTTTTCACCAATCTCCCATTCTCTCCTTTTCCCCAATCTCCCGCTCTCTTTCTCCACAATCTCCAGCTCTCTCCTTTTCCTGTCCCACTCTCTCCTTTTAGCCAATGACCCGCTCTCTCCTTCTCCCCAATCAACCGCTCTCACCTTCTCCCCAATCTCGCGCTCTCTCCTTCTGCCAATCTCACGCTCTCGCCTTCTCCACAATCTCTCTCTCTCCTTCTCCACAATCTCTCTCTCCATCTCCACAATGTCCCGCTCTCTCCTTCTCCAGATCTCTCGCTCTCTCCTTCTCCACAATCTCCCGCACTCTCCATCTCCACAATCTCCCGCTCTCTCCTTCTCCACAATCTCCCGCTCTCTCCTTCTCCACAATCTCCCGCTCTCTCCTTCTCCACAATCTCCCGCTCTCTCCTTATCACCAATCTCCCGCTCTCTTCTTATCACCAATCTCCCGCTCTCTCCTTCTCCCCAATCTCCCGCTCTCTCCTTCTCCCCAATCTCCCGCTCTCTCCTTCTCCCCAATCTCCCGCTCTCTCCTTCTCCCCAATCTCCCGCTCTCTCCTCCCCAATCTCCCGCTCTCTCCTTCTCAAAAATCTCCTGCTCTCTCCTTCTCAAAAATCTCCCGCTCTCTCCTTCTCAAACATCTCCCGCTCTCTCCTTCTCAAAAATCTCCCGCCCTCTCATTCTCCCCAATCTCCCGCCCTCTCATTCTCCCCAATCTCCCGCCCTCTCATTCTCCCCAATCTCCCGCCCTCTCATTCTCCCCAATCTCCCGCCCTCTCATTCTCCCCAATCTCCCGCCCTCTCATTCTCCCCAATCTCCCGCCCTCTCATTCTCCCCAATCTCCCGCCCTCTCATTCTCCCCAATCTCCCGCCCTCTCATTCTCCCCAATCTCCCGCCCTCTCATTCTCCCCAATCTCCCGCCCTCTCATTCTCCCCAATCTCCCGCCCTCTCATTCTCCCCAATCTCCCGCCCTCTCATTCTCCCCAATCTCCCGCCCTCTCATTCTCCCCAATCTCCCGCCCTCTCATTCTCCCCAATCTCCCGCCCTCTCATTCTCCCCAATCTCCCGCCCTCTCATTCTCCCCAATCTCCCGCCCTCTCATTCTCCCCAATCTCCCGCCCTCTCATTCTCCCCAATCTCCCGCCCTCTCATTCTCCCCAATCTCCCGCCCTCTCATTCTCCCCAATCTCCCGCCCTCTCATTCTCCCCAATCTCCCGCCCTCTCATTCTCCCCAATCTCCCGCCCTCTCATTCTCCCCAATCTCCCGCCCTCTCATTCTCCCCAATCTCCCGCCCTCTCATTCTCCCCAATCTCCCGCCCTCTCATTCTCCCCAATCTCCCGCCCTCTCATTCTCCCCAATCTCCCGCCCTCTCATTCTCCCCAATCTCCCGCCCTCTCATTCTCCCCAATCTCCCGCCCTCTCATTCTCCCCAATCTCCCGCCCTCTCATTCTCCCCAATCTCCCGCCCTCTCATTCTCCCCAATCTCCCGCTCGCTCCTTCTCCCCAATCTCCCGCTCTCTCCTGCTCCCCAATCTCCCGCTCTCTCTTTCTCCCCAATCTCCTGCCCTCTCATTCTCCCCAATCTCCTGCCCTCTGATTCTCCCCAATCTCCCACTCTCTCCTCCTCCCCAATCTCCCGCTCTCTCCTTCTCCCTAACCTCCCGCTCTCTCCTTTTCCCCAATCGCCCGCTCTCTCCTACTCCTGCTCTCTCCTTCTCCCCAATCTCCCGACCTCTCCTTTTCCACTCCCACTCTCTCCTTTTAGCCAATGATCCGCTCTCTCCTTTTCCCCAATCTCCCGCCCTCTCATTCTCCCCAATCTCCCGCCCTCTCATTCTCCCCAATCTCCCGCCCTCTCATTCTCCCCAATCTCCCGCCCTCTCATTCTCCCCAATCTCCCGCCCTCTCATTCTCCCCAATCTCCCGCCCTCTCATTCTCCCCAATCTCCCGCTCTCTCCTTCTCTCCAATCTCCCGCTCTCTCCTTCCCTCCAATCTCCCGCTCTCTCCTTCTCTCCAATCTCCCGCTCTCTCCTTCTCCCCAATATCCCGCCCTCTCTTTCTCCCTAATCCCACGCCCTCGCCTTCTCAAAAATCTCCCGCCCTCACCTTCTCCTCAACCTCTCGCTATCTCCTTTTCACCAAACTTCTGCTCGCTCCTTTTCCCAATCTCCCGCTCTCTCCTTTTCCCCAATCTCCCGCTCGCTCCTTCTCCATAATATCCCGCTCTCTCCTTTTCCTGTCCCGCTCTCCCCTTTTAGCCAATGACCCGCTCTCTCCTTCTCCACAATCAGCCGTTCTCACCTTCTCCCCAATCTCCCGCTCTCCCCTTCTCTCCAATCTCCCGCTCTCTCCTTCTCCCCAATCTCCCGACCTCTCCTTCTCCCTAATCCCCTGCTCTCGTCTTCTCACCAATCTCCCGCCCCCCTCCTTCTCCTCAACCTCCTGCTCTCTCCTTTTCACCAATCCCCGCTCGCTCCTTTTCGCCAATCTCCCGTTCACACCTTCTCCACAATCTCCCGCTCTCTCCTTTTCCTGTCCCGCTCTCTCCTTCTCAAAAATCTCCCGCCCTCTCCATCTCCCCAATCCCCCGCTCTCTCTTTCTTCCGAATATCCTGCCCTCACATTCTCCCCAATCTCCTGCCCTCTCATTCTCCCCAATCTCCCACTCTCTCCTCCTCCCCAATCTCTTGCTCTCTCCTTCTCCCTAATCTCCCGCTCTCTCCTTTTCCCCAATCTCCCACTCTCTCATTCTCCTCAAACACCCGCTCTCTCCTTCTCCCCAATCTCCCGCTCTGTCCTACTCCCGCTCTCTCCTTCTCCCCAATCTCCTGACCTCTCCTTTTCCTCTCCCACTCTCTCCTTTTAGACAATGACATGCTCTCTCCTTTTCCCCAATCACCCGCTTTCTCCATCTCCACAATCACCCGCCCTCTCATTCTCCTCAATCTCCCGCCCTCTCATTCTCCCCAATCTCCCGCCCTCTCATTCTCCACAATCTCCCGCTCTCTCCTTCTCTCCAATCTCCCGCTCTCTCCTTCTCTCCAATCTCCCGCTCTCTCCTTCTCTCCAATCTCCCGCTCTCTCCTTCCCTCCAATCTCCCGCTCTCTCCTTCCCTCCAATCTCCCGCTCTGTCCTACTGTCCAATCTCCCGCTCTCTCCTTCTCCCCAATCTCCCGCCCTCTCTTTCTCCCTAATCCCACGCCCTCGCCTTCTCCCCAATCTCCCGCCCTCTCCTTCTCCTCAACTTCTCGCTATCTCCTTTTCACCAAACTCCTGCTCGCTCCTTTTCCCAATCTCCCGCTCTCTCCTTTTTCCCAATCTCCCGCTCGCTCCTTCTCCATAATATCCCGCTCTCTCCTTTTCCTGTCCCGCTCTCTCCTTTTAGCCAATGACCCGCTCTCTCCTTCTCCCCAATCACCCGTTCTCACCTTCTCCCCAATCTCCCGCACTCTCCATCTCCCCAATCACCCGCCCTCTCATTCTCCCCAATCTCCTGCCCTCTCATTCTCCCCAAACTCCTGCCCTCTCATTCTCCCCAAACTCCTGCCCTCTCATTCTCCCCAATCTCCTGCCCTCTCATTCTCCCCAATCTCCTGCCCTCTCATTCTCCCCAATCTCCCGCCCTCTCATTCTCCCCAATCTCCCGCTCTCTCCTTCTCCCCAATCTCCCGCTCTCTCCTTCTCCCCAATCTCCCGCTCTCTCCTTCTTCCCAATCTCCCGCTCTCTCCTTCTCCCCAATCTCCCGCTCTCTCCTTCTCCCCAATCTCCTGCCCTCTCCTTCTCCCTAATCCCCCGCCCTTGCCTTCTCCCCAATATCCCGCCCCCTCCTGCTCCTCAACCTCCCGCTCTCTCCTTTTCACCAATCTCCCGCTCGCTCCTTTTCGCCAATCTCCCATTCGCTCCTTCTCCACAATCTCCCGCTCTCTCCTTTTCCTGTCACCCTCTCTCCTTTTAGGCAATGACCCGCTCTCTCCTTCTCAAAAATCTCTCGCTCTCTCCTTCTCAAAAATCTCCCGCCCTCTCCATCTCCCCAATCACCCGCCCTCTCATTCTCCCCAATCACCCGCCCTCTTATTCTCCCCAATCTCCAGCCCTGTCATTCTCCCCAATCTCCTGCTCTCTCATTCTCCTCAATCTCCCGCTCTCTCATTCTCTCCAATCTCCTGCTCTCTCCTTCTCCCCAATCTCCAGACCTCTCCTTCTCCCCAATCTCCAGACCTCTCCTTCTCCCTAATCCCCCACCCTCGCCTTCTCCCCAATCTCCCGCCCTCGCCTTCTTCCCAACCTCCCGCTCTCTCCTTTTCACCAATCTCCCGCTCTCTCCTTTTCCCCAATCTCCCGCTCTCTCCTTTTCCCCAATCTCCCGCTCTCTTTCTCCACAATCTCCAGCTCTCTCCTTTTCCTGTCCCACTCTCTCCTTTTAGCCAAGGACCCGCTCTCTCCTTCTCCCCAATCACCCGCTCTCACCTTCTCCCCAATCTCGCGCTCTCTCCTTCTGCCAATCTCATGCTCTCGCCTTCTCCACAATCTCTCTCTCTCCTTCTCCACAATCTCTCTCTCTCCATCTCCACAATCTCTCTCTCTCCATCTCCACAATCTCTCTCTCTCCATCTGCACAATGTCCTGCTCTCTCCTTCTCCACATCTCTCGCTCTCTCCTTCTCCACAATCTCCCGCTCTCTCCTTCTCCACAATCTCCCGCTCTCTCCTTCTCCACAATCTCCCGCTCTCTCCTTATCACCAAACTCCCGCTCTCTTCTTATCACCAATCTCCCGCTCTCTCCTTCTCCCCAATCTCCCGCTCTCTCCTTCTCCCGAATCTCCCGCTCTCTCCTTTTCTCCAATCTCCCACTCTCTCCTTCTCCCCAATCTCCCGCTCTCTCCTTCTCCCCAATATCCCGCTCTCTCCTTCTCAAAAATCTCCCACTCTCTCCTTCTCAAAAATCTCCCGCTCTCTCCTTCTCAAACATCTCCCGCTCTCTCCTTCTCAAAAATCTCACGCCCTCTCCATCTCCCCAATCACCCGCCCTCTCATTCTCCCCAATTTCCCGCCCACATTCTCCCCAATCTCCCGCCCTCATTCTCCCCAATTTACTGCCCTCTCATTTTCCCCAATCTCGCGCTCTCTCCTTCTCCGCATTCTCCCACTCTCTCTTTCTCCCCAATCTCCAGCTCTCTCCTTCTCTCCAATCTCCCGCTCTCTCCTTCTCCCCAATCTCCCGCCCTCTCCTTCTCCCTAATCCCCTGCTCTCGCCTTCTCACCAATCTCCCGCCCCCTCCTTCTCCTGAACCTCCCGCTCTCTCCTTTTCACCAATCCCCGCTCGCTCCTTTTCGCCAATCTCCCGTTCACACCTTCTCCACAATCTCCCGCTCTCTCCTTTTCCTGTCCCGCTCTCTCCTTTTAGCGAATGACCCACTCTCTCCTGCTCCCCAATCTCCCGCTCTCTCTTTCTCCCCAATCTCCTGCCCTCTCATTCTCCCCTATCTCCTGCCCTCTCATTCTCCCCAATCTCCCGCTCTCTCCTTCTCCCTAATCTCCCGCTCTCTCCTTTTCCCCAATCTCCCGCTCTCTCCTACTCCCGCTCTCTCCTTCTCCCCAATCTCCCGACCTCTCCTTTTCCACTCCCACTCTCTCCTTTTAGCCAATGATCCGCTCTCTCCTTTTCCCCAATCTCCCGCCCCCTCATTCTCCCCAATCACCCGCCCTCTCATTCTCCCCAATCTCCCGCCCTCTCATTCTCCCCAATCTCCCGCCCTCTCATTCTCCCCAATCTCCCGCCCTCTCATTCTCCCCAATCTCCCGCCCTCTCATTCTCCCCAATCTCCCGCCCTCTCATTCTCCCCAATCTCCCGCCCTCTCATTCTCCCCAATCTCCCGCCCTCTCATTCTCCCCAATCTCCCGCCCTCTCATTCTCCCCAATCTCCCGCCCTCTCATTCTCCCCAATCTCCCGCCCTCTCATTCTCCCCAATCTCCCGCCCTCTCATTCTCCCCAATCTCCCGCCCTCTCATTCTCCCCAATCTCCCGCCCTCTCATTCTCCCCAATCTCCCGCCCTCTCATTCTCCACAATCTCCCGCCCTCTCATTCTCCACAATCTCCCGCTCTCTCCTTCTCTCCAATCTCCCGCTCTCTCCTTCTCCCCAATCTCCCGCCCTCTCTTTCTCCCTAATCCCACGCCCTCTCTTTCTCCCTAATCCCACGCCCTCGCCTTCTCCCCAATCTCCCGCCCTCACCTTCTCCTCAACCTCTCGCTATCTCCTTTTCACCAAACTCCTGCTCGCTCCTTTTCCCAATCTCCCGCTCTCTCCTTTTCCCCAATCTCCCGCTCGCTCCTTCTCCATAATATCCCGCCCTCTCCTTTTCCTGTCCCGCTCTCCCCTTTTAGCCAATGACCCGCTCTCTCCTTCTCCACAATCACCCGTTCTCAGCTTGTCCCCAATCTCCCGCTCTCCCCTTCAATCTCCCGTTCTCTCCTTCTCCCCAATCTCCCGCTCTCTCCTTCTCCCCAATCTCCCGCTCTCTCCTTCTCCCCAATCTCCCGCTCTCTCCTTCTCCCCAATCTCCCGCTCTCTCCTTCTCCCCAATCTCCCGCTCTCTCCTCCCCAATCTCCCGCTCTCTCCTTCTCCCCAACCTCCCGCTCTCTCCTTCTCCCCAGTCTCCCGCTCGCTCCTTCTCCCCAATCTCCCGCTCTCTCATTCTCCCTAATCCCCCACCCTCGCCTTCTCCCCAATCTCCCGCCCTCACCTTTTCCCCAACCTCCCGCTCTCTCCTTTTCACCAATCTCCCGCTCTCTCCTTTTCCCCAATCTCACGCTCTCTCCGTCTCCACAAAATCCAGCTCTCTCCTTTTCCTGTCCCGCTCTCTCCTTTTAGCCAATGACCGGCTCTCTCCTTCTCCCCAATCACCCGCTCTCACCTTCTCCCCAATCTCACGCTCTCTCCTTCTGCCCAATCTGCCGCTCTCTCCTTCTCCACAATCTCTCTCTCTCCTTCTCCACAATCTCTCTCTCTCCTTCTCCACAATCTCTCTCTCTCCATCTCCACAATCTCTCTCTCTCCATCTCCACAATCTCTCTCTCTCCCCATCTCCACAATCTCTCTCTCTCCATCTCCACGTCTCTCTCTCCTTCTCCACAATGTCTCTCTCTCCTTCTCCACAATGACTCTCTCTCCTTCTCCACAATGTCTCTCTCTCCTTCTCCACAATGTCTCTCTCTCCTTCTCCTCCACAATCTGTCTCTCTCTATCTCCTCCACAATCTCTCTGTCCCTCTCTCCTCCACAATCTCTCTCTCTCTCTCCTTCTCCACAATCTCTCTCCCCCCTTCTCCACAATCTCTCTCTCTCTCCTTCTCCACAATCTCTCTCTCTCCTTCTCCCCAATCTCCCATTCTCTCCTTCTCCCCAATCTCCCGCCCTCTCTTTCTCCCCAATCTCCCGCCCTTTCATTCTCCCCAATCTCCTGCCCTCTCATTCTCCCCAATCTCCCACTCTCTCCTCCTCCCGAATCTCCCGCTCTCTCCTTTTCCTCTCCCACTCTCTCCTTTTAGCCAATCACCCGCTCTCTCCTTCTCCCCAATCACCCGCTCTCTCCTTCTCCCTAATCTCCCGCTCTCTCCTTTTCCCCCTAATCTCCCGCTCTCTCCTTTTCCCCAATCTCCCGCTCTCTCCTTTTCCCCAATCTCCCGCTCTCTCATTCTCCTCAATCTCCCGCTCTCTCCTTTTCCTCTCCCGCTCTCTCCTTTTAGCCAATGACCCACTCTCTCCTCCCCAATCACCCGCTCTCTCCATCTCCCCAATCACCCGCCCTCTCATTCTCCCCAATCTCCCGCCCTCTCAGCCTCCCCAATCTCCCGCCCTCTCAGCCTCCCCAATCTCCCGCCCTCTCAGCCTCCCCAATCTCCCGCCCTCTCAGTCTCCCCAATCTCCCGCCCTCTCAGTCTCCCCAATCTCCCGCCCTCTCAGTCTCCCCAATCTCCCGCCCTCTCAGTCTCCCCAATCTCCCGCCCTCTCAGTCTCCCCAATCTCCCGCCCTCTCAGTCTCCCCAATCTCCCGCCCCTCTCAGTCTCCCCAATCTCCCGCCCTCTCAGTCTCCCCAATCTCCCGCCCTCTCAGTCTCCCCAATCTCCCGCTCTCTCCTTCTACCCAATCTCCCGCTCTCTTTCTCTCCAATGTCCCGCTCTCTCCTTCTCTCCAATCTCCCGCTCTCTCCTTCTCCCCAATCTCCCGCTCTCTCCTTCTCCCTAATCTCCCGCTCTCTCCTTCTCCATAATCTCCCGCTCTCTCCTGTTCCTGTCCCACTCTCTCCTTTTAGCCAATGACCCGCTCTCTCCTCCCCAATCACCCGCTCTCACCTTCTCCCCAATCTCCCGCCCTCACCTTCTCCCCAACCTCCCGCTCTCTCCTTTTCACCAATCTCCCGCTCTCTCCTTTTCCCCAATCTCACGCTCTCTCCGTCTCCACAAAATCCAGCTCTCTCCTTTTCCTGTCCTGCTCTCTCCTTTTAGCCAATGACCCGCTCTCTCCTTCTCCCCAATCACCCGCTCTCACCTTCTCCCCAATCTCGCGCTCTCTCCTTCTGCCCAATCTGCCGCTCTCTCCTTCTCCACAATCTCTCTCTCTCCTTCTCCACAATCTCTCTCTCCCCATCTCCACAATCTCTCTCTCTCCATCTCCACGTCTCTCTCTCCTTCTCCACAATGTCTCTCTCTCCTTCTCCTCCACAATCTGTCTCTCTCTATCTCCTCCACAATCTCTCTCTCCCTCTCTCCTCCACAATCTCTCTCTCTCTCTCCTTCTCCACAATCTCTCTCTCTCCCCCCTTCTCCACAATCTCTCTCTCTCTCCTTCTCCACAATCTCTCTCTCTCCTTCTCCCCAATCTCCCATTCTCTCCTTCTCCCCAATCTCCCGCTCTCTCTTTCTCCCCAATCTCCCGCCCTTTCATTCTCCCCAATCTCCTGCCCTCTCATTCTCCCCAATCTCCTGCCCTCTCATTCTCCCCAATCTCCCACTCTCTCCTCCTCCCGAATCTCCCGCTCTCTCCTTTTCCTCTCCCACTCTCTCCTTTTAGCCAATCACCCGCTCTCTCCTTCTCCCCAATCACCCGCTCTCTCCTTCTCCCTAATCTCCCGCTCTCTCCTTTTCCCCAATCTCCCGCTCTCTCCTTTTCCCCAATCTCCCGCTCTCTCATTCTCCTCAATCTCCCGCTCTCTCCTTTTCCTCTCCCGCTCTCTCCTTTTAGCCAATGACCCACTCTCTCCTCCCCAATCACCCGCTCTCTCCATCTCCCCAATCACCCGCCCTCTCATTCTCCCCAATCTCCCGCACTCTCAGTCTCCCCAATCTCCCGCACTCTCAGTCTCCCCAATCTCCCGCCCTCTCAGTCTCCCCAATCTCCCGCCCTCTCAGTCTCCCCAATCTCCCGCCCTCTCAGTCTCCCCAATCTCCCGCCCTCTCAGTCTCCCCAATCTCCCGCCCTCTCAGTCTCCCCAATCTCCCGCCCTCTCAGTCTCCCCAATCTCCCGCCCTCTCAGTCTCCCCAATCTCCCGCCCTCTCAGTCTCCCCAATCTCCCGCCCTCTCAGTCTCCCCAATCTCCCGCCCTCTCAGTCTCCCCAATCTCCCGCCCTCTCAGTCTCCCCAATCTCCCGCCCTCTCAGTCTCCCCAATCTCCCGCCCTCTCAGTCTCCCCAATCTCCCGCCCTCTCAGTCTCCCCAATCTCCCGCCCTCTCATTCTCCCCAATCTCCCGCTCTCTCCTTCTACCCAATCTCCCGCTCTCTTTCTCTCCAATCTCCCGCTCTCTCCTTCTCTCCAATCTCCCGCTCTCTCCTTCTCCCCAATCTCCCGCTCTCTCCTTCTCCCTAATCTCCCGCTCTCTCCTTCTCCATAATCTCCCGCTCTCTCCTGTTCCTGTCCCACTCTCTCCTTTTAGCCAATGACCCGCTCTCTCCTCCCCAATCACCCGCTCTCACCTTCTCCCCAATCTCCCGCTCTCTCCTTCTCCCCAATCTCCCGCTCTCTCCTTCTCCCCAATCCCCCGCTCTCTCCTTCTCCCCAATCTCCCGTTCTCTCCTTTCCCCAATCTCCCGCTCTCTCCTTCTCCCCAATCTCCAGCTCTCTCCTTTCCTCTCCCACTCTCTCATTTTAGCCAATTACCCGCTCTCTCCTTCTCCCCAATCTCCCGCTCTCTCCTTCTCCCTAATCTCGCGCTCTCTCCTTCTCCCCAATCTCCCGCTCTCTCCTTTTCCCCAATCTCCCGCTCTCTCCTTTTCCCCAATCTCTCTCCCTCTCTCCTTTTCCCCAATCTCTCTCCCTCTCTCCTTTTCCCCAAATCTCTCTCCCTCTCTCCTTTTCCCCAATCTCTCTCCCTCCCTCCTTTTCCCCAAATCTCTCTCCCTCTCTCCTTTTCCCCAATGTCTCTCCCTCTCTCCTTTTCCCCAATGTCTCTCCCTCCCTCCTTTTCCCCAATCTCTCGCCCCGCTCCTTTTCCCCAATCTCACTCCCTCTCTCCTTTTCCCCAATCTCTCTCCCTCTCTCCTTTTCCCCAATCTCTCTCCCTCTTTCCTTTCCCCAATCTCTCTCCCTCTCTCCTTTTCCCCAATCTCTCTCCCCTCTCCTTTTCCCCAGTATCTCTCCCTCTCTCCTTTTCCCCAGTATCTCTCCCTCTCTCCTTTTCCCCAAATCTCTCTCCTTTTCCCCAAATCTCTCTCCTTTTCCCCAATCTCTCTCCCTCCTTTTACCCAATCTCTCTCCTTTTTCCCAATCTCTCTCCCTCCCTCCTTTTCCCCAATCTCTCTCCCTCCCTCCTTTTCCCCAATCTCTCTCCCTCCCTCCTTTTACCCAATCTCTCTCCCCTCTCCTTTTACCCAATCTCTCTCCCCTCTCCTTTTACCCAATCTCTCTCCCCTCTCCTTTTCCCCAATCTCTCTCCCCTCTCCTTTTCCCAATCTCTCTCCTCTCCTTTTCCCCAATCTCTCTCCCCTCTTCTTTTACCCAATCTCTCTCCCCTCTCCTTTTCCCAATCTCTCTCCTCTCCCCCAATCTCTCTCCCCTCTCCTTTTACCCAATCTCTCTCCCCTCTCCTTTTCCCCAATCTCTCTCCCCTCTCCTTTTCCCCAATCTCTCTCCCCTCTCCTTTTCCCCAATTTCTCTCCCCTCTCCTTTTCCCCAATCTCTCTCCCCTCTCCTTTTCCCCAATCTCTCTCCTCTCTCCTTTTCCCCAATCTCTCTCCCCTCTCCTTTTCCCCAATCTCTCTCCCCTCTCCTTTTCCCCAATCTCTCTCCCCTCTCCTTTTCCCCCATCTCTCTCCCCTCTCCTTTTCCCCCATCTCTCTCCCCTCTCCTTTCCCCCCATCTCTCTCCTCTCTCATTTTACCCAATCTCTCTCCCCTCTCCTTTTCTCCAATCTCTCTCCCTCCCTCCTTTTCCCCAATCTCTCTCCCCTCTCCTTTTCCCCAATATCTCTCCCTCTCTCCTTTTCCCCAATATCTCTCCCTCTCTCCTGTTCCCCAATCTCTCTCCCTCTCTCCTTTTCCCCAATCTCTCTCCCTCTCTCCTATTCCCCAATCTCTCTCCCTCTCTCCTATTCCCCAATCTCTCTCCCTCTCTCCTTTTCCCCAATCTCTCTCCCTCTCTCCTATTCCCCAATCTCTCTCCCTCTCTCCTATTCCCCAATCTCTCTCCCTCTCTCCTATTCCCCAATCTCACTCCCTCTCTCCTATTCCCCAATCTCACTCCCTCTCTCCTATTCCCCAATCTCTCCCCTTTTCCCAGTCTCTCTCTCTCACCGGGATCACTCACCCATTGCTCTGATGCGGAATCCCCGGGGTGGTCTCAGTGCTCTCCGGATCCACGCTTCCTTCACCACCTCCAGTTCTTGTGTCCTCCCGCCCAGCAGCAGGATGGAGTTGTCCAGCCATCCGAGGAGCAGGAGGCCTGTCACGGCCTGCACTAGCCGCCTGTCCCACACACTGCGCCCGTTCTCTGCCTTCAGCTCCTCCAGCAGCTGCTTCCCGCTCCGGCCAGGCTCCACGGCCGCTTCCCGCACTCCCAGAACCAGCGCCAGCGAGCTCTGGCTCAACAGCACTGACATCGCGGTCTCCGCCAGCACTCACTGCCCGGGTCCCGGCCTGAACGCTGCTGTCCGGGCAACCAGGGCGGCCAGACACTGTCAACCATCTCCATAGCAATCGAGGCGGGCCTGACACTGTCAATCAACCATCTCCATAGCAATCGAGGCGGGCCTGACACTGTCAATCAACCATCTCCATAGCAATCGAGGCGGGCCTGACACTGTCAATCAACCATCTCCATAGCAATCGAGGCGGGCCTGACACTGTCAATCAACCATCTCCATAGCAATCGAGGCGGGCCTGACACTGTCAATCAACCATCTCCTTGGCAACCGGGGAGGGCCTGACACTGTCAATTAACCAGCTCCATGGCAACTGGGCTTTAGCATGTGGCAGGGTATGTGACTCAGGACCAGAGGTGACTCCAGAAATGATGTCCTGAAATCAAAATGTTCCTGGTTTAGATTGTCCAGGAGCCATGAGGTCCTACAAAGTTAATGGCTAAAGGTTGGTTTGTGCAGGGCTTCCCAGTTTATTGAACAGACCTGCCTATTTCAAATTTGGAAAATGGGCATCGTGAGCTGGTAGATAAGGTCGTTGGCATCACGATAGAAGCAGGGGATAAGCAGGCCTCACGTAAGAACCCTTCACACATCGTGTGGCATAGTCATGAGGGAAGTGGGTGGCACAGTAGCACCCCTCATAGGACATTGTCTTCCATGCCCCAAGCATTCCTAAATTAGAGCGCTTTATAAGATTATGCCAGTGCCATAAAATCATAAGAGCATAAATCGGACTTTAAGGGGGCCATCTGCCTTTCAAGTCTACTCTGCCATTCAACAGGATCTTGTCTGATCTTCCACCCCACTCCACGTTACCACACTATCTACATATCTTTTAATTAACTTATCAAAAATTTATTGTTCTGTTTTGAATATTGTTACAGTCAAGAACTGGTAAAATGCCTCCCCGCTTTTCCCACTCCTCATTTGAACACAATAACCAATTCAGTGAGTGTCTAACTGTTTCTGTACTGTGTAAAAGACTCGTACAGAGAGGTTTTCTTGTAAGTTTTTCAAAAGAAAATTAGTTCTGTTGTTAGAATCACATCACTCGACTGAATTTGTCTTTTACAAATGGAAGGACTTGGCATTATCTGTATATCTAGGTGCTAATCTGGGATTTTTTTTAAAAGGTCATAAGTTCACCTTGGAACTGTCAACAAGCTCGCCTCTTCCAAGAAATCACCTGACCTTCATGCTGCTTGAGGAAGGCCGTCAACTCGCAGACACTTCCTCCTACCACTCCCCACCACTGAACATCAAGCCATTGTTTCCAGGACTGTCACTGACCTCATCTCCTCCGGAGATCTTCCTCCCACAGCTTCCAACCTGATAGTCGCCCAACCTCGGACGGCCCGCTTCTATCTCCTACCCAAAATCCACAAACAGAACTGCCCCGGTAGACCGATCGTGTCAGCCTGTTCCTGTCCCACGGAACTCATTTCTTATTATCTTGACTCCCTTCTCCCTCCCCTTCTCCAGTCCCTTCCCACCTACATCCGTGATTCCTCTGACACCTTACATCACATCAACAATTTCCAGTTCCCTGGCCCCAACCGCTTCCTCTTCACCATGGACGTCCAATCCCTCTACACCTCCATCCCCCACCAGGATGGTCTGAGGGCCCTTAGCTTCTTCCTCGAACAGAGGCCCGAACAATCCCCATCCACCACTACTCTCCTCCGCCTGGCTGAACTTGTTCTCACACTGAACAATTTCTCCTTTAACTCCTCTCACTTCCTCCAAATAAAAGGTGTGCCTATGGGTACCCACATGGGCCCCAGCTATGCCTGTCTCTTATGGGGTATGTGGAACATTCCTTGTTCCAGTCCTACTCCGGCCCCCTTCCACAACTCTTTCTCCGGTACATCGATGATTACTTCGGTGCCGCTTCATGCTCTCGTCAGGACTTGGAAAAATGCATTAATTTTGCTTCCAATCTCCACCCCTCCATCATTTTCACATGGTCCATCTCTGACACTTCCCTTCCCTTCCTTGACCTCTCTGACTCAATTTCTGTTGATAGACTGTCCACCAATATCCATTACAGGCCTACCAACTCCCACAGCTACCTTGACTACAGCTTCTCACACCCCGCGCTTTCTGTAAGGACTCCATCCCATTCTCTCAGTTCCTTTGCCTCTGTCGCATCTGTTCTGATGATGCTACCTTCAAAAACAGTTCCTCTGACATGTCCTCCTTCTTCCTTAACCGAGGTTTTCCACCCATGGTCGTTGACAGGGCCCTCAACCATGTCCGGCCCATCTCCCACGCATCCGCCCTCACGCCTTCTCCTCCCTCCCAGAAACATGATAGGGTCCCCCCTTGTCCTCACTTACCACCCCACCAGCCTCTGCATTCAAAGGATCATCCTCCGCCATTTCCGCCAACTCCAGCATGATGCCACCACCAAATACATCTTCCCTTCACCCCCCCTGGCGGCATTCCCTAGGGATCGTTCCCTCCGTGACACCCTGGTCCACTCCTCAACCCCCACCTATGGCACCTCCCCATGCCCACGCAAAAGATGCAACACCTGACCCTTCACTTCCACTCTCCTCACCATCCAAGGGCCCAAACACTCCTTTCAAGTGAAGCAACATTTCACTTGCATTTCCCCCAACTTAGTCTACTGCATTCGTTGCTCCCAATGCGGTTTCCCCTACATAGGAGAGACCAAACGTAAACTGGGCGACCGCTTTGCAGAACACCTGCGGTCTGTCTGCAAGAAAGACCCAAACCTCCATGTCGCTTGCCATTTTAACACTCCACCCTGCTCTCTTGCCCACATGTCTGTCCTTGGCCTGCTGCATTGTTCCAGTGAAGCCCAACGCAAACTGGAACAACAGCACTTCATCTTCCGACTAAGCACTTTACAGGCTTCTGGACTGAATATTGAATTCAACAACTTTAGATCTTGAACTCCCTCCTCCATCCCCACTCCCTTTCCGTTTCTTCCCCCTTTTGTTTTTTCCAATAATTTATATAGATTTTTCTTTTCCCACCTATTTCCATTATTTTTAAATCTTGTATGTCCTGCTAGTCTTTCCACCCCACCCCCACTAGAGCTGTACCTTGAGTGCCCTGCCATCCATTCTTAATTAGCACATTCATTTAGATAATATCACCATCTTCAACACTTCTTTGTTCCTTTGATTATCTGCTCCTATCACTGCTTGCTTGTCCCTACAACCACATCACCCCCTCAACTTCTCTCCCCCCACCACGTTAAACCAGCTTATATTTCACCCCTCTTCTAATATTCACTCAGTTCTGTTGAAGGGTCATGAGGACTTGAAACGTCAACTCTTTTCTTCTCTGCCGATGCTGCCAGACCTGTTGAGTTTTTCCAGGTAATTCTGTTTTTGTTGAGGAAGATTTGGTTGTTTGCTTTGCACTTGCAATCACTTTAATTGATAGGGAAAAAACTCAAAAGGCAAAGGTTGGTAACCTGCTGGAATTCACATGGAAGAGAGAAAAAAACATAAGTTTTGAACTTTCTGGTTTAGAATGCTGTCTTTTTGGGAACAGCTGAGGAAGACAGTCTTCCCTAACTGTGTATGTGTCTCTCCCCCTCTCTACCTTGCCTGCAATTGTGTGTTGCTATCAACCTGTAGCCAAAGAAACCTCATGAGTGTAACTGGTCTGCCTTTGGACTTGCCAAGATGAGACCAGTTGGTGAGAACTTCCAGACGTACACCGGGACCAGCAGCCCATCTTCAGATGAGAACACTCCAGGTCAACAGTGTCGAGACCCAGCAAGCTTTATCCTTTAATTTATAACACCCATCTGCTAAAGCCCATCTCTGCAGAGAGACTCTATCTGTTTGTCCTTTGTTTGTCTGTGTGTGCTGGGAATTTGTTAGGAAGAGATAGATAGTTATACTTCCCGATTACAACTGTGTATTAACCAGTACTTACAACCTGTTAATAGACGTTTTGTTTTATAACAAACAATCGTTCTGAAAGATTTATTGAAATAAGCCTGGTTGAAAGCTCTTTTATTCTGGGCACCAGTGGGAGAAATAGATGATTGGCTATTTTGGTGAGAAAATTAAACTTTTAAATTAATTGTACAGCCTGCGGAGTATTGGGGCTTGATAATTCATGCATTCCTCCCATCCCGGTCGTAACGCTATATGGATTGATGGCTTAGGTGGCTTCAGACTGGTCTTTCTGAATTCTGTAACAGAACTATTTAAAGATGTTGACAGATGGTTTCTATTTGGTCTTCAGCTGCTGGGTTGGTTTTTTGATGCTGCCCTCGGCACATAGATGGTGAAACAGGCAGGGCAGGAGCTTCAAGGATGGATGGAGAGAGAGGGAGAGTGCTCACATAGGTACCTTCTTTTTTGGTGTCTTTGTTCTGTTTTCCGGCCTGGACAAAAACAGTTTCTTCAACATAAAATGGGTTAGTTGGCTCATCACATGAGCCCCCCCCCCCCCCCCCCCCCCCCTCCAACTGACCAGTTACCCAAACTTATTGCAAGTTGATTCCAGGTCCATAGTTTAGACATGATTAGGTTACGGCTGAAAAAATTCCTTTCTCAGTCAGAGTCCATTGTCTCAAGTCTAATGCCTTGTTCCATACCCAGTTGAATACACAAGCTGTCTGGATGTTTTCGTGAATGGGTCAGGAGATGGGACAATCAAATTCCTCTCTGGTGATTGTCTCTGATGGGTTCCTCCAGACAGTTTGGCTCCATTACAATGGCTTTGGAATTTGCAGGGTGCAGCTGTGTTAATATTCAGCCATCTTAGAAGCTGCTGTTTTAAGTCACTGAAATGCTGTTGTTCAGTTTTTTGAGGCTCAACCAACGGTTTCAGTCCAATAAATAAAGTCATGTTCGATATAAAGCATGGCTTTGTTACAATTATGTTAAATGATTAAACATCCACTGCTCTCTCGATAGAGAATTCTAAAGATTCACAACCCTTTAAGAAATTTCTTCTCATCTTGTTGCAGTCCTAAATGATCAACCCCTTATCCTGAGACTGTGCCATGTGTTCTAGATTCCCCAGCCAGGGGAAACATCCTCCCAGTGGCTCCCTTTAAAAATTTTATGTGCTTCACCTCTTTTAAATTCCAGGGAATCTAAGCCTCGACTAATAAATTCTCCAGGAATCAGTCTTGTGAACTTTTGTTTCACTCACCTTTTTTTCCTTCCTTAGGTAAGGAAACCAAAATGATATCACAAAATCCTGAAAGCACAGAAGGAGGCCATTCGGTCCATTGTGTCTACCAGCTGTCTGAATAAGCAATTGACTTATGCCATTCTCTTGCCTTCTCCCCGAAACCCTGCACATCCTTCCTTTTCAGGGGAGGTGATAGCCTATTGGTACTGTCACTGGACTAATAATCCAGAGGCCTAGAATAATGCTCTGGGGACCCAGGTTCGAATACCGCCACAGCAGATGGTAGAATTTGAAATCTGTCATCCTAACCTGTTCTGGCCTATGCATGCCTCCAGACTCACAGCAATGTAGTTGACTCTTAAATACGCTCTGAAATGGCCTAGCAAGCCACTCAGTTACAACAAACTGCTACAAAGTCACTAAAAAAGAAAGAAACCAGATGGACCACCCAGCATTGACCTAGACACCGGAAACAACAACAACAAACTCAGCCCTGTTGATCCTGCAAAGTTCTCCTGAGTAACATTTTGGGGGCTTGTGCCAAAATTGGGAAAGCTGTCTCTCAGACTAATCAAGCCTGACATAGTCATCCTCATGAATCATAACTTACAGATAATATCCCTGACACCATCAGCACCATCCCTGGGTATGTCCTGTCCCATCAGCAGGACAGGCCCAGCAGAAGTGGCAGCACAGTGGTATACAGTCAGGAGGGAGCTGCCCTGGGAGTCCTCAACATCGACTCCAGACCCCATGAAGTCTCATGGCATCAGGTCAAACATGGGCAAGGAAACCTCCAGCTGATTAGCACATACCGCCCTCCCTCAGCTGATGAATCAGTGCTCCTCCATGTTGAACACCACTTGGAGGAAGCACCGAGGGTGGTAAGGGTGCAGAATATATCTGGGTGGGGGACTTCAATGTCCATCACCAAGAGTGGCTCGGTAGCACCACGAGTGACCGAGCTGGCCAAATCCTAAAGAACATAGCTGCTAGACTGGGTCTGCAGCAGGTGGTGAGGGAACCAACAAGAGGGAAAAACAAGTGATAGACAGGGCTAAGGGACTCCACAACCAATGGATGAGATTTAAGCTCTGCAGTCATGCCATATCCAGTCGTGAATGGTGGTGGACAATTAAACGACTCACTGGAGGAGGAAGCAGACACAAATATCCCCATCCTCAATGATGGAAGAGTCCTGCAGATCAGTGCAAAAGGTAAGGCTTAAGCATTTGCTACAATCTTCAGATAGAAGTGCCAAGTGGAGGATCCATCTTGATCTCCTCCGGAGGTCCCCAGCATGACAGATGCCAGTTTTCAGCCAATTTGATTCACTCCACGTGATATCAAGAAACAGCTGATTTCTGGATACTGCAAAGGCTATGGGCCCTGACAATATTCCGGCAACTGTACTGAAGACTTGAGCTCCAGAACTTGCCACACCCCTAGCCAAGCTGTTTCAGTACAACTACAATACTGGCATCTACCCGGCTATGTGGAAAATTGCCCATATATGTCCTGTACACAAAATGCAGGAAAATCTAACCCGGCAAATTACTGCCCCATCAGTCCACTCTCGATCATCAGTAAAGTGATGGAAGGGGTCATCAACAATGCTATCAAGTGGTATTTGCTTAACAATAACCTGCTCACTGATGCCCAGTTTGGGTTCCATGAGGGCAACTCAGCTCCTGACCTCATTACAGTCTTGGTTCAAACATGGACAAGAGCTGAACTCCCGAGGTGTAAGTGACTGCCCTTGACATCAAGGCAGCATTTGACAGTGTGGCATCAAGGAGCCCTAGCAAAACTGGAGTCAATGGGAATCAGGGGGAAAACTCTTTGCTGGTTGGAGTCATACCTAGCATAAAGGAAGATGGTTGTGGTTGTTGGAGGTCAGCCATCTGACCTCCAGGACATCACTGCAGGAGTTCCTCAGGGTAGTGTCCTCATTCCAACCTTCTTGAGCTGCTTCATCAATGACCTTCCTTCATCATAAAGTCAGAAGTGGGGATGTTCACTGATGATTGCACAATGTTCAGCACCATTTGCGACTCCTCAGATACTGAAGCAGTCCATCTCCAAATGCAGCAAGACCTAGACAATATCCAGGCTTGGGCTGACAAGTGGAAAGTAACATTTGCGCCACACAAGTGTCAGGCAATGAGTATCACCAACACGAGAGAATCCAACCATCATCCCTTGATGTTCAATGGCATTACCATCACTGAATCCCCCACTATCAACATCCACAAACATTCACTCCCTCCACTACCGACACACAGTAGCAGCACGGTGTACCATCTACAAGATGCATTGCAGGAATTCACCAAGGCTCCTTACACAGCACCTTCCAAACCCATGACCGCTACCATCCAGAAGGACAAGGGCAGCAGATAGATGGGAACACCATTACCTGGATGTTCCCCTCCAAGCCACTCACCATCTTGACTTGGAAATATATCACTGTTCCTTCACTGCTGGGTCAAAATCTTGGAACTCCCTTCCTAACAGCACTGTGGGTATACCTACAGCGCATGGACTGCAGCGGTTCAAGAAGATAGCTCACCACCACTTTCTCAGGGCGACTAGGGATGGGCAATAAATGCTGGCCCAGCCAGCGAAGCCCACATTCCATGAATGAATAAAAAAACAGTCCAATTCCCTTTTGAACACCTTGATTGAACCTGCCTCCACCGCTCTCTAGACACTAACATCCCAGACTCTAACCACATACTGTGTGCATTTTTCTTCAGATCGCTTTTGCTTCCTTTGCCAATCATTTTATTTCTGTGCCTTCTTGTTCTCAATCCTTTAATGAGTGAGAACAGTTTCTCCCTATCTACTCTGTTCAGATCCCTCATGATTTTGAACATCTCTATCAAATCTCCTCACAGCTTTTTTCCAAGGAAAAGAGTCTCTACTTCTCCAATCTTTATTCATAACTGAAGTTTCTCATCCCTGGGATCATTTTTGTGAATCTTTCATGCAGTCTTCCCAGAGCCTTCACATCTTTCCTAAAGTAAGGTGGCCAGAATTGGATGCAGTACTCCAGCTGAGGCCAAACTACTGTCTTATACAAGTTCAACTTAACATCCTTGCTCTTGTGCTCCTATGAGTTAAGCCAAGGACACTGTAAACTTATTAACTGCTCTCTCAACCTGTCCTGACACCTTCAATGCCATATGCACATATACCCCCAGGAACATCTGCTCTTGCACCCCCTTTGGAGTTGTACCCTTTATATTGTCTCTCCATGTTCTTCCTACCAAAATCAATCACTTCACACTTCTCCGCATTGAACTTTATCTGCTACCTGCCCATCCATTCCACCAACTTTTCTATGTCCTTTTGAAGTTCTACACTATTCCCCTCACAGTTCACAATGCTTCCAAGTTTTGTATCATCTGCAAATTTTGAAACTGTATCCTGTACACCAAGCTCTAGATCATTAATATAAAGCAGGAAAAGCAAGGGTCCCAAATCCACTACAAGTGCTCCTCCAGCCAAAAGTACATCCATTAACCATTACTCTCTGTTTCCTATCACTCAATCAATTTTGGAACCATGTTGCTATTGTCCCTTTTATTCCATGAGCTATGGCTTTACTCACAAGTCTGTTGTGTGGCCAAAATAAGACCTTAGAATTCCCTTTTATGTTAGTTGCCGGTCTCTTTACACGCTCCCTCTTCACTTTTCTCATTTGCTTTTTCACCTCCCCTCTGAACCTTCTGTATTCAGCCAGGTTCTCAATTCTTTGCTACCCAACACCTGTCATAAGCACACTTTTCCTTCATCTTAATTTACACCTCTTGTCATGAAGATTTGTATTTGCTTTTCCTACCTATCCCTTTCAAGGGAATGTACCTTGACTGTGCCCGAGCTGGCTCCTTTTTGAAGGTAGCCCATTGTTCAGCTACCATGTTTCCTGCCAAACTTTGACTCCAATTTATTTGGCCCAGATCCATTCTTACCCCATTGAAGTTGTCCCTCCCCCAGTTCATTATTCTTACTCTGGATTGTCCCTTGTCCTTTTCCATAGCCAACCTAAACCTTATGATACAATGATCACTGATCCCTAAGTGCTCTCCTGACACTTGTTCCATTTGGCCCACCTCATCCCCAAGACCCAGCTTTAGCAGTGCCTGCCTTCTGATTGGACTGGAAACGTTCTGCTGTGGAAAATACTCATGAACACATTCTAGGAACTTTTGCCCCTCCCTACCCTTTACACTACTACTGTCCCACTCTATATTTGGATAATTCAAATCCCCCTCTCTAATTTTTGCGACAGTCTGTAATTTCCCTGCAGATTTGTTCCTCCACATCCTTACCACTAGTTGGTGGTCTATACTCTACACCGAGCAATGTAATTGCACCCTTTTTGTTCCTCAGCTCTGGCAAAATAGATTCTATCCTTGACCACTCTGGGCAATCCAATTCCCTGAGCCAGGTCTCTGTAATCGCCACATCGTATTTTCACATAACAATCCACGCCTGTGACTCACCAATCTTATTAATCATATTCCATGCATTTACATGCACATTAACCCTGATTTAGATATATTATTTCTCCCTTACTTTGTCCCCACCTATTAACTTACTATTCCTTATCTTTGTGCTATTTATCTTTCCCAATATTCTGTGTAACTTGGTATTCCTCTCCAATATTATCCCCTCGTTCGCCACACAAGCCAATCTCTCACGCGTGCCCTCCCTCTTAACCGCTCTCGCGTATGCGCGCATCCCCTCCCTCTAACCCGCTTACTCGCACACACATTCCCCTCCCTCTAACCCGCTTGCGCGCATCCCCCTCCCTCAAACCCGCTCTCTCGCGTGCGCATCCCCCTCCATCTAACCCGCACTCTCGCGCGCGCATCTCCCTCCCCTCGCTCGCATTTCTCTCGCGCGCGCAACCCCCCTCTCTCACATCTCTCTTGCGCGCATCCCCCCTCGCTCGCATCTCTCGCGCGCACATCTCCCCCTCGTTCGCATCTCTCATGCACGCATCTCTCGCGCTCGCATCTCCCCTTCGCTCGCATCTCTCGCGCTCGCATCTCCCCTTCGCTCGCATCTCTCGCGCACGCATCTCTTCCCTCGCTCGCATCACTCGGGCGCGCACATCTCCCCCTCGCTCGCATCTCTCGCACGCACATCTCCCTCCCCTTGCGCACATCGCCCCCTCGCTCGCATCACTCGGGCGCGCGCATCTTCCCCTCGCTCACATCTCCCCCTTGCTCACATCCCCATCCCCGCACTCGCATCTCTCGCGTGCGCAGCTCCCTCCCCTCGCATCTCTCACATGCGCATCTCCCCCTCGCTCGCACATCTGCTCCTCGCTCGCATCTCTCTCTCGTGCGCGCATCTGCCCCTCGCTCACATCTCTCGTGCGCACCTGCCCCTCACTTGGATCTCACGCGCGCATCTCTCCCTCGCTCGCATCTCTCACGTGTGCATCTCCCCCTCGCGCGCACATCTGCTCCTCGCTCACGTCTCGCCCTTGCTCGCGACTCTTTCACGCGTGTCTCCGCCTCGCGCGCGCGTCTCTCTCTCACGCATGCGCGCCTGCCCCTCGCTCGCGTCTCTCTCATGCGCGCGCCTGCCCCTCGCTCGCGTCTCTCTCATGCGCGCGTCGCCCCCTAGCTTGCATCTCTCTCTCACGTGCGTCTCCCCCTCGCTCTCGTCTCTCGCGCACAGCGTCTCCCCCTCACTTGCGTCTCTCGGGCATGCGTCTCCCCCTCACTTGCGACTCCCGCGCGCGTCTGCCCCTCGCTCGTGACTCTCTAGCGCACGCGCCTCCCCCTCGCTCACCCGTCTCCCCCTCGCTCGCGACTCGCTTGTGCGAGTCTCCACCTCTCTCGTGCGCACCACCCCCATGCTCGTAAGCGCGCGTCCGCGTATCCCTCTCTTTCTCTCGCGCACGTCTCTCGGTCACGCGCCTCTCTCACGCATGCTCGCGTCTCTCTCATGCACACGCCTCTCTCGTTTGCGTCTCCCCCTCACTCGAGTCTCTCTCGCATGCGGGCATCTCCCCATCGCTAGTGACGCTCTCACGCACCCGTCTCCCCCTCACTCGCATCTCCCTCTCTCGCGCGCGCTCGTCTCCCCCACGCTTGCGTCTCCCCCTCGTTCGCGACTCTCTAGAGCGCGTCTCCCCCTCGCTCGCGTCTCTCTCTCTCTCTCTCTCCCTCTCTCGTGCAGGCACACCACTCTCTCGCCCGCACCTTTCTCTCTCTCGTGCGCGCGCACAGCGTCTCCCCCTCGCCTGCATCTCTGTCTCGCTCGCGCCTCTCTCACTCTCTCGCGCGCCCGCCTCTCCCCCTCGCTTGAATCTCTCTCTCTCGTGCGCGACTCTCCCCCTCGCTCGCATCTCTCTCCCCCTCGCTTGCGTCTCTCCCGCTCGCTCGCGTCTCTCGCACGCGCCTCTCCCCCTCGCTCGTCTCTCGCGCACGCCTCTCCCCCTAGCTCGCGTCTCTCCCCCTCGCTCATGTCTCTCTCTCTCGTGCGCGCGTCTCCCCCTCGCTCGCATCTCTCGCTCGTGCCTCTCTATCGCGCCCGCGTCTCCCCCTCGCTCGCGTCTCTCTCACGCGTGCGCATGTCTCCCCGTCGCTCACGCCTCTCTCTCTCTCTCACATGCGCGTCTCTATCACGCGCGTGCATCTACCCCTCGCTTGCATCTCTCGCTCGCGTCTCTCTCGCGCGCGCCTCTCCCCCTCGCTCGCATCTCTCATGCGCACTTCTCCCCCTCGCTCGCGTCTCTCGCGCGCACCTCTCCCCCTCGCTCGCGTCTCTCGCCCTCGCTCGCGTCTCTCTCGCGCGCGCCTCTCCCCCTCGCCCGCTTCTCTCTCTCTCTCTTGCACGCACGTCTCCCCCTCGCTTGCGTCTTGCGTGCACGCCTCTCTCTCTCTCGGGCGCGCGTCTCTTTCGCGCACGCATCTCCCCCTCGTTCGCATCTCTCTCTCTCTATCTCGCGTCCCCATGTCTCCCCCTCGTTCGCATCTCTCTCTCTCGCGCACGCATCTCCCCATCGCTCGCGTCCCTCTCTCTCTCTCTCTCACGCACGTGCGCGCATCACCCCCTTGCCCGCGCCCCTCTCTCTCTCTCGCATGCACCCGCGTCTCCCCCTCGCTCGCGTCTCTCTCTCTCTCGCAGGCACACGCGTGCGTCTCCCCCTCACTCGCGCCTCTCTCTCTCTAGCGCGCGTGCGTGCCCCTCAGTCTTGCCCGCATGTGCCTCTCGCTCGCCCGCGCCTTTCTCTCTCTCTCGCGCACGCCGGCGTCTCCCCCTCGCCCGCATCTCTCTCTCATGCGCGCTTCTCCCCCTCTCGCACGCTCGCGTCTCTCTCACGCACCCGCGTCTCCCCCTCGCTTGCATCTCTCTCCCGCGCACACGCGCGCGCCTCTCTCCCTTGCTCGCATCTCTCGCTCGCATCTCTCTCTCTCTCTCTCTCGCGCGTCTCCCACTCGCTCGCGTGTCTCTCTTTCTCTCTCTCGCGCACGCGTGGCTCCCCCTCGTTTGCATCTCTCTCGCTCGTGCCTCTCTCTCTCGTGCTGCACACCTCTCTCTCTCTCGCACGTGCGTCTCTCTCTTGCACGCGCGTCTCCCCCTCACCCGCATCTCTCTCTCTTTCCCGTGCGCCCGCGTCTCCCCCTTGCTCGTGTCTCACTTGCGGGTGCGCCTCTCTCTTGCGCCCGTGTCTCCCCCTCACTCGTGCCTCTCTCCCTCATGCGCGCACACCTCTCCCTCTCTCTCTCTCTAGCACACGTGCCTCTCTCTTGCCCGCGCATGCCTCTCTCGCCGGTGCCTTTCTCTCTCGCGCGCGCACCCGCGTCTCCCCCTCGCCCGCATCTCTCTCTCTCTCATGCGCGCGTCTCCCCCTCTTGCGCGCGCTCGCCTCTCCCCCTTGCTCACGTCTCTCTCTCTCTCATGCGTGCGTCTCCCCCTCTTGCGCGCGCTCGCCTCTCCCCCTTGCTCGCGTCTCTCGCTCACGTCTCGCGCGCCTCTCCCCCTCACTCGCATCTCTCACGCGCGCCTCTCCCCTCGCTCGCGTCTCTCTCCCGCACGCCTCTCCCCCTCGCTCGCCTCTCCCCCTCGCTAGCGTCTCCCGCGCACGCACGCCTCTCCCCCGCTCGCGCGTCTCGGTCTCATGCGCGCGTCTCCCCCTTGCTCGCGTCTCTCTCTCTTGCGCGCGCGGCTCCCCCTCGTTTGCGTCTCTCTCTCTCGTGCTGCACGCCTCTCTCTCTCTCTCTCTCTCGCACGCGCGTCTCTCTCTCTCTCACGTGCGTGCGTCTCCCCCTCGCCCGCATCTCTCTCTCTCACGCAAGTGCGTCTTCCCCGCGCCCGTGTCTCCCCCTCGCTTGTGTCTCGCTCGCGCGTACGCACGCCTCTCTCGCGCCCGCGCGGGCCTCTTTCTCGCCTGTGCCTTTCTCCCCCTCGCTCGCGTCTCTCGCGTGCGCCTCTCCCCCCGCTCGCGTCTCTCGCTCTGGTGCATGCGTCTCCCCCCTCGCTTGCATCTCTCTCTCGTGCGCGTGTCTCCCTCTCTCGTGTGCGCGTCTCCCCCTCGCTCGCGTTTCTCTCGCGCACGCACGTCTCCCCCTCGCTTGTATCTCTCTCTCTCGCACGCACGCCTCTCTCTATCTCTCTCTCTCACGTGCGGGTTTCTCTCGCTCGCGTGCCTCTCTCTCTCGCGCCTCCGTCTCCCCCTCGCCCACGTCTCTCTCGCGCTTGCGTCTCTCTCTCTCTCGCGCAAAAATCTCCCACTTGCTCGCGTCTCTCTCTCTCTCGCTTGAATCTCTCTCACGTGCGCGACTCTCCCCCTCGCTCGCATCTCTCGCACGCGTCTCTCCCCCTCGCTTGTCTCTCGCGCGCGCCTCTCCCCCTCGCTCGTCTCTCGCGCGCGCCTCTCCCCCTCGCTCGTCTCTCGCACGCGCCTCTCCCCCTCGCTCGTCTCTCGCGCGCGCCTCTCCCCCTCGCTTGCATCTCTCTCTCTCATGCGCGCCTCTCCCCCTCGCTCACGTCTCTCTCTCGTGCGCGCGTCTCCCTCGCTCGCATCTCCCCCTCGCTCACGTCTCTCTCGCGCGCGCGGCTCCCCCTCGTTTGCGTCTCTCTCTCTCGCTCGCGCCTCTCTCTCTCGTGCTGCACGCCTCTCTCTCCCGCACGCGCGTCTCTCTCTCGCGCCCCTGCATCTCCCCCTCGCTCGCGTCTCTCTCGCGCGCGCGGCTCCCCCTCATTTGCGTCTCTCTCTCTCTCGCTCGCGCCTCTCTCTCTCGTGCTGCACGCCTCTCTCTCTCTCTCCCACACGCGCGTCTCTCTCTCGCGCCCCTGCGTCTCCCTTCGCTCGCGTCTCTCTCATGCACGTGCGTCTCCCCCTCACCCACGCCTCTTGCTTTCTCTCGCGCGCCTGCGTCTCCCCCTCACCCGCATCTCTCTGTCTCTCTCTCACGCGCGCATCACCCCCTCGCTCGCGCCCGCGTCTCCCCCTCACTCGCGCCTCTCTCTCTCGTGCGCGCACGCCTCTGCCTCTCCCCGCCCTCTCTCTCTAGCGCGCGTGCCTCTCTCTCGCCCACGCCTTTCTCTCTCTCGCGTGCGTCCGCATCTCACCCTCGCCCGCATCTCTCTCTCTCATGCGCGCGTCTCCCCCTCTCGTGCGCGTGCCTCTCCCCCTCGCTCGCGTCTCTCGCACGCGCCTCTCCCCCTCGCTCGCGTCTCTCCCCCTCGCTCGCGTCTCCCGCATCTCTCTCTCGTGCGTGCGTCTCCCCCTTGCTCGCGTTTCTCTCGCGCACGCACGTCTCCCCCTCGCTTGTGTCACTCTCGCGCGCATGCCTCTATCTCTCTCGCTCGCGTGCCTCTCTCTTGCGCTTGCATCTCCCCCTCGCTCACATCTCTCTCGCGCACGCGCGCACCTGTCTCCCCCTCACCCACGCCACTTTCTCTCGCGCCCGCGTCTCCCCCTCGCTCACGTCTCTCTCTCTCACGCGTCTCTCTCTCGCGTGCGCGCTCGTGTCTCCCCCTCGCTCGCGTCTCTCTCTCCCTCTCTCGTGCGGGCACGCCTCTCTCCTCGCCTGTGCCTTTCTCTCTCTCTTGCTCGCGCACGCGCGCTCACGTCTCTCTCCCCCTCGCTTGAATCTCTCTCTCTCGTGCGCGGCTCTCCCCCTCGTTCGCATCTCTCTCCCCCTCGTTCGCATCTCTCTCCCCCTCACTCGCGTCTCTCCCCCTCGCTCACATCTCTCTCCCCCTCGCTCGCGTCTCTCTCACGCACGTGCGTCTCCCCCTCACCCACGCTTCTCGCTTTCTCTCACGCACGTGCGTCTCCCCCTCACCCGCATCTCTCTGTCTCTCTCTCACGCGCGCGTCTCCCCCTTGCTCGCGCCCGCGTCTCCCCCTCACTCGCGCCTCTCTCTCGTGCGCGCACGCCTCTGCATCTCCCTCTCTCTCTCGCACGCGTGCCTCTCTCTCGCCCATGCCTTTCTCTCTCTCGCGCGTGCCCGCATCTCTCTCTCTCACGCGCGCGTCTCCCCCTCTCGTGCGCGCGCGCCTCTCCCCCTCGCTCGCGTCTCTAGCGCGTCTCTCCCCCCCGCTCATCTCTCGCGCGCGCCTCTCTCCCCTCACTCGCGTCTCCCGCATCTCTCTCTCTCGTGCGCACATCTCCCCCTCGCTCGCGTTTCTCTCGCGCACGCACGTCTCCCCCTCGCTCGCGTCTCTCTCCCCCTCGCTCGCGTCTCTCCCCCTTGCCCGTGTCTCTTGCGTGCGCCTCTCCCCCTCGCTCACATCTCTCTCTCTCTCTCTCATGCACGCCTCTCCTCCTCGCTCACGTCTCTCTCTCTTGTGCGCGCATCTCCCCCTCGCTCGCGTCTCTCGCGCGCCTCTCCCCCCGCTCATCTCTCGCGCGCGCCTCTCCCCCCTCACTCGCGTCTCCCGCATCTCTCTCTCTCGTGCGCGCATCTCCCCCTCGCTCGCGTTTCTCTCGCGCACGCACGTCTCCCCCTCGCTCGCGTCTCTCTCCCCCTCGCTCGCGTCTCTCCCCCTTGCCCGTGTCTCTTGCGCGCGCCTCTCCCCCTCGCTCACATCTCTCTCTCTCTCTCATGCACGCCTCTCCTCCTCGCTCACATCTCTCTCTCTTGTGCGCACATCTCCCCCTCGCTCGCATCTCTCGCTCTCGTGCGCGCATCTCCCCCTCGCTTGTGCCTCTCTCTCTCACGTACATGTCTCCCCCTCACCCGCATCTCTCTCTCTCGCATGCGCCCGCGTCTCCTCCTCGCTCGCGTCTCTCTCTCTCGCGCGCACGTCTCCCCCTCACCCGCGCCTCTCGCTTTCTCGCGCGCCCGTCTCCCCCTTGCCCGCATCTCTCTCTCTTTCTCTCACGCGCACGCGCGCCAGTCTGTCGCATGCACGTCTCCCGCTCGCTCGCGTCTCTCGTGCGTGCGTCTCCCCCTTGCTTGCATCTCTCTCGCGCGCACGCATCTCCCCCTCGCTCGCGTCTCTCTCTATGTCACGTGCCCACGTCTTCACCTCGTTCGTGTCTCTCTCTCACGCACGCGCCTCCCCCTCGCTCGTGTCTCTCTCTCTCTCACGCGCGCATCGCCCGCGCCCCTCTCCCCCTCTCTCTCACGCGCACCCGCGTCTCCCCCTCGCTCGCGTCTCTTTCTCTCTCGCGCGTGCGTCTCCCCCTCTCGCGCAAACATCTCCCCCTCACTCGCATCTCGCTCTCTATCTCGCGCACCCGCATTTCTCTCTCGCGCACGCGTCTCCCCGTCGCTCGCGTCTCTCTCTCTCTCACACACACGCATCAGCCCCTCGCTCGCGTCTCTCTCGCACGCGCGCTCGTGTCTCTCTCTCTCACACACGCCCGCGTCTCCCCCTTGCTCGCGTCTCTCTCTCTCTCTCTCTGTCTCGTGCGGCCACGCCTCTCACTCTCGCCCACGCCTTTCCCTCTCTCTCACACGCACCCATGTCTCCCCCTCGCCTGCATCTCTCTCACTCTCTCGCGCACGCGCCTCTCCCCTTCACTCGCGTCTCTCTCTCTCTCTCCCGCGGGTGCACGCGCGCTTCTCCCCCTCACTCGTGCCTCTCTCTCTCGTGCACGCACGCCTCTCTCTCCCCCCTCTAGCGCGCATGCCTCTCTCACGCGCGCGTCTCGCGCGCTCGCGTCTCCCCCTCGCTTGCATCTCTCTCCCTCGCGCGCGACTCTCCCCCTCACTCGTGTCTCTCTCACGCGCACGCATGCCTCTCCCCCTCGCACGAGTCTCTCTCGCGTGCGCGCCTCTCCCACTCGCTCGCGTCTCCCGCGCGCCTCTCCCCCTCGCTCGCGTCTCCCGCGCCTCTCCCCCTCGCTCGCATCTCCCGCGCCTCTCCCCCTCGCTCGCATCTCTCTCTCGTGCGCGCGTCTCCGTCTCTCTTGCGCACGTCTCCCCCTCGCTTGTGTCTCTCTCGCACGCACGCACCCCTCTCTCTCTCTCTCTCGCACGCACGCACCCCTCTCTCTCTCGCGCGCCTCTCTCTCTTGCGCCTGAGTCTCCCCCTCGCTCACGTCTCTCTCGCACGCGCCATCTCCCCCTCGCCCGTGCCTCTCTCTCTCTCTCTCGCGCACCTCTCTCTCTCTCTCACGCGCCCGCGTCTCCCCCTCGTTCACGTCTCTCTCTCTCACGCAAACATCTCCCCCTCGCTTGCGTCTCTCTCTCTCTATCTCTATCTCGCGCGCCCACGTCTCTCTCTCACGCACGCGTCTCCCCCTCACTCGCGTCTCTCTCTCGCGCGCACGGGCGCTCATGTCTCTCTCTCTCTCACACACGCGCCCACGTCTCCCCCTCGCTCGCGTCTCTCTCTCTCTCTCTCTCGTGCGGGCACGCCTCTCACTCTTGCCAGCGCCTTTCTCTCGCGCGCGCGCGCGCCCGCGTCTCCCCCTCGCCTGCATCTCTCTCGCGCGCCCACCTCTGCCCCTTGCGCGCCTCTCCCTCGCTCGCGTCTCCCTCGCGACCTCTCCCCCTCGCTCGTCTCTCGCGCGCCTCTCCTCCTCACTCGCGTCTCTCTCTCGTGTGTGCGTCTCCCCCTCGCTCGCGTCTCTCTCGCGCCCGCGTCTCCCCCTCGCTCACGTCTCTCTCTCTTGCGCGCGCGTCTCCCCCTCGCCCACCTCTCTTTCACGCCCGCGTCTCCCCTTCGCGCACATCTCCCCCTCGCCCGCGCCTCTCTCTCCCTCTCTCTCTCACGCGCCCACCTCTCTCTCGCGCGCGTCTCCCCCTCACTCGAGTCACTCTCTCGCGCCGCGCCTCTCCCCCTTGCTCGCGTCTCTCTCTCTCTCGTGCGCGCGTCTCCCCCTCGCTCGTGTCTCTCTCTCTCGCGCCCGGGTCTCCCCCTCGCTCACGTCTCTCTCTTGCGCGTGCGTCTCCCCCTCGCCCGCACCCCTCTCTCTCGCACCCGCGCGCATCTCCCCCTCGCCCGCGCTTCTTTCTCTCTCACGTGCGCGCCTGCATCTCTCTCTCGCGCACGCACACGCTCCCACGTCTCTCTCCCTCTCACTCGCGTCGCTCTCTCGCGCACGCGCATCTCCCCCTCGCTCGCTTGCTTCTCTCTCGCGCATGTGCGTCTCCCCCTCGCTCGCATCTCTCGCATGTACACACACCCTCCCCCTCTCTCACACTCATACACATGCACATGCACACACACTCCCTCTCTGTCCTGAAGTTATTAATGCATATTTTGTTAAATATTTTTCTTTTTAATTAGAGGTTTGGTCTGTGAGTGTGTCTTAGTTATATTAAATCCAAAGCTACGTGCTTTGATATGTACTAGTTTGTGATATAAACAGAGAAGTAGAGTGTATTTGCATTTTTTTGAATACAGCATTTAAGTGGGGTGAAAACATGACACCTTTCTACCAGCTACCAAGCAGTATGTTTATATTACTAATAAAATTGGTACAATGAATGGGGTTCCATTGTTAAAAGGTAAAGTTCAAAGAGACTGTTGAATTCAATCAGTGGTGGTAGGTATAACTTCAGTAGTTTTCGGGTGTACAGAGCAGTGGCAATGTGAGATCAAAAGGCAGCTGCAAGCCTCCAACTGGCTCCACAGTGAAAGGAACCTCATTTTGAATTTGTAAGGTGAAAATGCTTTGCCTGATTCTCGGTTAAGTCCAAGGGTTGCTGTTGCCTTAATGGAGATTAGTTTGGGAATTTGTTAAAAGTTATGATAATAGTAATTTGTAACCATGTGTATATATTTTAACCTGTGTAAATTAATAAAATGTTTCAATTAATTTAACGTAAAACCTCAAGAACTTGTGGTCTGATTCCAAATTTAGATTTGCAAGTCAAACATAACACTTAAAATTACAGTTTATGACAGTTGTTTAAAATTCCATCTGGGAGTTTTAAATAATTCCGCTTTACCAATTGCATTGGTCATAACACACACCCACACACTCTCGCTCTCCGTCTCCAATGCATGCACACACCCTCTCACGCACCCACTCTTAGGCAAGCCCCTGTTCTGCCCTCTGCCCCTCCAATTTCTCCAGCCACTGGAAGACACCGCAGCGCCCACCCACCCCCCTACACCCCGACCTTAGCTCTGGACTGCTTCAGCTCCTGGCTCCCATGTTCCAACTCCCGTACTCGCCACAGCACTCTGGAAGCTGGAAACTGACATTGAAAACTTACCTTCTCAGTGCTTACTGCTTGTCCAACCACAAGCTGGTTTCTCCCCGCATTTGCTGCTGATAGGCTCACTTTGAACCCATTAGCAGCAAATACAGGGAGCAACCAGTGAGCAGGTGCATGGAAAAACCAGCCTGTGTTTGGATGAGCAGCTTTATAGCATCTTTCAAATCCAAGTCTGGTGTATCTCCAACAATGTTTAGCAGGCCGATAGAGAGGGGTCACAGGCCTGATTCCAGCCTGTTGGACAAGCCTTCTCTAGGGAAAAGCAAAATACTGCAGAGCTTGGAAATCAGATGTAAAAACAGAAAGTGTTGGAAAAGCTCAGCAGGTCTGACAGCATCTGTGGAGACAGAAACAGAGTTAACGTTTCGAGTCTGTATGACTTCTTCAGAATGCTCTGGAAGAAGTCATTCAGACTCGAAACTTTAACTTTGTTTCTCTCTCCACAGATGCTGTCAGACCTCCTGAGTTTTTCCAGTGTTTTCTGTTTTTACTTCTCTAGGGAATACTTTTCTAATCCGAGTTTTATGTTCAGTCTGAAAGTAATTCAGTTAAGTCCGAAAGTAGGATTTGAAATCTAAACAAAGTGAACCATGGAGCTACGAGGGGCAAGATAGATTGGGAAGCTACATGAAAAGATATGACAGTGGACAAACAATGGTAATTTAAAGACTTAATACATAATTTGCAACAAATATACATTGCTTTGAGGCACAAAAATCCCACTGAAAAAGAGGTCCAACTGTAGTTACTAAGGTTAAAGATATTAGATTCCAGGAAGTGGATTATAATGTTGACAGAGAGATTGGGAAGATTTTAGAATTCAGCAAAAGGAGGACCAAGAAACTGATAAAAGAGAATATGAGAACGAGCACCAGACACAAAACAGATTGTAAATGTTTCTATAGCTTTGTAAGTAGGAAGGGAATAGTGGAAATAAATATGCACCCATCAGAGGCATTATAATGGTGAGGATAAGGAAATGACAGATATTAAACAAATTCCTAGGGCTGGATTTTCAGCTCTGCGTGCAGGTGTGATACGCACAAGTGTGAAGTAGCACGTGATGACATCAGGAGAACTTCCTGACTTTGTTGCGCGATAATTTCGATCAGCCGGCATGCATGGCAGTCGGCAGTGCGCCCGCCGACAATTAAGAGGGCTATTAGGCCCAGTAATCAATTAATGAAATAGAATTTTTCCCTGCCCATCCAACCTTACGTTTGGCGGGCAGGCGAATGGTCTTTGAGGCAACCTCATCTACGGGCAGAAAATCTTCAGTTTCCTGAGGTAGCTCTGTGCCTTCACAGAGAGCTGTTAGCACATGTGCGCATATGCGCTGACTGGTGCATCAGTCCTCCTCTGAGCATCCCCCCCCCCCCCACCCCCCCCCCCCACCATGCCCGCCCAATGAGGGGAAAATCCTGTCCTTAGTATCTGTCTTCCTGATAGAAGGCACATAAAACATTCCAGAAATAATTTGGAACCAATGAGGAGTTGGAAGAGGTCAGTGTTAATATCACTGGAGAAATTATGGAACTAAGTAACAACAAATACCCAGGCCCTGATGATCTACATCATCAGGTTTTAAAAGAGGTAGCTTAAGACATACTGGATTAATTAATCTTAATCTTCCAGAACTCCTTAGATTCTAGAACTGTTCCCAAGCATTGGAAGGTAGCAGACACCACACTATTTAAGGAGGAGGGAGAGAAAAAAGGGAACTAAATGCCAATTAATCTAACATTAGTAGTAGATGCTCGAATCTATTATTACAGATGTGGCATTAGGATACTTAGAAAATTATGTAATTGTCCGAGCTGGAAAAATCCTAAAGGACATAGCTGCTAGACTAGGTCTGCGACAGGTGGTGAGGGAACCAACAAGAGGGAAAAACTGACCTGATTGCATCCTCACCAAACTGTCGCAGATGCATCTGTCCTTCAAAGTATCAGCTGGAGTGACCACTGCACAGCCCTTGTGGAAACAAAGTCCCGTCTTCACATTGAGGATAATACTCCATCATGCTTTGTGGAACGGCCACTGTGCTAAATGGGATAGATTTCAAATAGATGCAGCAACTCAAAACTGGGCATCCATGAGGCACTGTGGGCCATCAGCAGCAACAGAATTATACACAACCACAATCTGTAACCTCATGGCCTGGCATATCCCCCACTGACCATTACCATCAAGCCAGAGGATCAACCCTGGTTCAATGAAGAGTGCAGGAGGGCATACCAGACATACCGAGAAATGAGGTGTCAACCTGGTGAAGCTACAACACAGGACTACTTGTGTGCCAAACAGCATAAACATCAAGTGATAGACAGAGCTAAGCAATTCCACAATTGCTATGGATCTTAGAACCATAAAAAAGGTACTGCACAGAAAGAGGCCATTCAGCTCATCATGTCTGTGCCAGTCAAAAAGGAGAGAATAAAAAACTAGCCCGCCATTATAATCCCACCTTCAAGCACCCGGCCTGTAGCCTTGCAGTTTGGTGCAGATCCAGGTACCTTTTAAATGAGTTGAGGGTTTCTGTCTCCACCACCAAACCAGGCAGTGAATTCCAGCCATCCACCACTCTCTGGTGAATAAATTTTTCCTCATGTCCCCTCTAATCCTTCTACCAATCACATTAAATCTATGCCCCCTGATAATTGACCTCTCAGCTAGGGGAAACAAGTCTTTCCAGTCTACCCTATCTAGGCACCTCATAATCTTGTACACCTCAAATAGGTCACCCCCTCAGCCTCCTCTGTTCCAAGAAAAACAAACCTAGTCCATCCAATCTCTCCTCATAGCTGCAATTTTCAAACCCTGGCAACAATCTTCTAAATCTCCTCTGCACTCTCTCCAGAGCAATTATGTCCTTCCTGTAATGTGGTGACCAGAACTGTACACAAAATTCTAGCTGTGGCCTAACCAGCATTTTATACAGTTCCAGCATTACATTCCTGCCTTTCTGTTCATCCCTCATCCAATGAAGGAAAGTATTCTATATGCTTTCTTTCCCACTTGTCCTGCCACCTTCAGGGCATGTGGACATGCACACCAAGCTCTCTCACTTCCTCTACCCTTCCCAATATCCTATTTATTGTGTATTCCCTTGCTTTGTTCCCTCCCCAAATGTATTACCTCAAACTTTTCCAGATTAAGTTCCATCTGCCACTTTTCTCCCATTCAACCAAACCATTGATAGCATTCTGGAGACAACCACTATCCTTTTCACTATCAACCACACAGCCAATTTTTGTGTCACCCGCTACAAGACTGGCATCTGTCTGGCAATGTGGAAAATTGCCCAGGTATGTCCTACCCATGAAAAGCAAGGCAACTCCAACCCGGCCAATTACCATCCCATTAGTCTACTCTCGATCATCAGTCATGTGATGGATACGGTCATAGGCAATGCTACCAAGCAGCACTTGCTTAGCAATAACCTGCTCACTGACACCCAGTTTGGGATCTGCCAGGGTCACTCAGCTCCTGACCTCATTATAGCCTTGGTTCAAACATGGACAAAAGAATTGAGCTCCTGAGGTGAGGCGAGAGTGACTACCCTTGACATCAAGGCAGCATTTCACCTGGTGTGGCACCAAGGAGCTTGGGTCAATGGGCATCAGGGGAAACTTCTCCACTGGTTGGAGTCATATTTCACACAAAGGAGGATAGTTGTTGTTGTTGGAGGTCAATCACCTCAGTCCCGGGACATCACTGCAGGAGTTCCTCAGGGTAGTGTCCTCGGCCCAACCATCTCCAGCTGCTTCATCAATGACCTTCCATCCATCATAAGGTCAGAAGGGGGGATGTTTGCTGATGATTGCACAATGTTCAGCACCATTTGCGACTCCTCAGATACTGAAGCAGTCCATGTCCAAATGCAGCAAGACCTGGACAATATCCAAGCTTGGGTTGACAAGTGGCAAGTAACATTGATGCCATACAAATGCCAGGCACTGAACGTCTCCAACAAGAGAGAATCCAACCATCCGCCCCTTGAAGTTCAATCACATTACCATCACTGAATCCCTCACTATCAACGTCCTGGGAAGGTGGTGGGGGGGAGGTGTTACCGTTGGTCAGAAACTGAAATGGACTCACCATATAAATACTGTGGCTACAAGAACAGGTCAGATGCTGTGTATTCTATGGCGAGTAACTCACCTCCTGACTCCCCAAAGCCTGTCCGCCTTCTATGAGGCTCAACATAGGAGTGTGATGGAATACTTTCAGCTTGGCTAGACAAGTGCAGCTAAAATAGTACTCAACAAGCTTGACACCATCCAGGAAAATGCAGCCCGCTTGATCAGCAACCGATGCAACACCATAAGACATAGGAGCAGAAATTAGGCCATTCGGCCCATCAAGTCTGCTCCACCATTCAATCACGGCGGATAAGTTTCTCAACCCCATTCTCCCGCCTTCTCCCCATAACCTTTGATCCCCTTACCAATCAAGAATCGATCTATCTTGGTCTTAAATACACTCAATGACCTGGCCTCCACAGCCTTCTGTGGCAATGAATTCCATAGAACCACTCTCTGGCTAAAGAAGTTTCTCCCCATCGCTGTTCTAAAAGGTCTTCCCTTTACTGAGGCTGTGCCCTCGGGTCCTAGACTCTCCTACTAATGGAAACATCTTTCCCACGTCCACTCTATCCAGGCCTTTCAGTATTCTATAAATTTCAATCAAATCCTCCCACATCCTTCTAAACTCCATTGAGTATAGACCCAGAGTCCTCAAACGTTCTTCATATGTTAAGACTTTCATTCGTGGGATTGCTCTCGTGAACCTCCCCTAGATCCTCTCCAAGGCCAGAACATCTTTCCTGAGATACGGGGCCCAAAATTGCTCACAATATTCTAAATGTGGTCTGACCAGAGCCTTATAAAGCCTCAGCAGCACATCCCTGCTTTTATATTCTAGTCCTCTCAAAATAAATGCCAACATTGCATTTGCCTTCCTAACTACTGACTCAACCTGCAAGTTAACCTTAAGAGAATCCTGGACTAGGACTCCCAAGTCCCTTTGCACTCCAGATTTCTGAATTCACTTTCCATTTAGAAAATAGTCTATGCCTATATTCTTCCTATCAAAGTGCATGACCTCACACTTCCCCACGCTGTATTCCATCTGCCACTTCTTTGCCCATTCTCCTAACCTGTCCAAATCCTTCTGCAGCCTCCCCAACACCTCAATACTACCTGTCCCTCCACCTATCTTTGTATCATCTGTAAACTTAGCCAGAATGCCCTCAGTTCCTTCATCTAGATCATTAATGCATAAAGTGGTCCCAACACTGACCCCTGCGGAACTCCACTAGTCACTGTCCACCATCCAGAGAAGGACCCCTTTATCCCCACACTCTGCCTCCTGCCAGACAGCCAATCTTCTACCCATGCTAGTATCTTGCCTCTAACACCATGGGCTCTTATCTTACTGAGCAGCCTCCTGTGCAGCACCTTGTCAAAGGTCTTCTGGAAGTCCAAGTAGATAACATCTATTGGCTCTCCTTTGTCTAACCTAATCGTTACCTCCTCAAAGAATTCTAACAGATTTGTCAGGCATGACCTCCCCTTGGTGAAACCATGCTGACTTTGCCCTATTTTACCATGTACTTCCAAGTATTCTGAAATCTCATCCTTAATAATGGACTCTGAAGTCTTACCAACGACTGAGTTCAGGCTAATCGGCCTGTAATTTCCTGTCTTTTGCCTCATTCCTTTCTTAAACGGGGGTTACATGAGCGATTTTCCAGTACTCTGGGACCCTCCCTGACTCCAGTGATTCCTGAAAGATCATCACTAACGCCTCCACTATCTCTTCAGCTATCTCATTCAGAACTCTGGGATGCAAGGTGATTTATCCACCTTCAGACCTTTCAGTTTTCCTGGCACCTTCTCCTTGGTAATGGCCCCCAACTCTCTTGAACTTTGGGGATGTTACTCATGTCTTCTACCGTGAAGACTGATGCAAAGTACCTATTCATTTACTCCGCCATTTCTTTGTTCCCCACTACTACTTCTCCAGCGTTATTTTCCAGCGGCCCAATGACCATTTTTGCCTCTCTTACTCTTTATATATCTAAAAAAAACTCTTGCAATCTTCTTTTATATTACTGGCTAGTTTACCCTCATATTTAATCTTCTCCCTCCTTATTTCTTTTTTAGTTGTCCTCTGTTGGTCTTTGTAGGCTTCCCAATCCTCTGATAAACACAAAGAAAACTGCGGATGCTGGAAATCCAAAACAAAAACAGAATTACCTGGAAAAGCTCAGCAGGTCTGGCAGCATCGGCGGAGAAGAAAAGAGTTGACGTTTCGAGTCCTCATGACCCTTCGACAGAACTTGATTTCGAGTCCAAGAAAGAGTTGAAATATAAGCTGGTTTAAGGTGTGTGTGGGGGGGGGGGGGGTAGAGAGAGAGACAGAGGTGCTTGTGTAGACAAACAAGCAGTGATAGAAGCAGATCATCAAAAGATGTCAGTGACAATGGTACAAAAGAACACATAGGTGTTAAAATTAAAGTTGGTGATATTATCTAAACGAATGTGCTAATTAAGAATGGATGGTAGGGCACTCAAGGTACAGCTCTAGTGGGGGTGGGGGGAGCATAAAAGATTTTAAAATATTTAAAAATAATGGAAATAGGTGGGAAAAGAAAAATCTATAAAATTTATAGGGAAAAAAAAGGGGAAAAAAAGGGGGAAACAGAAAGGGGGTGGGGATGGGGGAGGGAGCTCACGACCTAAAGTTATTGAATTCAATATTCAGACCGGAAGGCTGTAAGGTGCCTAGTCGGAAGATGAGGTGTTGTTCCTCCAGTTTGCGTTGGGCTTCACTGGAACAATGCAGTAAGCCAAGGACAGACATGTGGGCAAGAGAGCAGGGTGGAGTGTTAAAATGGCAAGCGACAGGGAGGTTTGGGTCATTCTTGCGGACAGACCGCAGGTGTTCTGCAAAGCGGATCGCCCAGTTTACGTTTGGTCTCTCCAATGTAGAGGAGACCACATTGGGAGCAACGAATGCAGTAGACTAAGTTGGAGGAAATGCAAGTGAAATGCTGCTTCACTTGAAAGGAGTGTTTGGGCCCTTGGACGGTGAGGAGAGAGGAAGTGAAGGGGCAGGTGTTACATCTTTTGCGTGGGCATGGGGTGGTGCCATAGGAGGGGGTTGCCATCCATTCTTAATTAGCACATTCGTTTAGATAATATCACCAACTTTAATTTTAACACCTATGTGTTCTTTTGTACCATTGTCACTGACATCTTTTGATGAACTGCTTCTATCACTGCTTGTTTGTCTACACAAGCACCTCTGTCTCTCTCTCTCCGCCCCGCCACACACACACCTTAAACCAGCTTATATTTCAACTCTTTCTTGGACTCGAAATCAAGTTCTGTCGAAGGGGCATGAGGACTCGAAACGTCAACTCTTTTCTTCTCCGCCGATGCTGCCAGACCTGCTGAGTTTTTCCAGGTAATTCTGTTTTTGTTTTGGATTTCCAGCATCTGCAGTTTTCTTTGTGTTTATCTGTGTTTAATTGACTGCCACTGCTCTTCAAGAAATGCCTACCTCCTTGAAGAAGTTCTGTTCCTCTCTGCGACAAGATTTCCGTATCTCTCTGTTGCCTTGTTCACCTTCTTTGCTTTCCATTTCCCTCCTAGTGTTTGACAAGGTGTTTACTAAAACCCGCTTTCACAGCCATATCTCCTTTCTCAGTGACTGCCTCCGTCTCCGACTTACCCCACGTGGATTTCAACTGAAATTCCACCCCTCATCTTTCGAACCCACCCAGGATTACCGGTATCTCCGGGACATAAAACGTTTCTCAGACTGCTGTTCTCGTCACATTCTGAAATCCACACTCAGTGCCATGCGCCGCCATATGAACACACTCGACCTCTCCCTCCAGCAGCACCGCCGTACCCTTTTTCAAAGCTGCGCGTGCCCCCAGTTTCATTTTATCCTTCGGCTCATCCGACGCCTCAACAAGAAACTTTTTCTCTTTCTCTCAACTGCCAAGGAACGCAAGCTCCAACAACTCATCGACACCAACACCCATCTAGGACCCTCCACCCCAGCCTGTCCCTCCGTCCCCACCCCATCTTCCAATCCCAGCCCCAGCCGTGTATTCACTATACCCCCTGACCTTCCCCTCTCCGATGCTGAACGTTCAGTGCTCAGCAAAGGACTTAGTTTCATACCCTTACGCCCTCACCTCAATGAATTTCGGGCTCGGCATGATACTGAACTCTTCTTTCGCCGTCTTCGTCTCCGGGCTCACTTCTTCGGGCAGGAGTCCTCTCCCAATTCAACGGATCCTTTTACCCATCTCCAATATTCTCCCTCCACCTGGACCCCTCCCTATGGATTCTTACCTTCTCTTGATCTTTTCATTGAGAACTGTCGGCGCGACATTAGTCGTCTCAATTTCTCTGCTCCTCTCACCCATTCTAACCTGTCTCTCTCTGAACTTACTGCACTCCATTCTCTCAGGTCCAACCCTGACATTGTCATCAAACCCGCTGACAAGGGTGGTGCTGTTGTTGTCTGGCGCACTGACCTCTACCTCGCGGAGGCTGAGCGTCAACTCGCAGACACTTCCTCCTACCTTTCCCTGGACCATGACCCCACCACTGAACATCAAGCCATTGTTTCCAGGACTGTCACTGACCTCATCTCCTCTGGGGATCTCCCTCCCACAGCTTCTAACCTGATAGTCGCCCAACCTCGGACGGCCCGCTTCTATCTCCTACCCAAAATCCACAAACAGAACTGCCCCGGTAGACCGATCGTCTCAGCTTGCTCCTGCCCCACAGAACTCATCTCTCGTTATCTTGACTCCCTTCTCTCTCCCCTTGTCCAGTCCCTTCCCACCTACATCCGTGATTCCTCTGACACCTTACGTCACATCAACAATTTCCAGTTCCCTGGCCCCAACCGCTTCCTCTTCACCATGGACGTCCAATCCCTCTACACCTCCATCCCCCACCAGGATGGTCTGAGGGCCCTTAGCTTCTTCCTCGAACAGAGGCCCGAACAATCCCCATCCACCACTACTCTCCTCCGTCTGGCTGAACTTGTTCTCACGTTGAACAATTTCTCCTTCAACTCCTCTTTCTCCAAATAAAAGGTGTGGCTATGGGTATCCGCATGGGCCCCAGCTATGCCTGTCTCTTTATGGGATATGTGGAACATTCCTTGTTGCAGTCCTACTCCGGCCCCCTTCCACAACTCTTTCTCCGGTACATCGATGATTACTTCGGTGCCGCTTCATGCTCTCGTCGGGACTTGGAAAAATTTCTTAATTTTGCTTCCAATCTCCACCCCTCCATCATTTTCACGTGGTCCATCTCTGACACTTCCCTTCCCTTCCTTGACCTTTCTGTCTCAATCTCTGGTGATAGACTGTCCACCAATATCCATTACAAACCCACCGACTCCCACAGCTACCTCGACTACAGCTCCTCACACCCCGCTTCCTATAAGGACTCCATCCCATTCTCCCAGTTCCTTCGCCTTCGTCGCATCTGTTCCGATGATGCTACCTTCAAAAACGGTTCCTCTGACATGTCCTCCTTCTTCCTTAACCGAGGTTTTCCACCCACGGTTGTTGACAGGGCCCTCAACCGTGTCCGGCCCATCTCCCGCGCATCCGCCCTCACGCCTTCTCCTCCCTCCCAGAAACATGATAGGGTCCCCCTTGTCCTCACTTATCACCCCACCAGCTTCCGCATTCAAAGGATCATCCTCCGCCATTTCCGCCAACTCCAGCATGATGCCACCACCAAACACATCTTCCCTTCACCCCCCTTATCGGCATTCCGTAGGGATCGCTCCCTCCGGGACACCCTGGTCCACTCCTCCATCACCCCCTACTCCTCAACCCCCTCCTATGGCACCACCCCATGCCCATGCAAAAGATGTAACACCTGCCCCTTCACTTCCTCTCTCCTCACCGTCCAAGGGCCCAAACACTCCTTTCAAGTGAAGCAGCATTTCACTTGCATTTCCCCCAACTTAGTCTACTGCATTCGTTGCTCCCAATGTGGTCTCCTCTACATTGGAGAGACCAAACGTAAACTGGGCGACCGCTTTGCAGAACACCTGCGGTCTGTCCGCAAGAATGACCCAAACCTCCCTGTCGCTTGCCATTTTAACACTCCACCCTGCTCTCTTGCCCACATGTCTGTCCTTGGCTTACTGCATTGTTCCAGTGAAACCCAACGCAAACTGGAGGAACAACACCTCATCTTCCGACTAGGCACCTTACAGCCTTCCGGTCTGAATATTGAATTCAATAACTTTAGGTCGTGAGCTCCCTCCCCCACCCCCACCCCCTTTCTGTTTCCCCCTTTTTTCCCCTATAAATTTTATAGATTTTTCTTTTCCCACCTATTTCCATTATTTTTAAATATTTTAAAATCTTTTATGCTCCCCCCACCCCCACTAGAGCTGTACCTTGAGTGCCCTACCATCCATTCTTAATTAGCACATTCGTTTAGATAATATCACCAACTTTAATTTTAACACCTGTGTTCTTTTGTACCATTGTCACTGACATCTTTTGATGATCTGCTTCTATCACTGCTTGTTTGTCTACACAAGCACCTCTGTCTCTCTCTCTCTCTCCGCCCCGCCACACACACACCTTAAACCAGCTTATATTTCAACTCTGTCTTGGACTCGAAATCAAGTTCTGTCGAAGGGTCATGAGGACTCGAAACGTCAACTCTTTTCTTCTCCGCCGATGCTGCCAGACCTGCTGAGTTTTTCCAGGTAATTCTGTTTTTGTTCCCAATCCTCTGGCTTGCCACTGCTCTTCGCCGCATTGTATGCTTTCTCTTTAGCTTTTATGCTGTCCCTGACTTCCCTTGCCAGCCATGGTTGCCTTGTCCTCCCTTTAGTATGCTTCTTCTTCCTAGGGATCAATTTTTGCCTTGTCTCCCTGAGTACTCCCAGAAACTCCTGCCATTGCTGTTCCACTGTCTTTCCTGCTAGGCTCATCTCCCAGTCAATTCTGGCCAGCTCCTCCCTCATGCCTCTGTCGTTGCCCTTATTCAACTGTAATACCGTGACATCTGATTCCAGCTTTTTCCTCTCAAATTGCAGGGTAAATTCTATCATATTTTGGTCACTTCCTCCTAAAGGTTTCCTTCACCTTAAGCTCCCTTATCAAATCTGCCTCATTACACATCACTAAATCTAGAATTGCCTGTTCCCTAGTGGGCTCCACCACAAGCTGCTCCAAAAAGCCATCTCATACACATTCCACAAATTCCTTTTCTTGGGATCCCCTACCAACCTGATTTTCTCAGTCCACCTGCATATTGAAATCCCCCATGATCACTGTAACCTTGCCTTTCTTACACAACTTTTCCATCTCCTGGTGTATCTTGTGCCCCACATCCTGACTACTGTTCGGAGACCTATACATAACTCCCACCATGGTGTTTTTTTTTTACCTTTGCGGTTCCTCAACTCTACCCACACAGATTCTACATCATCTGACCCTACATGCTATCGATTTAATTTCATTTCTTACTAACAAAGCAACCCCACCCACCCTCTGCCAACCTATCTTTTCGATAGGATGTATATCCTTGGATATTTAGCTCCCAGTCCTGATCCCCTTGCAGCCATGTCTCTGTGATGCCCACCACATCATACCTGCCAATTTCAATCTGCACCACAAGCTCATTTATCTTATTTCATACACTGCATACATTCAAATACTACACTTTCAGCCCTTTATTTTCCGTGCTCTTTCTCATTGTTATCCCTTTATCTGATGGGCTTGAAGTTAGATTCCTAGCCCTTTCCAAACACTCTGTCTTATTGTGTGTTCTGGAAACTTTAATAGCCTCTCCTGGGCTCTCCTTTCTTTTCAGTTTTTTCCATGAAGTTGAACCCAACCAGCCACCACCCCCCCCCCCCCGCCCCCCACCGGCGCCCACCCTCCCACACGCTAACCTGCTTTGTTTCCCATTAGTCATACTTCTTGGAGGTTTACCCATCCCTCCCCCCCGACTTTCTAGTTTAAAGTCCTGTTGACCACCCTATTTACACTTTTCGATAGAACATTGGTCCCAGATCGGTTCAGATAGAGACCGTCCCAATGGCACAGATCCCTCCTGTTCCAATACTGATGCCAGTGCCCCATGAAATGGAACCCCTCTTTCCCGCACCACTCCTTTAGCCACGTGTTTATTCTTGCATCACTCCTTATTCTTGCATCACTATGCCAATTTGCATGTGGCTCGGGTAGTAATCCAGAGATTATAACCCTTGAGGACCTATTCTTTGATTTAGTTCCTGGTTCCTGATAATCCCCAAACAGGTCCTCTATCCTAGTCTTACCTATGTTATTTGTCCCGACGTGGACCACAACAACTGGATCCTCTCCCTAATATCCTTTCAAGCCGGTCAGAGATGTCCCTCACCCTGGCACCGGGCAGGCAACATACCATGTGGGACTCTTGATCCTGCTTACAAAGGATGCTATCAATTCTCCTAATTATTGAATCCCCTACAACTAACACTTGTGTTTTTGCTCCCCCCTCTTGAATGGCCTCCTTTGCCACGGTGCCGTGGTCAGCTGGCTCATCCTCCCTACAGCCCTGTTCCTCATCCACACAGGAAGCAAGTATCTCGTATCTGTTGGACAAGGTCAAAAGCTGAGGTTTCTCTGTTCCTGAACACAGGATCCCTCTACCTGCCTCACTTGCATTCACATGCTGCTGACCCTGACCGAACTTGAGGTACTTAATCTACTGGGTGTGACTGCCTCCTGAAACAAAGTGTCCAGGTAACTCTCCACCTCCTGGATGTGCTGTAGCATCCAGAGCTCAGACTCCAGCTCATCAATTCTGAGCCGGAGTTCCTCCAGCAACCAACACTTGCTGATGTGGTCACTGCAGCTCGCAATGGTATCTGTCAGCTCCCACATCATACATGTACATCACATCACCTGCCCAGCTATCTCTACTTAGATAATTAATTTATTAATTGGCTTTGCAGTGTTTTTTTTTCAAATTTGTTGCAGATTTCCTACCAACCAATCAGGTCACAGCTTTCCTGTGATGTCACTTTTTCAGTTTTGGCTTCAGTTACTCTGTCCAAAGAGGTCACCACTCCGGTGCTCCTCCCTCCGAGTCTGCTCCTTGGAGACAAGGCCGCAAATCCCCGAGGTAAGCTAGATTTACACTCACGCTCCGGTGCTCCTCCCTCCGAGTCTGCTCCCTGGAGACAAGGCTGTAAATCCCCGAGCATAAGCTAGATTTATACTCACTGCTCCGGTGCGCCTCCCTCCGAGTCTGCTCCCAGGATTTACTCACCAATCAGCTGCTTTTTCTTTAAAATCCACTTTCAGAAGAGTGTCCCTCATAGGTCTGGTGCACTCCTGAAGGCACTGCCTCTTCCTCTCTTTTTAGGTTTGAGGGAGTGAGGGAGGGATGGATGAAAACACTACAGCAATGTAATGTTTAGGGCTATTCCGTTCTTTGACAGCAGGTTCTCCTCAATTCCCTCCTGAGTCGCGGTGACTTCTCCCAGAATGCTTCAGTTACTTCTCACCTCTGTTGGATGCTCTTCCTCCTGTTGAGTGCATGAGTCCTTCTCCTCAACTCCCTCCTGAGTCACGGTGACTGCGGTGATTTCTCCCAGAATTATTTTTTTTTTTGAAAAATATACTTTATTCATAAAATATCTGGAAGAACATTCCAAAACATTTCAAAATCACCATCACAAAAGTACAATCGGATTCAACTTTTACACATTTATCACAAGGTGCATCAATACAATGAATATTACAATCATTTCATTATTCAATGCAGACAATCAGACAATGGTATTGGAGTTATCAACATACATCATGTTGCACTCTGAGGTGCTTCAATACATTTATAATACAATTAGTATTCACTGCATACATTTATTTTGAGCTGTACAGCCCGAGGGGCTCTCAACAGTTCCCAGTCCCTCGGTGCACTGTGGCAGAAAGGTCTTAGATAGCGACCTTTCCCCATTGCACCTTTGCGGCAGCTGCCCCAAGCTTTAGTGCGTCCCTCAGCACGTAGTCCCGGACCTTGGAATGTGCCAGTCTGCAACACTCGGTCGGGGACAACTCTTTGCACTGGAAGACCAAGTTTCGGGCAGACCAGAGAGCATCTTTCACCGAGTTGATGATCCTCCAGCTGCAGTTGATGTTTGTCTCGGTGTCTGTCCCTGGGAACAGCCCGTAGAACACAAAGTCCTGTGTCACATAACTGCTTAGGATGAACCTCGACAGAAACCATTGCATCTCTCTCCAGACCTTCTTGTTCACCTCCTTGCGGATTGTGCCTTGCAAAGAAGGTGAATTTCTCCCAGAATGCTTGTCACTTCTCACTAGCGCCCTCTGTTGGATGCTCTTCCTCCTGTTGAGTGCAAGAGTTTTTCTCCTCGATTCCCTCGAGTTGCGGTGGCTGTGGTGACTTCTCTCAGAATGCTTCCGTCACTTCTCACCAATACCCTCTGTTGGACATCTTAAAAATCCACTGCCGACACACAAGATGCGCTGCAGCAACTTATCAAGTCTCTTTCAAAAGCAGTTTCAAACCCATGTCTACTACCATCTACGGACAAGGGCAGCAGACACATGGGAACACCACCACCTGCAAATTCCCCTCCAAGTCACTCACTATCCTGACTTGGAAATATATTATTGTTGCTTCATTGTCGCTGGGTCAAAATCCTGGAACTCCCTCCCTAACAGCACTGTGGGTGCACCTACAACGCATGGACTGCAATGGTTCAAGAAGGTACTCATCACCACCTTCTCAAGGGCAATTAGGGATGGGCAATAAATGCTGGCCCATGTCCCGTGAAAGAATAAATGAAATAAAGACAGTCAACACAGATTACTTCAGGGGAAATAGTTTTTGATAAATCCGTTCAGAGTTTTTTGAGTATTCAACTACTGAGATGGATAAGGGGACACAAGTGGTTATAGTGACTTTGGATTTTGAAAAGAACATTCAATAAAGTGCCACACGAGGTTATTATAGAAAATTAAGACACATGGAACTGGGGATGAATTAGCATGAATTTAGGATTGGCTAATCAATATAAAACGGAGGGACATTGTCAGGTTTGGAGGCTGTAAGTAATGGGGTATTACAAGGATCAGTATTTCGGCCTTGGCTATTTACTTAATTAATTAATGACTTAGATGAGATGACTGACAGCAACAGTTGGATAAGTTTGCTGACAAAACTAAAATAGACAGTTAAGTAAGTGGTCTGGAGGGCACGAAGAAGGTTAGAGACAGATTGGGCAAGAACATGGCAGAGGTAATACAATGTGGCTAAGCATGAAATTATCCACTTTGGTAGAAAAATAAAGCAGAATTTCTAAATAAATGGTCAAAGACTGGGAAACGTTTGCATCCTTGTACATGAATCACAAAGTTAACATGCAGGTAGAACAAGCAATTGGGAAGGCAAATGGTACATTAGCTTTTATTACACGAGTAAAGAAATCTTACTACAATTATATGGGACATTGGTGAGGCGACACCTGGAACACTGCAGTTTTAGTCACCTTACCCGTTGGACATAGTTGCCCTAGAAGCGATGCTTTCAATGTTCACTGGGTTTCTGGGTTAAGGGGAATGTTCTATAAAAAGGGATTGATTAGACTAGGCCTATATTCCCTGGCGATTAGAAGAATAAGGGGTTACCTAATTGAAACATATAAAATTTTGAAGGGGGTTGGCAGGTTAGATGCTGAGAAATGTTGCCCTTAGCTGATGAACTTCCCCCTCCTGGGGAGTTGGTGGTGTAGTAGTAATGTCATTGGACTAGTAATCCAGATGCCCAGGCTAATGCTCTGGGGACACAGGTTCAAATCCCATCATAACTGGTGGAATTTGTATTCAGTTAATAAATATGGAATATAAATCTCGTCTTAGCACTGGTGACCATAAAACTAACACTGATTGTTGTATAAATCTATATACTTTAGGGAAGGAAATCTGCTGTACTTACCTGGTCTGTCCTACATGTGATTCCAGGCCCACAGCAATCTGTTTTACTCTTAAGTGCCCTCTGAAATGGCCTTGCAAACCACTCAGTTCAAGGGCAATCAGGGATGGGCAACAAATGTTGGCCCTGCCAGCGATGCCCACATCCCATGAAAAAATAAAAACAAAGTCAGCCTCAGGATAAGCGGTCGATCATTTTGGCTGAGATGAGAAAATTCTTCGCTCAGAGGGTTGTAAATCTTTGGAATTCTCTACTCCGGAGAGTTGTCGATGCTCAGTTGTTAAGTACATTCAAGACGGGTCGATCGATTTTTGGGAATTAAGGGATATGGGTACAGTGTGCGAAAATGGAGTTGAAATAGAAGAACAGCCATGAAATCGTCCAACGGTGGAGCAGGTTTGAAGGACAAAATGGTGTACTTCAGATCCTATTTCTTATGTCGGTTGTATCTGCTCCAGAAGTGTTTGATAGGGTAGTATAGAAGAACTATTCTTTATATCTAAGCTGTTTACACCATCAGTATAATCTCCAAAATCACTCACTGTGATAATTAATATAATGGACGCAATTGTGCAGTTTTGAATCAGTTTGATATAAATGGGAGTCTAGAGTTTGAGACTGATAAGCTCAGCCAGTCAGACTGACAGATTAAAATGTGAACAATCAGCTCGTACATATGGTTTCTTATACTTTTATTAACATAAAAAGTTAATGTTTCTCTAAAAACATTTTGCAATGCAAAAGTAGCTTCAGTTGCACAACTACCAATGTTTCAAGCAGCTAGGAAGTCCACTTTTGTTTTTTTTGTTCTAAACAGTTCACGGTTATTCAGAACTTTGTACATCTTTTGTTCTACAAACACATTCTTAAACTACAAAAATCCATGACACATGCAGTGCTTTGGTCAGCTGCAACTCACTGAAATAATTATATAACAATATGGTTGACTACCCTGGGAGTCCCAAATCACACATCATGCAGGCGTTCCATTTTCCCTGGACTTCCCCTGGTCTTCACATGAGATTTCACCCTGTTTTAAATCAAAGTTAAAGGAATATAATAAATCAGTGACAAATTAAACCAAACATGAAAGGTCACATGGATGAAACATGAGAAGAAGTGAAAGTACAGAGGTTAGTTGCTCCTGCCACAATTGTGACTGAAGCACTGAGGTGTGCAGAGCCAATGTTCCAGTGTGATCTGCACTAAGTCTGATGCGCTCAGTCAGGCCCTAACAATACAACAGGACTCAGTGCCCGAAATATGAGCCACAGCTCCTCCATGTGACTCCTGCCAAAATTGTGCGTGACCTTGCCCATGTCCACACCCCTTATGTGCATGTTCTCAAGGGCAATTAGGGATGGGCAATAAATGCTGGCCAAGCCAGCAATGCCCACATCCATTAACAAATTTAAAAAGTGTCCATGTCTGTGTTCACGTGTTACATGCATCTATGCATGCGTGTGTCTGCTTGAACCCACATGCACATCTGCATCCACATGAATGTGCCTGTGTGAACACTGTGAGATGCAGGACATAAGGAAGACTTGTGTACTCTTCTCTGAATGGTGCCTTTGGATTCTCTACATCCATATGAACTGCTGAAACAAGCAGATGATTCCTTACTTTAATATCTCATCTTAAAGACAACACAGCATTCCTTCAGTACAGCACTGCCTGACCAGCCCATATACTTAGTCAAGTCTCCGAATGAAGCATGAATCCATAAGCTCTGATTCCCTCAACAGTGCGACTAAACCAAGCTGACCGAGGAGGGGGAAAGGCTACACTTTTGGAAGGGCAGAACCTAGGGAGAGCCGCACTGCCCATGCAGCAGTGCATACAAGAAATTAAGGCATTTCTCAAGGAGCAGAGAGGTTCTCCCAGTTTCTTGACTAACATTCATCACTCAACATCACAAAACACGTTTATCTCACCACATAACATGTACAGCAAAGAAGCATGCCAATTGGCCCAACAGGTCTATGACAGCATTAATGCTCCAGAGGATGTTCCTCTCACCTTATCAACATATCCTTCTATTTTCTTCCCGTGTGCTTAAATTGGTTCTTCTTCAATGCATTGATCCCATTCGACTGAACCATTCTTGATGATATTTCCACATTCTAATCACTATCGGGGTAAAAACAGTTTCCCCGAGCTCCCTACTGGACTTTGTACTGACCACCTTGCTGTAAAGGTCTTTATTTTCTGGTCTTACCCACAAATGGAAACATCGTTTCTACATCTACCCAGTCACTTTTGTGATTTTCCAAACTTTCCATCAGGTCACCCGACTCTTCTCTTCGCTTGAGAAAGGGGCGCCAGCCTATTCCCTTTATGTAAAGACAAAACAAAACTGTTTGTGGGAGTTTGTGGTGTACAAATTAGCTGCCAATTTACCCAATTGCAACTACACTTCAAAAGTACTTGATGAAACACTTTGAGACATCCTGAAGACATGAAAGGTCCTGTATGAATGCAAGTTTGTTCTTTTCTACTCTAAAATGTGAGTGCCTTGTGAAGGAGGAGGAGGAAGAGTTGATGAAATATTTACCTTTACCTGTTTAAGGACATTGTGAATTTCCTCCATAACTGATGATAGTTTCTTGCTGGTATTAGTCAGCTGTTGTTCCAAGCGTAGCTTTGCCTCCTCATAAACCTTCAAGTTCTCCTCAGCACGTGTCAGGGTTTTCTTACTTTCTTTTAGCTCCAATGACAGACTTTTGCTCGTAGTCTCCAGGTTGGATATCTGCTTTGTTCGGTCTTCTATATAAAGCAAAAATATGGTGAACTGGTAGATTTTCCCTTGGATTTACTCACTGATAGTCTAGGATCCAAGTGTTATCCAGACAGTTTATACACAATCCTAGCTTGCATATCACTGTAAACAACTGCACATCAAATGACAGACAAGGTAAAAACGTTAACACGCCATAATGAAGCGTCCAGAAATTATATATCATTAGTACTTTATGTAAATTGTTTAAGTTGCAAGAAAGACTGATTTTTCCTCTCTCTAAGCCCCTTATTCTCGGTTATTTGTTATTTTCTTTTCTTCCACCTCTTATGATGGATTAGCACATTTAAGGACTTCAACAGCTTGTTTATTCTTCCCTCCCCAATTCCTTTCTTCCACAATTATATGAAGTATCTTTTTCTCCCCTACCTCTCTGCAGTAGATTTGTATCTTTCTGAAACTGTTTACATAGTTACACAGTATTTACAGCACATTAACAGACCATTTGGCCCAACTGGTCTATGTTGGTGTTTATGCTCCACATGAGCCTCTTAATTTTCTCTTAATTTTTCTTTATTCATTCGCAGGATGTGGGCTTCGCTGGCTGGACCAGTATTTGATGCCCATCTCTAGTTGCCTGTGAGAAGGTGGTGGTAAGCTGCCTTCTATTCTTTTCTCTGTGTGTTTATCTAAATTCCCCTTAAAAGCATCTCCTGCTCCATGTGGTAGTGAGTTCCACATTCTAACTCTGGGTAAAGAAATTTCCCCTGAATTAACTATTGGATTTACTAGTGACAAGTTTGTCATGGCCCCTCGTCCAAGTCTTGCCCACAAGTGGAAACATCCTCTCTAAGTCGACATGCCCTCTATCACCCCTCAGTCATTTTGCTGCTGGAGAAAAGAGCCACAGCCTGTTCAGTCTTTCCTGAAAGGTCATTTCAGTTCTGGTATAATTCTGGTAAACTTGTTTTGTGGTTTCACCAGGACTTTTATATCCTTTTCATAACATAACAGAACTGTTCGCAGTTCCATAAACATTTAAAATGATTTCTTTGCTTTTCTATCTATCCTATGAGAGATTAGCCCCATACAGTTGTCAAAATTTTTTTTATTCACTCATTGGGTATGGGTGTGGCTGGCTAGGCCAGCATTTTATTGTCCATCCCTAATAACCCTTGTTCAGAGTGCATTTAAGAGTACGTGGCTGGTATGGGTCAGGAGTCACATGTAGGACAGACCAGGTAAGGACAGCAGATTTCCTTCCCAAAAGGGCATTAGTGAACCAGATGGGTTTTTATGACAATTGACAATGGTTTCATCATTAGACTTCTCTCATTGCAGATTTTTATTGAATTCAAATTCCACCATCTGCCTTGGCAGGATTCGAACCCGAGTCCCTGGAGCATTAACAGTTCAGCGACAATACCACTACGCAACGCCTCCTTCTGGACATCTCCAAAAGCCAGTTGGCCATTTATCAATTCTGAGCTGATAATTAAAGCACTTCATAAACATCACATCTTCAGCATCAGTATAGATATTAACCTCCTCACCAACACAAAGGCTTATTTTAAACAACATGCTTGCTAGGATTTTTAATAAATAGGAAGAATTGGGTTATTAGATTTGTATGTTCTTTTGATGCTTGCTTGTGACTGATATTACCACAGCACGAAAGCACGGTATAGGTGTAGTTAGTTATACATGCAGGTAAATGGAGTTCCCATATTGCATCTAAAATTCTCTCTCATAACTAGACTACAGTGGCTGAAATTCCCCAGCTCCCAAAGCTCGGACTGAAGCAAAACTCAAGATGCAAGTCCCAGAGAGGCAGCTTTCTGTGAAGAAAAAAGGATTTATAAAATTAAATGATTATCATTTAATTTTAAGTTTTTTTGTGGATTAAATGGTGTGTGGGATAGTTAGAATACTTTTTATTATTCATAGAATCATGCAGCACAGAAGATGTTCATTTGGCCCATCGTGTGTATGCCCAGTCTTTGGGAGAGCTATAGCTCACTCTCCTGCTCTTTTCCCTGCAAACCCCCACAAATTTTTCCTTTTCAAGTATTTATACAATTTCTTTATTACTGAATTTCTTAGGTTCAATTCCCATTTGGTTTGGGTTTGACACAAGCCAGGTAGGTCCAAGCTTTGCACATGATTTGGCTAAGTACTGAGCCAAACAATTTCCAGAAAGGTCCATCGGTTCGATTCACCATAAGCTCTTTGCTGGGTAATGCAATCCAATGAGACTGAGGTGGGGGAAATCAGCTGTATATAAAATTTGTACTAGCTCACATTGGAAAGGTATCAAAATCAATCAGGGATCCTGACTGCTGTCTTGTGTGGACACTGAATGAAGATGAGATGGAATTGTGTCCTCTACAATTAACTGCCTACTGGCACTCACTGTCTACAATGTTTAAACGATGTCCACTTGGGTGACATGATGGAAACCTGTCAGCCGTCGAGGAACTGTACCCCAAGAGTCAGCATCTTTACAAGGGAAGAAAACTGGGGTCACAGGGAGCTGCTGGGGCTCACCTGCAGGGTGAAGAAATTGTGCATCTTTAGGCTGATCACATACATAAGCAACTATCTTAACAAATCAAGTTCCCACCTTTCTCTGTAGTAGCATTGCTTGTTTGCTATTCATGTATACCCACAATCACACACACCCATTTTCTTACCCATCTTGCCCTCCAGTGCCTGTACTTTCAACTCCATTTCCGCCCGCGTCTTTTCACTTTTTTGTAACTTTTGCAGCAAACTCCCCACGTCCACCATCGCTCCATTATAAACGATTAGATTGCTACTTTCTGCCCCGTCGCTGGATTCTGGTTTCACTGTTAAACTAGGCAACAAGAGTTTGTTTCCTACAATAAATGCATAAAGAAGCATGTCATCTCTGGGATCTGGGTTCAAATTTAGCCAATAACAATGGAACAAAAATCACTACTTTTATGGAAAATGAACTTGGACAGTGTAGAGAGAGCTTTACTCAGTATCTAACCCAGTGATGTACCTGTCCAGGGAGTGTTTGATGAGGACAGTGTAGAGGGGGCTTTACTCAGTGTTGCCCTGGGAGTATTTTTGGGGTAGTGTACAATGAGCTTTACTTTGTCTCTAACCTGTGTTGCACATGTCCTTGGAGTGGTTAATTGGAGAATGTTGAAGGAGCTTTACTCCTAGTCATTGTCAGAACAGATGTGAGGGAGACGGGGAAATTGGGAGAAGGGATATGTTCTTAGAGAAAGCAAGGTGGGAAGAAGTATTTGGAGGTAGTTGTGGGCTCATAGTGTATATTAGTGGACAGTCTATCCCCAGAATGAAGGTAGAAAAGTAGAGCAAGGGAAGAATCAGAGATGATTCATGTGCATGAAGGAGTGGAAGTTAGAAACAAAATGAATTTCTCCAGCTCAGGGTAACTACTAGAAACAGAACCTACTCTGGCCCACTTCCTCACCTATTTTTCTAGTACAGATTACTGTGTCAAAATTGCTTGCTATTCTTGCCCACACTGCAAAATATTTTCATTTTATATTTTAAACTCTACAAGTGGATGCGTTCTGCCTTTTTCCACTGGGGGCAGAAGCACAAAGGCTGCTACCGATCTTTGATTCCTGGGGTAACACTGGGCGCTCACAACTCTGAAATATCTCCTTAGATTCACCTAATCCTTCACCCAGAAGGGTGTGACCAAGTAATTTGGCTGGCTAAATACTAATGAGTGTAATGATGTAGACACTAAAATCCCCCTCATTCCTCTTCTTGATGTTGTGGACCATTCTAATATTGTTCAACCTCATACACATACTAGCTTGTCCAGTACAGTCAGTCAGTCAGATAATACACCAAGGATCGGTTGGGATAAAGACCATTGCGTCTAGACCACCATCCCAACAATCATCTACTTCAAGGAGTTCTTTCTGATCTCTGCCCTATATTTGCTCCTCACTCTGTGACCCATAGCACTCAGCACCTCCCTTCTCCACCACTGTCTCCTATCCTGCCTACCCAACAGCAGGGAAGAAAAGCAGACAATCAGAAGATAGACACAATCACAAGACAGAAACAGAAAAAGCTATTAGACAAAAGGAAGCAGAAACAAACTGGAGAGAAAGAAAGAGTAGCATAAGAACGACTGAGACAAGAGAGATGGACCATGTTCTCCAATATTCCCACCCAGGTAAAAGTATATATATATATATATAATATATATGTAGTGGCTTTTGTTAATTTAAATTAGTTCTAAATGAAGTTTTAAAATCACACTAAACAAACAATATTGGTGAATTCCAGGCTGAAATTTATTATTGTACTTCAACTTGGAAACTAAGATTGAAGCTCAATACCCATAGTGCAAGACATCGAAGAAAAAGAAAGGAATTATTAGCTGTTACCTTTCTTGGGGTTTAAAAGCCTGTAGACTGTAGAAGGAAAGAGTGAAGGAAGTAAGCAGTGTAGCAAAAATTGAGTCATTCTGGAGGTAGCTTATGGGCTGTATTTATCCTGTACCTCTTAGTTTAAAAACAAGAGCTTTCAAAAAGCAAAGAGACCAATCCCTAAACCGTTTCTGCAAGTATATGACTTCAATGCTTTGGATCTGCATGAAATATATCAGCCAACAGCACTGATAACATGTCTCTGAAAACACAAAACTGAGCGGAACCAAGTGTTACAAACAATTAGCATGTACCTCTGGGTTACTAAGCCACAATATTTTTTGATTGTGTTAGCTTCAATATAGCTAGCACTTGCCAGACACCCAACATGCCTTAATGTATACATTATGAAGTTGATTGTTCAACAGGGAGACTGGTTTTATGGACATCAGAATTGGATAACTTCATGGTTTTGAACTAATGGTAACAGATCAAGAGGTAAAATGCAACTCAGTGGGCAAGGTACAAAGAAATTCCAAGAAACTCTGGAACCATAAAGGTACTGGCAGCTACTCTTTTTGAGAAGTGTTGATCTATTTGATTTTTCAAAGTTGCAAAGAATGCCATTTAAAGGAATTCAACTGATTGTTTTAATCTTTCAAACTGTAGTGACTGATAAACCGGCAGCTAGTGCTAATTTCTGTGAATTACTCCATTCAGGAGTGAACTGTTGAGTCCTCTCATCTGTTACAGAAGTTGTCTGGTATGAATGTTATTAGCTATCTGATGTAGCGTGGGCATGCACTGGGAATCCTAGCAACACGCTCAGAAACAATAAATCGGACCCGTTCGTCCAGGGAACACAATTCCCACATTACTACAGGCACGAAATCAAGCTTAAGTTTATAGCTTGTCTGTAGGAACAGGCTCTTATTTAGAACATAAGGAAAAATATCTTGAGAAGATTAGACTTTTGAAAGAGTTTCACAACTGTTAGAGCCTGGAACAGTTAGAGAAGGTGCATTACCCAACAAATTATCAGATTCCACCTCACTCTCTGGCACTTTTGCTTCATCTTTAGAGCCATCGGTTAGCTTCCTGTACAGGCAAGAATCTCGCAGCACCACTTTACTGATTAACTTCTTAACCTGCAAATAAAAATAAAAAACACATGATTACTACAGGTAAACTGCTAATTATTCCCTTCCCTACTTTTGAAGGTCTTGATTCTTGCTCAGTTGTTCCACTGGCAGTTCGTCACTACCTCACGTGTTACGATTGGTCAGATATGAACCTAGATAGGGAATGTACTCAGGCAATTCATCTATGGGAGGCATCATGCTATATCAGCACAGCACAAATCACTGCACTGCAATTAGGAGTGGTTGAATTTGCCCTCTCCAGCTCAAGGACAGGAACCAAACATTGCCCCAGCTGTGATCAGCTAACCCAGGAAAAACTTGGACAAGGTGGGAATCTTCCAATTTTTCAGACTGAGCTAGATATCGACTTCACCAATGGAGACATCGAGGGAGTGTAAAATTACTGATCAGAACCACAGTTATTGGACAGCAGAAATAGGAGCCCCAATTTTTTTCTTTCCCTAGTCCAGGGGTACAATAATTTGTGACTAAATATTTCAACAAAGGATGAAATTTTTCCCAGGGAACTATTTGGGATTTGGGTTCTACCAGGCTGTTTGGCTCTGAATTTGCGTACAGTTTATTCATGACTCATTTTCATTTTACTTTATTGTGGACTATGTTAGTGGTGCAAAGTGCTACATCATTTGGACATATCCCAGACTGCGATACTGTTGCAAATATCTAGTTCACGGTTCATGTCTTTTAGAATATAACTTGCAATTTTAAGAATTAAAAGTTTAACTGCAGAAAATAGGATAAATACAATGAAAGCAAGCTTGGAGGTTATTATACTTAAAATGTTGGGGCCATGTTGTCTTAAGAGGTTAATGGCTACAAATGGCAAGGTAATTAAAATGCTGGGCTTTAAAGATTGCCAGATCACCTAAAGAAACAGCGGTTTTAAAGGTGAGCCAGGTTTGTTTAGTACAGTCTGACTGGAAGAGATAGAGCTATCAAACAGCAGTTGGGCTTATCCTGCTGGAGAGCCGGAAACTCAATGTCTGCAGCGCTTGCAAACAAGCTTAAAGAGATGTTTTTGTTTTACGGCTTGGAGCTAAATTAGTTTAAAAGCATTCAGTGAACCCTGAAAGATTGTAAAACCCATTTACTTCATCAGATCAAAGAAGAAATTGTATATGAGGGATAGTTAATTTAAAGGTCAGTTTGAGGACAGCCCCTAGCAGGCTAGGTCATCATTGAGGTGTGTGGAGTTTAAGAAGGTTCTCTGGTTTTATTTTATCTGACTGTGTGCTGGGAGAGAAAGTTGGACTTGACGCAGTTTGCAGCTCACTGAGAGCAGATAGCCAAATTAAATGATAGTTAGATAGACCTGTACAGTAAGCAGAGTAAAATACTAACTTCATCAATGACTGCATAGAAGGTGGGTGAGGCTTAATCTCAGTTTGAATCTTGTGAGAGAACAGAAGTTGGAAAATTGCCTAATTTGAAGCTAGTGAGAGAATCTACAAGAGCCTCACAGAGTCTTATTGTAAAGTAAAATAATCAGCTGAATTAGCTTGGAAGTATTGAAAAGTAACCAGAACTGAGGCATCCACAGTCAAAAGATGGTAAATGAAAGTTTTACCTCTGAGAATAGCTGGAGCTGAAGAGAATTCTCCAGAGGACTGTAGCACACTTATACTTCCTGCTAATACTCCCGACAGAATTAAATAACTTAAGATTGATGTAACTTAGAGAATTCTTGGGGGAAGTAAGAAGTAAACCACAGTGCATAACATTGGGAGTCATAAACCACATTGTTACATTAATGGCACTTCTTTCGTTTAAATCTTTTACATACAATAAAGTTTGTTCTGTTTAAAAAAAGTAAAATCTTGTGATGTAATTCTTGGGTTCCAATTTCTTTTTAAATGTTAATAGTCCCTAACTGGATCGTAACAATACTGTAAACTCAATTGTGTATAATAAACAGAAGAGGTATTGTACCTGTGCACGTGAAAGATGAAGTCCGAGGGTGTAGATGATTTCTTCAAGATCTTTCTCAAGCAGAAAACCACAGTAACTTTGATCAAAATAAACAAAGGCGAGAAGAAGATCCTTGTTGTGTGTGAATAGCTGTTTCTTTTCCTTAAAGAGTAAAGACAAGTGCAGTCAGATTTTATAGGTGATCAGTGATTTTAGCCTAGAAAATGTGCTTATTTTTGTCCTACATACCAATATACGAATTAGGGCCACTCAGCCCCTTGAGCCTGCTCCGCCACTCAATAAGATCATGGCTGATCCGAATGTAACCTCAACCCCACATTCCTGCCTTACTCCCGGTAGTGTTTCATCCCTTTCTTAATCAAGAATCTATCTAGTTCTGCCTTAAAAATATTCAAAGACTCTATTTCCATTGTCTTTTGAGGAAGAGAGTTCCAAAGACTCTCAATCCTCAGAGAAAAAACTTCTCATCAGTCTTAAATGAGCAATCCTTTATTTTTAAAAAGTGACTCCTAATTCTAGATTCTCCCACAAGAGGAAAAATCCTATCCACATCCATCCTGTCAAGACCCCTCAGGACCTTAAAGGTTTCAATTAAGTCACCTCTTACTCTTCTAAATTCCAGTGTATACAAGCCTAACCTATCAAACCTTTCCTCATAAGACAACCCACCCATACCTGCTATTGGTCTAGTGCTCTGAACTGCTTCTAATGTATTTACATCTTTCTTTAAATGAGGAGACCAGTGCTCAACACAATACTCCAGATGTGGTCTCACCAATGCCCTGTACAAATGAAACATAACTTTCCTACTTTTGTATTCAATTCTCCTCACAATAAATGATAACATTCTATTAGCTTTCCTAATTACTTGCTGTACCTGCATACTAACCTTTGTGACTCGTGCACTTGGACACCCAGATCCCTCTGAATCTCAGGGCTCTGCGATCTCTCACCATTTAGATAATATGCTTCTTTTTTATTCTTCCTGGCAAAATGAATGATTTCACATTTGCCCACATTATACTCCATTTGCCAGATCTTTGCCCACCTGTCATACCCAGTGAAGGCATGTCCTATTAATAACTTCAAACATGGACTGTGTTCATATATAATTGCTCAGAATAGTCTTTCATTTAAAAAAAAAGGTCACTGACAAGACTGCTTAAGATGGTTGCCAGGGTCAGGTGACTTGGCAATTTCTGCCTCAAACCTCCAGCAAGTTCCTGATTGAATAACTGTGGGTGGGGCCTCCCACTTGAATGGACGTGCCCAGACGGTAACCCTCAGTGGAAGTCATACTTGCCAATGTTTGTAGTTTATTCCAAACTCAGAATCAATGGACTGCCAGACTCCACGTCTCCAAGCTTACACTTCAACAAAACGGAGCTGAAGAGGTCAGTTACCCACAAGCCAATGCGAAAGGCCACCATCTATCTCCTGTTGTGAGTAATGGCTTCAGACTTCGAAACATTCTGGGTGGACAATACTAGTATTGGTCATGTGACCAAAACCAGCCTGGGATAACAAGTTTATTATCTGAAGACCTAGAAAGACCTGCACAGTCGGAGGAGAACCTCAAGCTGCAGAACAGCAGCACTAAAAGACAGCATCATCCTTGCCTCTAAGAAAAGGAGGCTGTAAAATCTTAAATGCCTCCCAGCCTGATTCCTAAGTCCAAGTTCACCTATAGAGAAATTGGACATCCTGATATGAAAACTACAGCCACTTTGGGATCTAAACATTCATCTCTTTGAGGGAATGCTGCAATAATCCTAATTTCTGACACCAGCTTTTTGACTTCATCTAAACTTGAATTCAAGACTAGAGATGACTACTTTCTGTATAGGACCCACAACTATTGTTCTCCTCCAACGAACCAAACACGAGAACTGTGAGCTAATCTTTTGTTTAAAACTTGTAAAAGTACACTATTCTAACCTGATTTTTTTTCGCTCAGGTGTGTTTATGTGTGCGCACGTGAGAGATTGCTGAGTGATTGACATAACATTTAAATTTTCAGGGTAAATGTGAATAAATAATCCTCTTTATTTAAACCCACAAAAGCTTGCTCTGTTATTCAAACTGACTACACATTCAAAGGGGCTAGGACACACACACACACACCTTCCTTTGTAAAACCACACTGATTACGGGTAGTAAGGGAAATGATACAAGGGTTTCAGTTCTCTCCTGATTTCTGGCCATAACAAATCCTTAGCCTGTATTTTCACTGAGACTGTTCAGTGTGCTGGTAATATAGCACACAACTGGGACAATCAAACTGTAATGCCCTGTAAAGGCATGTCATGTTCATAAATTTTAAACCATAAACTACTCAGTGTTGAATTTTCTAGCACTGAATTTTCTTTTCAAAACGGACAATGATAGGCTGCACAAGATGGCTACGGGGAGTAACCTGACTCGGTCTGTGGATTCAAAAACTGCCACGCTATCTCAAAATGACCAAAGGACATATTCCAGACTGGAGGTGTCACTACCCAGCTCCTGAAACTATCCAGAAAGATATTTCCTGACTTGAATGGGTCGCTCTGAAAACAAGACAGTGAATGCTGCAAACCCCCAGGATTCATGTCTGTAAATGAAAGCACAGGTTGTGGCTTAATAACCCAAGCCCAGCACTGTATTTGGAAAGGGGAACTGTGAGAAACAACATAGTAAGGCAGCCATATTGGTCTGCCTATTTCAATCTTTAAGTGCTGTTTGCATGGCAACTGCACAACTGCAGAAACAGCAGCAGCAGCAGCAAAGACAGCAACACCCACGCCTTAAGAACTGGACACCATGATTCCGTAAGGTCTCCAAGCCTGTTCCTTTTCGAGTCCACCAATATAGCAAACTGACCACCTATTAATAAGACTACAGGTAGCTAACTCTGTGATCTGCAGAAAGTCTATCTCTTCAAGAAAATCCTGCAACCCTCAGACTTCAACAATTGAATTCAACAAACTACACAAGTGAAAAACCTCGACTTCGTTAGGTGTATGTTTTCCGAGATTAGCAACCAACTGAATTATGAACTATCCTTTTGTTTAGAACTTGTAAAAGTACACGACTTTCTTTCACTGTATTTTATTTGAGAGAATGCATGTGTGTAAGAGAGTGGGTGAGTGACAAAGCATTAAGATTTTTTGTGTGAATGCATGAATAAATAATTCTATTTATTTAAACCCATGAAAAGCTTGCTGCTGGTTACTCAAATTGTCCTCACACTCAGGAGTTAAGAAATGCACACATCCTCTTTTTCAAAAACACACTGATCACAGGCAGTAAGGGAAAGGAAGGGAACAGGTGTTTCAGTTTTCTCTCAATACTGTCCGTAACACACACTGAAACCAGTATAAGTTTTGTGTAATACTCTCAATTCATCTGCAAAAGTTGTCAATTCACCATTGGTTCTCCTATCACCATGACCACTAGTGGCACAAATGCACCCATCAAAACCTTACTATTAGGAGTTCAAAATACTTTCTCGAGACACAAGCCAAGTTTGAATGGTCAAATTTTGTGACAGCCCTGGGCAGGGGTGGGGAGCGTATTTCTTAGTCCAAGTGTAGAAAAATTAACATGCATGCAACATCCCATTTCATCAAGTCTGCTGACAGCAGTTACAAACTGAGTATGCACCTTCTCTTTAGAAGTGTTTTCTCTGGATCTCCTTGTTCCTTCCCCTCTCTCATCCTTTCGATCTCTGTCATTCTCTTCCTCATCTCTATCTGTTGAGAGCAAATCAAATAAAATATCTCAAATGAATTTGTTCATAGCAAATTGGATTATATTGACAAGAGTGAAATATCATTTAATGGATGATGCATTATTCAGCTGTCAAGGTGGAGCTATGTTTAAGGTCTCCCTGTCACTATAGGCAGGCAGGCTAACATGATAATCAAATTGAGATGAGCTGTTCTTTACTCAAGGAAATTTGAAGATTACTTGTAAGTTTTTGTTTGCAGTTCAGAAGCAACAACACGTTACATTTTACATAGAAAAATGTCCCTAGGAGCTTCACAGAGTGAACAAAAAAGGAAAAATTATGAGCCAGGGTGAAATGTAAGGAGGGTTGACAAAAACCTTGGTTGATAGGATGGGTTTTAAGAAGCCTTAAAGGCAATGAGGAATAAAGACACGGTCGGGGTGTGGGGGGTCCAGAGAGGAGAGCCCAGGTGACCGTGAAGGCAGCAGCAGGGATGCGTAGAAGGTCAGAGCTGTAGGGCTGACAGGTGAAAGGTGCTTTCAGAAACAGGGTAAGATGAGGCTTTAGAGGATTGAAGTAATATCCACAAAATATCAATGCAGAAACCAATGGCAGACTAGAAGTACTGGTGGTTGAGTGTGTGCAATGTGACGTGAATTAATGGAATATTTACGTGATGCATCACTGAAGTCCATGGAAATCGGTGGGGGGTTGGGGAGGGGCATTGGGGCAATGCTGGTTGAAGTCATACCCAGCAGAAAGGAAGATGGTTGTGGTTGATGGAGGTCAATCATCTTAGTCCCAGGACATCTCTGCAGGAGTTCCTCAGGGTAGTATCCTCAGCGCAACTATCTTTAGCTGCTTCATCAATGGCCTTCCCTCTATTATAAGATGTAAATGCTGTGGCTACAAGATCAAGTCTGAGGCTGGGAATTATGCGGCGAGTAACTCACCTCCTGACTCCCCAAGGCCTGCCCACCATCTACAAGGCACAATTCAGGAGTGAGATGGAATGCTCCCTACCTGCCTGGATGAGTTCCGCTCTAACAACACTCAAGCTTGACACCATCATGGACAAAGCTTGATTGGCACCACATCCACAAACATTTACTCCCTCCACCACCGACACACAGTGGCAGAAGTGTCTACCAACTATAAGATGCACTGCAGCAATTCACCAAGGGTTCTTCACCAACACCTTCCAAACCCATGACCACTACCATCTAGAAGGACAAGGTCAGCAGACACACGGGAGCACCACCACCTGGAAGATCCCCTCCAAGCCACTCACCATCATAATTTGGAAATATATCTCCGTTCCTTCACTGTCGCCAAGTCAAAATCCTGGAACTCTCTTCCTAACAGCACTGTGGGTGTACCTACACCACATGGGCTGCAGTGGTTCAAGAAGGCAGCTCACCACCACCTTCTCAAGGGCAATTAGGGTGGGCAATAAATGCTGGCCTAGCCAGCAAAGCCCACATCCCATGAATGAATAAAAAAAATACATGGGAAAAATGCGGTATGATTGTATGCAATGAGGGAGGGGTTTGGAAGCCAGGGATTAGCCACGTTGATACGTGCAGAGAGGGAGATATTGTTGTCAGATAGGCTGAGGCTCAAAAATATAATGAAAATAAGGAAAGTAACTTAGCTGCAAAGTTTGCTACATTCGTGTAAAAAATAAGTTTTAGGTCTCTATTTTGAGATATTGAGTGCAGGATATTTGAGTTTGAGAATAAAATGACTGCAATATACATTTGAAGGATAAAGCAATTTGATTGGTCTACTTTGTTTTCATCAGTTGCCATAATGACTGATTTCAAACGAATGAAGTTACGTCAGAGTTTGCCAAAAGTGAGTAACAGAAGCGAAACAGGAAATATGTTACATAGATTTGTATATCGTGTGATATTCCCGTCACACATCAGACTAGCATATTTTCTGACTTTTTGTGTAAAGCCACAGATAAAATTTTACATAGCCACACACCAATTGTATTAACCTTGTTTTCTCAATCTTTGAGATTTTTTTTGCCAATATTACATCAACATTTTATGATGGGTAAATCTCATCACACTGTGCACCACTATTGTATTTACTAACATTATAGAATCAAATACATCACAACTGAGCTCAACTGTCCTCACGTGCACTGCAGAGGTAACGGAGCAGTCATCAGGAGCAGGATCCCTGTCTGATTCCCCACCTCCTCATCCTTCAGCTTCTAAAGCCATGTCTAATACCAACAGATCCACCAGCATCCTAAAACTTTTACCTTCTTCATCTTCGTCCTCAGCATCTTCTACATCCAAAGGATCATAATCGTCCTGGTTTGTGCCATCTTCCATTTCCTCATCCTCCTTAGAGTCATCCCTTTTCCTTAAACTTTTCTCATCCTTGTCTTTTTCTTCTTTCTGCAAGGGTTCATTAAAATGCTTTGTTTAGTTTTACACCATTAAGTGAATTACTTTTCTAGTTATTGAACTTAACCACATTTAACATAAATCACCTGTATATAGAATGTATGTTACAGCTATCAATCAAAGAACACAGGTTAGATGATAAAAGGAATAGTCAAGGTGAACACAAACCAAACCTACTGCTGAGAACATTGAGAATGAGAAACTATGAGAACACACAACACCAGATAGACAAATGGGCAAATAAAAGGATCATTTTCGCAACCCAGTTATCAGAATGTGGACTGCCCCGTCAATCAATTGCACAAGTCAAGCAGGAGCTGGATGATTGCTGATGGAAGGGGAATATAGGCAGATGGGATTAGTCTGGTGAGAATGGAAATGCCACCTACAGGGACAGGGGCAGCCCACTGGTGTCTCGGCAACATAGGCTTGACTCGTGTTTTTGACGTGTATGCTCATTCTTCAGGTGAGGTTAGATACTGAGTATTGACAAGTTTTTTTTCGGCCACCACCAAGCCTGATCAAATCCTCCATCTACCCTTCCATACTAGGTAATACCATCACTGTACACAAGTCCTGGTGGTATAAATAGCACTTTAATTCTTAAGTAACTGAATTCAAACCTTATTTAACACAAACACAAAGGTACTCATTCAACTGATTATGTTTTCAACACAGAGCCTATAAAACACAGTACCTTTCGTCCATCCCTTTCTTCTTTTTTATCTCTTTCATCTCCTGATTTTCTCCTTTTGGTTTTTGGCTCATTACTCTCTTCATCTTTTTCTTCTTTTTTCTCTCTTTCTTTTTTCTCTTCTTTACGGTCTTTCTTGTCTTTTTCCCTTTTATCATCTTTATCGGGGAGAGTGACCAGTGCTTTATATATCCGATAACCAAAGTCCCTCTGTAACATTTCATTGAAGAGTTCAGCAAACAGGGAGACCTACAAGTAAAACAGTGCCAGGAAGAAATTCATTACATTGACATCAGGAATCACAGCAAGAGCTCTAAAATTGGCCTCCGTGTCCTTCCAGTACAAGGAATGGAATCAATCCGAGTTCCGAAGACTGATTATTCAGATACTCTTGCTGGAACAGCCACGTATGTATACGTGGGTATGGTGTCATAGCGGTTTTGTTACTGGACCAGTAATCCAGAGGCCTATGCTGATGAAGAGGAGCTCAAATGTCATTACAGCATTTAGAAATTCAGTTAATTAAATAAATCTGGAATATAAAACTAGTAATGGCAACCATAAAACAACCAGACTGTCATAGAGCTCCATCTGTTTCTTGAATGTCTTACAGGATATTCCTACATGGAAGGAAATCCTGTGAGGACAGACCCCATGGTAATATATTCCATTGAGAATTAAAGCAAGACTCCAAGCGAAGGATGCATCATGCGGGGATAACTAAAAAAAAGAGAAGGGTGGTATAAAATTCGAAGAAAAGGTGTACAAAACTGCCAAGATTAGTGATAGACCAGAAGATGGGGAATTTTTTTTTTAGGAAACAGCAAAAGGTGAATAAAAAGAATAAAGGGGAAATTAGAATAGAAGTGTAAACCAGCAAGAAATATAAAAACAGACATATAAAAGGGAAGCTATATAAAAGGGAAGAGAGTAGCTAAACGCTGTCCCTTAGAGGATCAGACAGCAAATTAAAAATGGGAAACAAGGAAACCGCAAAGAGTTCAAACAAGTGTTTTGTATCTGCTTTCACGATAAAAGACAAAAAGCATCTCAATAGTAAAAAATCAAGGGGCAAAAGAAAGGGATGAACTGAAAGCAGGAAACTATAAGCCGGTTATCCTAATGTCTGTCATTGGGAAAATGCTGGAATATATTATTAGTAGTAGCAGGATATTTAGAAAATCAGACGAAAATCAAGCAGAATCATGGATAAAGAACTGGCTAACTGGAAACAGGGTTGGGACAAACGTGTCATTTTTAGGTTGGCAAACTGTAACTAGGGTGCCAGAGCAATCAGTGCTGTGGCCTCCAAAGCTCATGATCCAAGTCAATGACTTGGATGAAGCATTCAAAAACAAATTGGACTGATATGAAAAGGATGAATATGCAGGATTACAGGGAGAAGGCATGAGAAAGGTACTAAGGGAACTGCTCACTTGAAGCCATTTGGTGCAGACACAATGGGCCAAATGGCCGCCTCCTGGCACTGTAACAATTCTGTAAAGGGACTGACTGTATTGCAGCCAAATTTGCTGACCAAAGATAGGTATGAAAGCAAGTTGAGGAGGAAAAAGATAGTATGCAAAGGTATGTAGATAGGCATTTGGTAGCACAGGACTTGAGTATTGCTGAAAAAGAGAGACATATTTTGTCAAAACTTTTCATCCTGCACTCATCAGGACAATTTGTAAGAAAATGCCAATGTCAAAAATTTGAGCAAGAGGTGAAGCCGGTTGTTTCACGCTGCTACTATGCAGTAGCAACAAGTGATATTCATCACTACAACGATGCTGCCAATTTGCCAAAAAAATGCTCGGCCTATCACACGCGAGTAATGTGGTGTATGAACTTCACTGCCAGTGATGCTAGGTATGTAGGCCATATGGCGGATCACATCAATCAGTATGTCCAGGCCGCTGTTTGCAATGGGCAGGGTAGAGATCGTACCCAACCAGCCCTTACTTGCAAAACTCAAAATACAGTGTCCAACATTAGATGTGATTCCGCGATTGAACAACTTTTGCTAAATAATCCTCAGTGTTCTAACAATTATGCTGACAACAAATTTATTATCAATTGGGCTCACAGTGTGGCGCATTTACGTGTACTGGAAGCTACATACATAGGGCCCTGTTCCTTTCAGACAGAAAGAACATGTTACTTCTGTTTCAACGAAACAAATAAGTGACAGCTGGTTCATTCCCAGGGCAATGTCTTGACCAATCGGAGTCAAGCATCCTGGTTTAAATTTCTAACAATGCTTGGCAGTTAACTGCCAGTCACCAAAAACTGGAGCATTCTCCATGGCAATACCTCTACTAATCAGAGTCCACTTGCCAACCAATCAGCACTGATTTCTCATACAAGTATGTTGTTTCCCAAGACATCAGCATTTTCTTGCAAATTGTCCTGATAAGTGCAAGACGAAAAGGTTCATCAAAAAATGTCTCTTTTTTCAGCAATACTCAACAATGTAGATGGGTTAAGTGAGTGGGCAAAAATTTGGCAGGTGGGGTATAATGTGAAATTTTCCACTTTGGCAGAAAGAATAAAAAAGCAGAACATTATTTACTTGGAGAGGGACTGCAGAATACTACAGCACAGAGGCATCTGGGTATCCTTGTACGAGTCACAAAAAGTTAGCATGCAGATACATCAAGTAATTAGTAGGCAAATGGAATGGTTGGCCTTATTGCAAAGGGGATGCAGTACAAAAATAGGGAAGTCTCGCTACAACTGTACAAGACATTGGTCAGTAATCTAGAGTATTGTATAGTTTTGGTCTCTTTACTTAAGGAGGGATATATTTGCATTGGAGGTAGTTCAGAATGGTTCATTAGGTTTGTTTCAGGGATGCCTTTTGAAGAAAGGTTGAGCAGGTTGGGCCTATACGCATTGGAATTTAGAAGAATGAGAAATGATCTTATTGAAACATAAAAGATTCTGAGGGGGCTTGACAGGGTAGGTGCTGAAAGGTTGTGGCCCTTGTGGGGACATGTAGAACTAGGCGCATAGTTTCAAAACATGGGGTCTCCCATTTACGACAAAGGTAAAAAGAAATTTCCGCTCTCAGATGGTTATTAGCCTTGGGAATTCTCCACCCAACCGAGCAGCTGGATCATTGAATATATCCAAAGCCGAGTTAGACAGATTTTTGATCCTCAAGTGAGTCAAGGGTTATTTGGGGCAGGCACAAAAATGGAGTTAAGGCCATAATCAGATCAGACCACAAGATCATAAGGCGTAAGAGCAGAAGTAGGCCATTCGGCCCATCGAGTCCGCTCCGTCATTCAGTCAGATCATGGCTAATCTAATAATCCTCAACTCCACCTCCCTGCCTTTTCTCTATAACCCTTGATTCCCTAACTGATTAAAAATCTCTCTATCTCCGCCTTGAATGACCCAGCTTATTCAAGCCTCTGCAGTAAAGAATTCCACAGATTTAACTACCCTCAGAGAAGAAATTCCTCCATATCTCTGTTTTAAATGAGTGACCCCTTACTCTGAGATTATACCCTCTGATCCTAGACTCTCCCACAGGGGGTAACAACCTCTCAGTATCTACCTTGCCAAGTCCCCCTAGAATCTTCTATGTTTCAATAAGGTCGCCTCTCATTCTTCTAAACTTCAATGAGTACAGGCCCAGCCTACTCAACCTCTCCTCCTAAGAAAACCCTTCCATACCCGGGATCAACCTAGTGAACCTTCTCTGGAGCGCCTCCAATGCCAGTATATCTTTGCTTAGCTAAGGGGACCACACCTGTTCACAGTATACAAGGTATGGTCTAACTAGTGCCTTTTATAGTTTTAGCAAGATTTCCCTATTTTTATACTCCACTCCCTTTGAAATAAAGGCCAGCATTCTATTTGCCTTCCCTATTACCTGCTGAACTTAGATGCTAGCTTTTTGTGATTCATGCCCCCAAATTCCTCTGTGCTGCAGCTTTCTGCAGTCTTTCTCCATTTAAATAATATTCAGCTCCTCTACTTTTCCTGCCAAAGAGCATAATCTCACATTTTCCCACATTACATTCCATCTGCCAAGTTTTTTGCCCACTCACTTAACCTCTCTATATCCCTCTGTGGACTCCTTGTGTCATCCTCAAGATATGCCTTCCCACCTATTTTTGTGTCATCTGCAAACTTGGCAATAGCACATTCACTTCCTCCATCCAAGGCATTAATATATATTGTAAATATTTGAGACCCCAACACTGAACCCTGCGGCACGCCACTAGTTACAGGTTGCCATCCTGAAAATGCCCCCCTTAACCCAACTCTCTGTCTTCTATTAGTTAGCTAATCCTCTACCCATGCTAATATACAGACCCTCAACTATGATATTATTGAATGGTGGAATAGGCTTGAGGGGTCAAGTGGCTTCCTCCTGCACCTATTCATGTTCTCAATGTGGTTGCCCCTTAACTGTTCCCTGAAGGAGGCAGTGGCTTAGTAGTAATGTAACTGGACTCATAATCCAAGTGCCCAGGCTAATACTCTGGGGACAGAAGTTCAAATCTCACAAGGCAGCTGGTGGAATTAAAAGCCAGTCTCAGTAATGGTGACCATGAAACCATTGTTGATTGTTGTAAAAATCCATCTAAGTTTCTTAATGTCCTTCAGGGAAAGAAATCTGCCGTCCTTATCTGGACTGGCCCATATGTGACTCCAGACCCGCAGCAATGTGGTCAACTCTTAAATGCCCTCTGAAATGGTCTAGCAAGCCACTCAATTATACGAGGTCTAAAACCAATGAAACCAGACGGACCATCTGGCAAACTCAGCCCTGTTCACCCTGCCAAGTCCTCCTGCTAATACTTGTGGGCTAGTGCCAAAATTGGGACAGCGTCTCACATACTAGCCAAACAACATCCTGACATAGTCACCCTCACAGAATCATACCTGACAGATAATGTCTCAGACACCACCATCACCATCTCAGAGATGGCAACACAGTGGTATACAGTCAGGAGGGAGTTGCCCTGGGAGTCGTCAACATCGACTCTGGACCCCATGAAGTCGCGTCATACATGAGCAAGGAAATCTCCTCCTGATTACCAAGTACCGCCCCCGTCAGTTGATGAATCGGTGCACCTCCATGTTGAATGCCATACTCAGTGCTCCCTCCAAGTGGTAAGGGCACAGAATATATTCTGGGTGGGGGATTTCAACGTCCATCACCAAGAGTGGCTCGGTAGTACCATTACTGACCAAGCTGGCCAAGTCCTAAAGGACATAGCTGCTAAACTGAGTGTGCAGCAGGTGGTGAGGGAACCAACACTAGGGAAAAACATACTTGACCTCATCCTCACCAATCTGTCTACTGCAGATCCAACTGTCCATGGCAGTATCAGTAGGAGTGATCACCACACAGTCCTTATGGAGACAAAGTCCCATCTTCACACTGAGGATACCCTCTATTGTATTGTGTGGCAGTGCACCATGCTAAATGGGATAGATTTTGAACGGATCTAGCAACTCAAGACTGGACATCCATGAAGCACTATGGGCCATCAGCAGCAGCAGAATTGTACTCGAACACAATCTGTAACCTCATGGCCTGGCATATCCCCCCCCCACTCTACCATTACCATCAAGCCAGGTGAATCAACCCTGGTTTAATGAAGAGTATAGGAGGGCATGCTAGGAGCACCACCAGGCATACCTAAAAATGAGGTGTCAACTTGGCGCAGCTACAATACAGGACTACTTGCGTGCCAAGCAGTGGAAGCAGCATATGATAGACAGAACTAAGCGATTCCACAATCAACAGATCGGATCTAAGCTCTGCAGTCCTGCAAATCCAGTCACGAATGGTGGTGGACAATTCACCTCACTGGAGGAGGAGGCTCCACAAACATCCCCAGCCTCAATGATGGGGGAGCACAGCACATCAGTGCAAATGAAAAGGCTTAAGCATTTGCTACAATCTTCAGTCAGAAGTGTCGAGTGGATGATTTATCTCAGCCTCCTCCGGATGTGCCCAGCATCACGGATGCCAGTCTTCAGTCAATTCGACTCACTCCACTTGATATCAAGAAACGGCTGAAGGCACTGGATACTGCAAAGGCTATGGGCCCTGACAATATTCCGGCAACAGTACTGAAGACTTGTGCTCCAGAACTTGCCACGCTCCTAGCCAAGCAGTTCCAGTACAGTTACAACACTTGGCATCTATCCGGCTATGTAGAAAATTGCCCAGGTATATCCTGTCCATAAAAGGCAGGACAAATCTAACCCGGCGTACCAGTCCCATCAGTCTACTCTTGATCATCAGCAAGTGATGGAAGGGGCCATCAAAAGTATGTCCAAGTGGCACTTGTTTAGCAATAACCTGCTCACTGACGCCCAGTTTGGGATCCACCAGGGTCACTCAGCTCCTCACCTTATTACAACATTGGTTCAAACATGGACAAAAGAGCTGAGCTCAAGAGATGGGGTGAGAATGACTGCCCTTGACATGAGGGCAGCATTTGAAAGTGTGGCATCAAGGAGCCCGAGGAAAACTGAAGTCAATGGGAATCGGGGCGGGAGGGAAACTCTACACTGGTTGGAGTCCTACCTAGCACAAAGGAAGATGGTTGTGGTTGTTGGAGGTCAGTCATCTCAGTCCCAGGACTTCACTGCAGGAATTCCTCAGGGTAGTGCCTGAGGCCCAACCATCAGCAGCTGCTTCATCAATGACCTTCCTTCCATCACAAGGTCAGAAGTGGGGATGTTCACTGATGATTGCACAATGTTCAGCACCATTCGTGACTCCTCAGATACTGAAACAGTCCATGTCCAAATGCAGCAAGACCTGGACAATATCCAGGCTTGGGCTGACAAGTGGCAAGAAACATTCGTGCCACACAAGTACCATCTCCAACAAGACAGAGTCTCACCATCTCCCCTTGAGATTCAATGGCACTACCATTGCTGAATTCCCCACTTTCAACATCCTGGGGTTACCATTGACCAGAAACTGAACTGGGCTAGCCATATAAATACTGTGGCTACAAGAGCAGGTCAAAGGCAGAGAATTTTGCAGAGAGTAACTCACCTCCTGACTCCCCAAAGTCTGTCCACCATCTACAAGGCATAAGTCAGGAGTGCGATGGAATATTCCCCACTTGCCTGGATGATTGCACCTCCAACAACACTCTAGAAGCTCAACACCATCCAGGACAAAGCAGCCCGCTTGATTGGCAACCCATCCACAAACATTTTCTCCCTCCACCAGTGGCGCACGGTAGCAGCAGTGTGTACTAGCTACAAGTTACACCGCAGGAACTCACCAAGGCTCCTTTAACAGCTCCTTCCAAACCCGTGACATCTATTACCTGAAAGACAAGGGCAGCAGATATATGGGAACACAAGTTCCCGTCCAAGCCACTCACCATCCTGACTTGGAAATATATTGCCATTCCTTCACGGTCGCTGGGTCAAAACCCTGGAACTCCCTTCCTAACAGCACTGTGGGTGTACTACACCACATGGACTGCAGCAGTTCAAGGAGGCAGCTCACCACCATCTTCTCAACGGTAATAAATGCTGGCCTAGCCAGCTACGCCCACATCCCATGAACAAATAAAAAATAAATAAAATGCCTAGCAAACCACTAGGTTGTACCAAACTGCCACAAATAAGAATAAAAATAAAACTGGACAAAGCTTCGTCCAAGGCAGGTCAACAATGGCACACCCAGCCCAGTTTACCTTACAAAGTCCTCCTGACTAACATCTGGGGGCTAGTGCCAAAATTGGGAGAGCTGTCTCACAGACTAGTCAAGCAACAGCCTGACATAGTCATCCTCAGGGAATCATACCTTACAGATAACATCCCAGATACCACCATCACCATCCCTGGGTATGTCCTGTCCCACCGGCAGGACAGTCTCAATAGAGGTGGCGACACAGTGGTATACACTCCTGAGGGAATGGCCCTGGTAGTCCTCAACATTGACTCCAGACTGCAAGAAGTCTCATGGTATCAGATCGAACACTGGCACAGAAAACTCCTGCTGTTAACACCTCCCATCTTTCCTCGGCTGAACAATCAGTACTCCTCCATGCTGAGCATCACTTGGAAGTGGGACTCAGGGTAGCAAGGGGACATAATGTACTCTGGGAGTGGGACTTCAATGCCCATCACCAAGAGTGGCATGGTCATCACTACTGAGCTGGCAGAGTCCTGAAGGACACAGCTGCTAGACTGGACCTGTGGCAGGTGGTGAGATAATCAACAGGAGGGAAAAACCTACCTGACCTTGTCCTCAATCTGCCTGTCACAGATGCATCTATTCATGACAGTGTTGGTAGGAGTGACCACTGTATGTGGTCCTGTCTTCGTCCCCACATTGTGTAGTATGGCACTACCACTGATTAACAAATCAAGCAACTCAAAATTGGGCCTCCAGGAGGCGTTGTGGGCTATCAGCAGTAGAACTGCATTCAAGCACAATATGTAACCTCATGGCCTGGCATATTCCCCACTCTTAAACTACCATCAACCCAAAGGATCAACTCTGGTTCAATGAGGAGTGGAGGAGAGAATGCCAGAAGCTGCAGAGTTATTTTAACTTGTTGAAGCTGCAGTACAGGACTACATGCATTCTAAACAGCGACAGCAGCTTTCAACAGACAAAGCTAAGATATCCCACAACGAATGGATGAGATCAAAGCTCTGCAGCCCTATTCATGAATGGTGACAGACAACTAAACAACTAACTTGAGGATTGGACTCCACAAACATCCCCATCCTCAATGAAGGGGGAGCCCAGCATGAGTCCAAAAAACAAGGCTGAAGTACTTGCAAGCATCTTTAGCTATAAATGCTGAGTGAATGATATACTTGAGCCTTCTCCTGAGGTTCCCAGTACCATACAGAAGCCAGTCTTTAGCCATTTGCTCCACATGATATCAAAAATGATTTGACTGCAGTGGGTACAACAAAGGCTATGGGCCCCAGCAACATCATGGCTGCTGTGCTGAAGATTTGAGCTCCAGAACCAGCCTCGTCTTGAGAAAGCAGTTTCACTGGAGTTACAACACTGCCATCTGTTTGACTAACTGGGAAATCGCCCAGGTATGTCTGTCCATTAAAAAGCAGGACAAATCCAATGCAGCCAATTACCGTCCAATCAGTCTACTTGCGATCATCAGCAAAGAGATGCTAGGTGTTGTCAGTAGTGCTGTTAGGCAGCACAAACAAGCATCAACCTGCTCACCGAGTTTAGGTTCAGTTTGGGCTCTGCAAGGGTCATTTGACTCCAGACCTCATTACAGCCTTAGTCCAAACATGGAAAAAAGAGCTAAATTCCAGGTGAGAGTGTGAGATTGCCTTAACATCTAGGCAGTATTTGACTGAGCATGGTATTCAAGAGCACTAGTAAAATTGAAGTCAATGGGGGTCATACCTAGCACAAAGGAAGACGGTTGCAGTTTTGGAGACCTATCATTTCAGCCCCATTTGCTGCAGGAGTTCCTCAAGGTAGTGTCCTAGGTCCAGCCATCTTCTGCTGCTTCATCAGTGATTTCCCCTCCATCATAAAGTCAGAAGTGGGAATATTCACTGTGCTCAGTACCAGTCACACCTCCTTAAATACTGAAGCAGTCCCTGTCTGCATGCAGAAAGGCCTGGACAACATTAGGCTTGGGCCGACAAATGCTAAGTAACATTCATACTACACAAGTGCCAAGCAATGACCATCTCTAACAAGAGAGAATCTAATCACCCCCTGTTAACATTCAACAGCATTACCATCACAGAATGCCCCACCATCAAGACCCCACAGATTCTCCATTGACCAGAAACTGGACCAGCCACACAAATGCTGCGGTTGCAAGAGGTCAGTGGCTGGAATTCAGCAGCAGGTAACTCACTTCCTGACTCTCCAAAACTAGTCCAACTTCTACAAGGCACAAATCAGTACTGTAATAGAATATTGTCTACTTGCCTGGATAAGTGCAGCTCCAACACTCAAGAAATTTAACACAATTGAGGGCAAAGCAGCCCACTTGATCGGCACCAAACCCACCTTAAACATTCACTCCTTCCACCACCGACGCATAGTGGCAGTAGTATGTACCATCTACAAGATGCACTGCAGCAACTCACCAACATTCCTTCAACAGCACCTTCCAAACCCACAACTGCTGCCACCTACAAGGACAAGGGCAGCAGGTGCATGGCAATGCCACCACTTGCAAGATCCCCTCCTAGCCACATATCACCCTGAGTTAGAACTATATCACCACTTCACTGTTGCTGGGTCTTGGAAATCTTTACCTAGGCACTGTGGGATTACCTACACCACATGGACTGCAGCAGTACAAGAAGGCAGTTCATCATGACCTTCTCGAGGGCTGTTGGGAATGGCCAATAAATGCTGGCCTTACCAGAGATGCCCACAACCTGTGAATGAATTAAACAAAAGCCCAAGTTCAAATCCTGATTACTATCTGTAGATTCCTATTGGAAATTCCACATGCGAACACTGGGTGAGGACCAGTATTGGCTTCACTATATTTTGGGAGAGCCTGCAGATATTCACTCAAATAATGGCTTCTTCAAGATGATCCCAGTGGTTACTGGCACTCAGTAAACATGCATTGGTGGGGGAGGTGATGGGGTGGGGAGAGGTGAGCTTGGGCTAAGAGGAAATGAGAGGGATACCAAAGCAGGTCTTCAGGAGAGAAGATGGAGAACCCCCAACAAATCTGCGCACTCAGGAGACAGGATTTTTTTGAAAACACAAGCACTTACTTCAAAGGAATGCTCTTTATTATCTTCTAATCGATAATCTAGAAGCACACTAAGAGACATGACGCTACAGTCAAACTTTCCGCCTTTGGCAGTCCAGTTAGGGTGAACGATGATAGAGGACTCATCAGGTAGGACATAGCGTCTTTCACGCCGCTGCCGCTCTACTTCTTCCTGACGTTTTCTCTCCTCCTCCTGAAATGACAAAATTTACATTCCAAAAATGCCAGAAAATTCGAAAGAACAGAATAAACAGAAGTGTTCAGTTTGAAGACTACTGCAGCACAAAATGTTCATGCACAGAAACAAGCCATCTAACCATCAAGTTTGTGCCAGTATTTTCATCCACGCATGACCAAAGCTAACGCCACTCTCCTCTTCACTCTCGGTACCGTTTAAGATCACACCCTCACCTCCATACTACTTGATATCTCACCCGTTCTAATTACATCCTCACTTCCCATACTGTTTAATATCTAATCCAGTTTAATTTCACCTGCCTGCTCACCTTCCACATACCTCTTTTTTAAGCATCCAGTTATTTCTTTTTGAACAAGCTTCAATGCATAGTGGCAGAGAATTCTACATTCAACCTACCCCATGCAGCCATTTTTTTCTGACCTCCTGTGATTATTTTCAAGTAAGTCCTCGAATTACGGTCTCACTGACTGAAGGACATAATCTCTCAATATTTTCCTTGTTGCATCCCTGCATGAACTGCAGCAGGTCACTGCTTAACATTCTCACCTAAAACTATTCAAAGCCCTTTTTCATCATCATTCCAGCTGCCATCTTGTTTTGTCAATTTTGGACGAAAGTATTTCAAATAAGGTTTCTAACAAAAGGCTTCCATAATTCTCGACAGAAACATAGCAATCACTTCCAGACAGCAGTTGGTTTGAAAACTTTGCAAAAGCACATGCAGAGGCCTGTGGTACTCTCAAGAACCTGGAAGGAAACTGATGACACTTAGCAGAGCTACCAGCTGATGGATGTAAGGAAAAACCAGCAGGAGACAGCCTTCAACCCCCAGTGCCCCAGCACCACTCGGCACACAACCCCCAGCGCCCCAGCACCACTTGGCACACAACCCCCAGTGCCCCGGCACCACTTGGCACACAACCCCCAGTGCCCCAGCACCACTCGGCACACAACCCCCAGCGCCCCAGCACCACTCGACACACAACACCCAGCGCCCCAGCACCACTTGGCACACAACCCCCAGTGCCCCGGCACCACTCGGCACACAACCCCCAGCACTACTTGGCACACAGCCCCCGGTGCCCTGGCACCACTCGGCACACAACCCCCAGTGCCCCGGCACCACTCGGCACACAACCCCCAGTGCCCTGGCACCATATGGCACACAACCCCCAGTGCCCCGGCACCACATGGCACACAACTCCCAGTGCCCCGGCACTACTCGGCACCCAACTCCTGCAGTGTCCCAACACCATTTGGCACACAACTCCCACAATGGCCTAGACTGTCGTACGAGGAGAGATTGGTTCGACTGGCCTGTATTCACTAGAGTTTAGAAGAATGAGGGGGGCGGGGGGGATCTGATTGAAACGTATAAAATCCTAACAGGGCTAGACCGACTAGAGGCAGGGAGGATGTTTCCCCTGATTGGGGAGTCCAGAACCATGGGTCACAGTCTCAGGATACGGGATAGGCCAGTTTAGGACTGAGATGAGGAAAAATTCACTCAGAGGATGGTCAACCTGTGGAAATCTCTACCACAGAAGGATGTAGAGGCCAGGTCACTAAGTATATTCAAGAAATAAATTGATAATTTTTTGGATATTAGGGGCATCAAGGGGTATGGAGACAAAGCAGGAGTATGGGGTTGAAATAGAGGATCAGCGATGATCATACTGAATGTTGGAGCAGGCTTGAAGGGCTGAATGGCCTACTCATGCTCCTAGTTTCTATGTTTCTAACTCCCACAGTGTCCCAGCACCATTTGGCGCACAACTCCCAGTGTCCCGGCACCATTTGGCGCACAACTCCCAGTGTCCCGGCACCATTTGGCGCACAACTCAGTGTCCCGGCACCATTTGGCGCACAACTCCCAGTGTCCTGGCACCATTTGGCGCACAACTCAGTGTCCCGGCACCATTTGGCGCACAACTCACAGTGTCCCAGCACCATTTGGCGCACAACTCCCAGTGTCCCGGCACCATTTGGTGCACAACTCTTAGTGTCCTGGCACCATTTGGCACACAATGCCCAGTGTGTGTTTCTCTCCGTACATAAGTAGCTAAAAGCATAATGTCAGGGTCAACTTGGCCAATTTTACCTCTTTGTCATCTTCAGATCTTTTATCCTCCTCTTCATCATCCTCTCGTTCTGATTTCTCCGATTCCTTCTGCTCTTCTTTCTCTGCCTCAGTTTTCAGCTGTTTTGTTAGCCGGGCTATCAGCTGGGATTTCAACCCCTTTGAGCTTTGATTCCGACTTTCCAATTCTTTTCGAAGATCGTTAACCTGACAAAGGAGGAATTTTGCTTTAATTGGCATTCTTGAAGGACATAGTTTATGTTGGGCTTCCATGGGTGCTGGCACCCTCCAAACTCTCATCCAGCATGCTTCTCACCAGTACACGCTCCAGCTGCAGTCTCAAGATATTTTCAGGAGGGTACGCTGACCAATTTTTTTTCATCCCTCTCACTCTCGCTACTCTAGTTCAGGAGTGCTAACGATAAGTTTGCATAGCCAGGGAAAGGAGTCAGCTTTGGAGATGTGGGCATGGGAGAGTGAAGGGAAAAACAGAAAAAGACCTATCATTTGGATCAATATAACACTCAATGGGTCAGCTCCTTGCTGCTCATTGGAGATAGCAGTTGGGGGCGGAGGGGGGGAAGAGAACATTTTTAAGCTGAAGTTTGATAGGCTATTTACAAGCAATTCACTGCACAAATTGGACTTGAATAGATCAAACAGTCTTTTGCAGACAGAGCTTGCGTATTATTCCCTGTACCGCGAATGAAAAGTTGTTTTATAAGGCTCAAAAAGGTAAATCAAGTGTGGATGCTACCCATTGCTGAATTCAAAATTCAGATGTTGGCAAATGATGCAACCATTATAACCCAGCCTCTTGCTGTCCTCACTTCATATCCACAACAGGTATTTCCTGAGAGTGGGAATAACCCTTAGAGATAAGCTAACTCAGCACAAAGCAAAATGAATCTGGAGCCTGCATTTGGGTCTCACTTGCTGCAAGGATTTGCTTTTATGCAAAACATGTCACCTCAGCACTTCAACTTGGACACTGATCTACCCACAGGTCAAACATGTGATGGCTGGGGCTGTGTGTCGTGCCAAAATAAAAGATTCATATTTCTTCAATGCCTTCCTTGACCTCAAACCATCCCAAAAAATCTTGTAGCCATTCAAGTATTTTTTGAATTGTACTAGTTTTTGTTATGTAGGAGACGAGGCAACAAATTTGCACGTACATAGCTCCCACAATTGGAAATGTGATAACAATCAAATAATCTATTTTGTGGTCTTGACAGAGGCATGAACATTGGCCAGGACACCCAGGATAATTCCCCTCAAAATAGTGTCATGGAATCTTTTAATATTAGTAAAAAAGTAGTGCTGGAGAAATTAATGGGACTGAAAGTTGATAAATGCCCTGGGCCTAATGATCTACATCCCAAAGTGTTGAAAGGGGTGACTGTGGAGATAGTGAAAACATTGGTAATCATCTTTCAAAACTCTATAGATTCTGGAATGGTTCCTATAGATTGGAACGTAGCAAATGTAACTCCACTATTTAAGAAAATGAGGAGAGAGAAAACAAGGAGCTACAGACCTGTGAGCCTGACATCAGTAGTAGGCAAAATATTGACAATACTAGATACTAATATTTTATAATCCTAATATATATAATATAAAGGATGTGATCACTTAGAAATAATGGTGAGATTGGGAAGAGTCAAAATGGATTTATGAAAGGGAAATCATGTTTGACAAAACTGTTGTGAGTTTTTTTTGAGCATGTTATTAGCAGAATAGATAAGGGTGTGTGTATTTGGACTTTCAGAAAGCTTTCAGTAAGGCCCTAGACAAGAGATTGGTGAGCAAAATTTGAGCACATGGGATTGGGGGAAATATTCTGGCATGATTTGAGAATTGGTTCACTGACAGCAAACAGAGAATAGGGATAAACGGATCATTCTCACATTGACAGGCTGTGACTCGTGGGGTACCGCAAGGATCAGTGCTTGGGCCCCAGCTATTCATAACATATATCAATGATTTGAATGTGGGGTCCAAATGTAATACTTCCAAGTTTTTGGATGACATAAAACTTCATAGAATGTGAGTTGTGGGGGAGGATGCAGACAGACAGACTAAACAAGTGGATAAGAACATGACAGATGGAATATAACGTAGAAAAATGTGAATTTATCCACTTTGGTGGGAAAAACAAAAATGCAGAGTATTTCTTAAACAGGGAAATATTGGGAAGTGTTGATATCCAAAGGGGCCTGGATGATCCTGTTCACAAATCAATGAAAGCAAACGTGGAGGTGCAACAAGCAATTAGGAAGGCAAATGGTGTGTTAACCTTTATTGCAAGGGGATCTGAGTGCAGGAGTAAAGATGTCTTGCTGCAGTTGTATGGAACCTTGTGAGACCACACCTGGCGTAGTGTGCGCGGTTTTGGTCTCCTTACCTGAGGAGAGATATACAGGCCATAGAGGGAGTGCAACAAAGGTTCATCAGGCTGATCTCTGGGATGGCAGGATTGTCCTATGAGGAAGGATCGAGGAGAATGAGCCTATATTCTCTAGAATTTAGAAGAATGAGAGGTGACCTCATTGAAGCGTACAGGATTCTTATAGGGCTTGACAGGGTAGATGCAGGAAGGATGTTTCCCCTGGTTGCGTGGGGGTGTCTAAAAGCAGGAGGCACAGACTAAGAGGTAGGCCATTTAGGACAGAGGTGAGGAGGAATTTCTTGAATCAGAGGGTGGTGAATCTTTGGAATTCTCTACCACAGAAAGTTGTGCAGGCTAAGTCTAAGATGTCCAAAGCCGAGGTCGATAGATTTTTAGATATGAATGACGTTAAGGGATATGGAGATAATGTGGGAAGATGGAGTTGAGGTAGATGATCAGCCATGATCTAGGAGGCATAGTGGTATTGTCACAGGGCTAGTATTCCAGAGCTGTGGGGACCTGGATTCAAATCCCACCACCACAGATGGTGAAATTTGAATTCAGTAAAGATCTGGAATTAAAAGTCTTATGACGACCACAAAACTATTGTCGAATGTTGTAAAAACCCATCTGGTTCACTAATGGCCTATAGGGAAGGAAACCTGCCAACCTTACCTGGTCTGGCCTACATGTGACTCCAGACCCACAGCAATGTGGTTGGACTCTTAAATGCCCTCTGAACAAGGGCAGTTGGGGATGGGCAATCAATGCTGGTCGAGCCAGTGACATTGAGCCCACATCCCATGAACGAATGAAGAATAAAAAAAGGCAGAACAGGCTCGAGGGACCGAATGGCCTATTCCTGCTCCTATGTTCCTATGCTCTGAGAGGGCAAATGGGGCCTTGGTTTAATGTCTCACCTGAAAGATGGCACCTTTAAGGCACGGCCTTAATACTGCACTGGATTTTCACCCTGGATTTTTGCACAAAGTCTCTGCAGAGTGACTTGAACTCTTGACCTTCTGACTCAGAGGTGAGAATGCTACTTCTGGGGCGGAACTGTGGGTTGAGGCATTTGCACCATCTCTGGAACCTGGGTTTTAATTGACTTACACCAAAAGTCCTGAATCACATTTTTAAATCCCAATCCAATGAGCATATGTGCATGGCGACCTGTGCACATCTATGTGTAGATACATGTATGTGTGTACATGAATTCATGCATAAACGTGCACATAAGGTGAGTGCGCGTGAGCATGTTTGTGATGTGCATTTTTTGTTATGTTCTCGCTGCATTTGCTGCATGCAAATTGGCTGCAGCATTTCCTACATTACAACAGTTACTTTTACAAAGTTACAAACATCAAAAGTAGTACTTAACTGGCTGTTAAGAACGTGGAGATGTCCAGTGGTTGTGAAAAACACTATATGAATGCAAGTCTTTTTTTGTTCCAAAACTGAGTTTCTTAGATGCCTCATAGAAAATATAATGATTAAGTGTGATAGAATTCTTCATCAAGATGGAGAGTGATGTAGTTGATTCTGAGACTAGGGTCCAAAACCTTAATAATGAAAGCTACGATGGCATGAGGCGCGAGTTGGCTATGATGGATTGGGAAACGTTACTTAAAGGGATGACGGTGGATAGGCAATGGCAAACATTCAAAGAGCCCATGGGTGAACTGCAACAACTGTTTATTCCTGTCTGGCGCAAAAGTAAAACAGGGAAGGTGGCCAAACCATGGCTTACAAGGGAAATTTGAGATAGTATTAGATGTAAGGAAGGGGCATACAAATTGGCCAGAAAAAACAACAGAACTGAGGATTGGGAGCAGTTTAGAATTCAGCAAAGGAGGACCAAGGGATTGATTAAGAAGGAGAAAATAGAGTACGAGAATAAGCCTGACTGTAACAGTTTCTATAGGTATGTGAGGAGAAAAAGATTGGTGAAAACAAACGTAGGTCCCTTACAGTCAGAAACAGGGGAATTTATAATGGGGAACAAAGAAATGGCTGACCAACTAAATACATACTTTGGTTCTGTCTTCACAAAGGACGACACAAACAACATACCAGAAATGTTGAGGAACCTTGGGTTTAGTGAGAGGGAGGAACTTAAAGAAATCAGTATTAGTAGGGAAATGGTGCTGGGGAAATTGATGGGATTGAAGGCCAATAAATACCCGGGGCCTGATAATCTACATCCCAGAGTACTTAAGGAAGTGGCCCTAGAAATAGTAGATGCATTGGTGGTCATCTTCCAAGATTCTATAGACTCTGGAACAGTTCCTACAGATTGGAGGGAAGCTAATGTAACCTCACTATTTAAAAAGGGAGGTAGGGAGAAAACAGGGAATTATAGCCCAGTCAGCCTGAGGTCTGTAGTGGGGAAAATTCTATTATAAAAGATTTAATAGCTGAGCACTTGGAAAACAGTGGTAGAATAGACAGAGTCAGCATGAATTTATGAAAGAGAAATCATGCTTCACAAATCTACTGGAATTTTGAGAGGATGTAACGAGTAGAATTAAAGAGGGGGAGCCAGTGGGCAAATGCATGTATAATGTGGATCAATGTGAGGTTATCCACTTTGGTAACAAAAACAGGAAGGTAGATTATCTGAATGGTTATAAATTGAGAGGGGAATGTGCAACGAGACCTGGGTGTCCTTGTACATCAGTTGCTGAAGGTAAGCATGCAGGTGCAATAGGCGGTAAAGAAGGCAAAATGATATGTTGGCCTTCATAGCCAGAGGATTCGAGTACAGGAGCAGGGATGTCTTGCTGCAATTATACAGGGCCTTGGTGAGACCACACCTGGAATACTGTGTGCAGTTTTGGTCCCCTTATCTGAGGAAAGATGTACTTGCCATAGAGGGTGTGCAGCGAAGGTTTACCCGACTGATTCCTGGGATGATGGGACTGACGTATGAGGAGAGATTGAGTCGGTTAGGATTATATTCGCAGGAGTTCAGAGTCGGTTAGGATTATATTCGCAGGAGTTCAGAAGAATGAGGGGGGATATCGAAAACCTATAAAATTCTAACAGAGCGAGACAGGGTAAATGCAGGAAGGATGTTCCCAATGGTGGGGGGTGGGGGGGGGAGAGTAGGAGTCCAGAACCAGGGGTCACAGTCTGAGGATATGGGGTAGACCATTTAGGATTGAGATGAGGAGAAATTTCTTCACCCAGAGTGGTGGGCCTGTGAAATTCGCTACCACAGAAAGTAGTTCAGGCCAAAACATTGTATGTTTTCAAGGAGTTGGATACAGCTCTTGGGGCGAAAGGGATCAAAGGGTATGGGGAGAAAGCGGGAGCAGGCTATTGAGTTGGATGATCAGCCAAGACCATAATAAATGGTGGAGCAGGCTCGAAAGGCCGAATGGCCTACTCCTGCTCCTATTTTCTATTTCTATGAATGGGTTTCAGTTCACGGAGCACTGGCACCAGTACTGGCGTAGAAGGGATCTATTCTGGTGCTGGGACCAGATGAATCAAATAACTTGGGCTGGAGAGAAGGCTTTAAACTAAATAGAGTTGGGGGAGGGTTCTGGAGAGGGATATGTAGGCTTACAAGGCAAAAGGATATGGCAGCCTTGCAGGGCATCTATTCAGGTAATGATACTCAGAATGTGCCAGGAAGGGACAGGGTGTACAAACACTAAAAAACAGCAGCAAATCAGGTCAAAGGGGGAAAAAAATGGTAAAAAAGCAAAATTAATGGCTGATTACTTAAATGCACATAGTATTAGAAACAAAATAAACAAATTAACGGCACAAATAGAGGTTAATGGGTATGATCTTATAGCCATTATGGAGGCACCGTTACAAGGAGATCAAAGCTGGGAACTAAATATGCAGGAGTATGTGACTTTATGAAAGGACAGGCAGGAAGGAAAGGGTGATTGGGTAGCTTTGTTAGTACGAGATGGAATAAGTATGATAGCAAGAAGATCAGAAGATGTGGAATCCAGATGGGCAAAGGTAAGAAATAACACGAGGAAGATGACACTGGTGGGAGTGGTCTGTAGGCCCCCTGACCCCGGGGGGGGGGGGGGGGGGATAAATACAGTAACTATCACTAGAGATAAAGTACTAGGGAAACTAATGGGGCTAACGGCCAATAAGTCCCCTGGACCTGATGGGTTGCATCCTAGGATAGTAAAGGAAGAAGCTACAGAGATAGTGGATCCACTGGTAGTAATCTTCTAAGAATCCTTAGATTCTGGAAAAGTCCCAGAGGATTGGAAAACTGCCAATGTAATACCCTTATTCAAAAAAGGAAGGAAACAAAAAAAACAGGTAACTATAGGCCAGTTAGCTTAACATCTGTCACTGGGAACATGTTAGAGTCTATGTTAAAGGATGTAAAAGCAGAGCATTTAGAAATACATAATATAATCAAGCAGAGTCAGCATGGCTTCATGCCTAACAATTTATTAGAATTCTTTGAGGAGGTAACAAACAGGATAGATGAATGGGAGCCAGTAGATGTAATATATTTGGATTTCCAAAAGGTGTTTGATAAGGCTACTTAATAAGATAAGAGACCATAGTATTGGGGGTAATACATTAGTATGGATAGAGGATCGGCTAACTAATAGAAGACAGAGAGTTGAGATAAGGGGGGCATTTTCAGGATGGCAACCTGTAACTAGTAGAGTGCCACAACGATCAGTGCTGGGGCCACAATTACGTACAACATATATGAATGATTTAGATGAGGGAAGTGAATGTACTGTCGCCAAGTTTGCAGATGACACAAAAATAGGTGGGAAGGCAAGTGGTGAGGATGGTGAGTTTACAGAGGGATGTAGACAGGTTAAGTGAGTGGGCAAAAACTTGGCAGATGGAATATAATGTGGGAAAATGTGAGGTTATGCACTTTGGCAGGAAGAATAGAGGAGCTGAATATTATTTAAATGGAGAAAGACTGCAGTAATCACAAAAAGCTAATAGGGAAGACAAATGGAATGTTGGCCTTTATTTCAAAGGCAATAGAGTATAAAAAATAAGGAAGTCTTGCTAAAACTATACAAGGCACAAGTTAGATCACACCTAGAAACCGTGAGCAGTTTTGGTCCCCATACCTAAGGAAAGGTATACTGGCATTGGAGGCAGCCCAAAAGAAGGTTCACTAGGTTGACCCCAGGTATGGAGGGATTTTCTTATGAGGAGAGGTTGAGTAGGTTGAGCCTGTACTCACTGGAGTTTAGAAGAATGAGAGGTGACCACATTGAAACATATAAGATTCTTAAGGGGGCTTGACAGGGTAGATGCTGAGAGGTTGTTTCCTCTTGTGGGACAGTCTAGGATCAGAGGGCATAATCTCAAAGTAAGGGAGTCACCCATTTAAAACAGAGACAAGGAGGAATTTCTTCTCTCAAAGGGTAGTGAATCTGTGAAATTCTTTACCGCAGAGGGCTGCAGAGGCAGGGTGGATATTCAAGGCTGAAATAGAGAGATTTTTAATCAGTAAGAGAATCAAGGGTTATGGGGAAAAACAAGGAAAGTGGAGTTGAGGATTATCAGATCAGTCATGATCTCATTGAATGGCAGAGCAGACTCGATGGGCTGAATGGCCTACTTCTGTTCCTATGGCTTATGGTCTAAGTAGTTACTTACTTTCATTGTCTTTGGATCTAGCTTTGACCAGTGCGTAGGAGTAGAGATTTCTTTACTCTCCCCATCATCCTTCTCCTCCTCTTCCTGTTCAAATAAAAAAAGTTAACAGGAATAATCAGCAATATTTGGAGAACATCTGGAGAACGTATTCACTCATTTTTTTGAAACAAGAGTTGCTGATCCGTGCAAGAAGCAAAGGTCACAACTGCCCCTCAGAATGACTCCTCCTCAATGTTACTGAATAGAACAGTTCACTGCTACATAAACACACACACACTCTCTTTAACTGATCACATGCCACTCATCAGCCAATCAAAGCCAGATCTGTGGAACACAAAAAGGTGATCAATGACATCAAACAAAAGGACTCGAGGGCTGCACAGACACTGTAGGTCCCTGGCGGCCACACAGTGTGTGTTCTTATCCCCTCTCATTAAGTACAAGCCCCCCAGACATATACTCTATCAAAAAGTGTCTGCTCCACACACCCCACACTGCACGAAACTGTGGCTCAACCAACTGACCTGCAAATCAAATACTTTGAAAGGGTTTGTGTATATCCAATGATAGTGTAGGTAAAAGTAACATACTAGAGTTAAAAGAAAGCAAGAGAAAGGGGATATGGAAAATTTGGAAAGTAGTAGAAATTTCTGTAAACAGCTAACAACACCTGCCCAACTCAACAACTGGTGACAAGCTTCCAGCAGCAATTTGGTTTTCTCTTTGGGTATGAAGGAGCCAATTCTTAATGTAAGTATTTACGAATTGAGAAAAGAAAATTAAGTTTCAAATGTATTAATTCTCATGTTTTTTGAGAAAATTTCAAAAGATGAAACCGATTAAGAATCTTGAAAGGAAGCCTGCTGCGACTGTAAGCTGGGAGCTGTATTACCAGTTACTGTAGCTTTGCATATATGTCTTCTCAAATGTATGCAATGCTCATAAAAAGAGCACGTTACTTGATCTGAGTGTATGTGGTGCGCTTTTTTTTGTGGTTGTGTCCCTGTGCCTGTGAGAAGCGGAAATGGAAAAGGATTAGCGTTCAGTGCCTGTTCTCCATCAGCCTCCTTGTGTTCAGCTTGGAGCTTCTCAACCAGCTGCTGCTTGTATCCACGGGAGAGCGCTTCCCACTCTGAGCGGGTGGGAAGGCAATGCCAAACATCCGGCAGAAATATAACCACGGTCTCCACATGGGCTGGAACCGTCCGCCCCTTGTGGTGCTCCTCGGGGCGATGGTAACGGATCTCTGCAAAACGGTACCTGTTGCAAGGGAAGAAGTGTATTGGAAAGGAAAATTCTATCAGACATCACATAGACCCTAAATGACTCGCAGGACATCAAGCTAGAGAAATCTGTCATACACACGGCTCAATGTCACTTAACTGCAACTGCAGGCATTCAATCAGGTGAATAAATAATTCACAATGTTCTATTATAATAATGGGAGCCCTACTCTTCCTGGAGACTGCACAATAAGTTTATCTGAATAGATACTTGCAATGAAGGGCAAAAAACTATGTATTTTTTAATTCTATATGTAAGTACTGCTTAAATGCCTTGCAGTTAAATGACACTGGCTATATAATTCAGAAGAGTTTGCATGGCATCACTTAGAATTTATTTATATAAAAAGATGGAAAACAATTCTATTATCAATTGAACATCCTAATTATTCCTCCCAGTGGCGAAATCCTCTCCACGCACGACTTTTCTTCAAGGCATACAGCAACACATTGACATGAAATGTTAACACAGATTTACAGTGTTTAAACATGTCTATTAAATACATATTCAAAACAATGATTTACATATAAAGTACTTAAGTGCCTCTCCAATGTCATTCTTATGAAATAATGACATCTCACACTATATGAGGCATGTATTGCCACATAACAGGTGCCATAAGTGTAGGACTAGCTGAACAACGCCATGTATTTTACCTGGAATGTGGCTGGCTGCTAGGCAAGAAAATAATAGCTCAGATAGTTAAGGCTCCAATCATATATATTTAACAGAAAACAGAAGCTCAATGTTTACAGAAAGGCTCTACCCTGTTGCTGGATCATTACTTACCACTGGGTGCAACCACTTAAGTCAATGCTTGTCAGGGCCTTACAACAGCGGATAGCAGTCCTAATCAATACTGAAGGGTCGGTCTCAGGATTAGGTCCATCCAGTGAGGGAGACCAGTGTCCTCCAATGGCCATAGCTTCATCTTTGCCCTTCATTCCTACCAAGAACTGCAAAATAAGACAAAAACAATTTACATTGACCAAAATGCAACTGTTACAATTCAACTTGATACTGCCTAATATTTATAACCAGCAGAGACCCACAAAACATTTGCTGTTAAATTATTATTTTTATTGCAACAGTATTTTTTTAAATACAGAATTTTTAGTTATTCTTTCAACAAAGGCTTTAACAAAGTCAAAACTTCACATTCTGGAAAAAGCTACATAAAACTGCTTAAGTATGAAAACTGGCACAGAAATAAAATAAATACAAATTTTGTCAAGAGTCTGGCTTCGTGACTTGTTTATCATCATAGAATGTGGAAGTCTAATTGGGGGGAATGGTCTTCTTCCGAGTTGAAATGGCAGCTCTGATGGTTCATGGAAGAAACACTTTACTTCCTTGAAATCTGCTTGTTATAATTTTAATATCTATCATCAAAGAAAACAGCTTCTAACTACCAATTCTGTTCCATGATTCCCTGTTTAGGATTCAAATGTTGCAGCTATATTATAACTGCTCTTTGCTTGTGTCCAAGTTTGTGCGGTGGTAAGCCCATTGGAGTTAGACTGCGAGGAAACTGCAGAAAACACATCATGTGCATCATTTTAGGGATAAGTCCTGCAATTACAGGCCAGTCAGTTTAACTTCAATGCAAGGTAAGATTCTAGACACAATTATTTGGGATAGAATTAGTAGTCACATGGAAAAATATGGGTTGAGAAGGTAGAGCCAGCATAGATTTTTGAAGGAAAAATCAAGTTTAACTAACTTGGAGTTTTTTGAAAAGATAATAGAAAAGGCCAATGAGAGCAATGCTGTTGATGTGGTATAAACAGACTTTCAAAAGGCATTTGCCAACACAACAGACTTGTGAGAAAGGGACAATAGCAACGTGGATACAAAATTGGCTGAGGGATAGGAAGCAGAGAGTAATGGCCAATGGATATTTTTCGGGCTGGAGGAAGGTTTGTAGTTGAGTTCCCCAAGGGTCAGTATTGGGACCCTTGCTTTCCCTGATATATATTAATGATCTAGATCTTGGTGTGCAGGGGACAATTTCAAAGTATGCGGATGATACAAAATTTGAAAGCACTGTCAACTGTAGGGGGACAGTGTAGAACTTCAAAAGGACATAGACAAGTTGGTGTAGTGGACAGATATGGCAGATGAAGTTCAATGCAGAGAAGTGTGAGGATGTATTTTGGTAAGAACAATACAGATAGACAATATAAAATAAGGGGTGCAATTTTGAAGGGGGTGCTGGAGCAGAAAGACTTGGGTGCATTTGTGCATAGATTATTATTGAAGGTGCAGGACAGGTGGAGAGAGCAATTAATAAAGCATTAGTATCCTGGGCTTTATTAATAGCAGCATAGAGTACAAGAGCAAGGAGGTTATGCTGAATTTACATGACACTTATTAGACCTCAGCTGGAGTATTGTGCACTGTTCTGGGCGCCACATTATCGGGAGAATACGAACAATGCGGAACAGATTTACAAGAATGGTTCCAGGGATGAGAAACTTAAGTTACAAAGATAGATTGGAGGGGTTGGGACTGTTCTCCTTGGAGAAAAGACTAAAAGGTGATTTGATAATGATGTTCAAAATCGTGAGGCGGCTAGACAGAGTAGATAGGGAGAAACTGTTCCCACTCGTAAAAGGATCAAGAACGAGAGGGCACAGATTTAAAGTGATTTGCAAAAGGAGCAAACGTGACCTGAGAAAAAACTTTTTCACACAACGAGTAGTTTGGGTTTGGAATGTGCTGCTTGGAAGTGCGGTGGAGGCAGGTTCAGTCAAGGCAATCAAGAGGCAATTAGATGATTAGTTGAATAGAAACAAAGTGCAGGGGTATGGGGAAAAGCAGGGCAATGGCACTAGGTCATAATGCTTATTTGGATAGTTGATGAAGACACAATGGGCTGCATAGCCTCCATCTGTGCCGTTAAAATTCTGTGATCTTCTTCGTATATAGAAGTAACTATATTAATTCACTGAACTTTTCTAAAACTTATTCATCAAAATTTCATGAATCTTAACTTTTAGCACAATGAATAGCTTTTGAATAATAAAGTTGTATAAAATAATTGTCATGCTATTTTGCCACACTTAATCAATTCTAACATCTCATCCACATCCACATGTTATCTGCATCCATGCCATTCCATGCTTCCTATGCTGTCCCATCCCTCTCATGCCATCCTCATCCCATTCCTTCCATCCCTTCCCCATGCTGTTTTTTGCCCTCAACATCCCTCCCATCCTTCAGGGAAACACTCTCTTCAGCTAGGGTAGCTTTGTTGCTGGGCTCGCCTTACTTTCTGTTTTTGTTCTCCACCAACAACCGACCCACCATCAACTCTTGGCATCTGCACGCATGCCATGCACTCAAGCCCTCAGCATGCCCCATGTGTTTACATGTGTGCCAGGCACCACCTATCAACAGGCCCTTTAACTAATCAATCAAATTAGTCCAGACAAACGCTGAGTAATATAATGTTATGATCTCAAGGGAGGGCCATTAACTTTTAAAAAGAAATTCGAACTCCTAGTTATTAACTGTATGAGGGAATATATATTTTTAAATGTCATTTGTATGTTTGAGGCAGGCCCTACCTGAAAACAGAGGTTGAACTCAAAGTGAAACTGAAAGGAAAGCAGAAAAGGTGAAGACAGAAATGAAACTGAACTTCCCAGTTTCTAAGGAAATCAGGAGCAAACTCAGGCTGGGAAATCGGAATTGAACCTTGCTGTAAGATATAAAAGGACACAGATCAGTCCAAGCTGTGCAATAGCAATTGTTGAGCCCATTGATGAAGGGCAGACAAGCTAAAGACTCAACAAGTGGCTAGATCCTGAAGCTGAGAATAAACAGTTATTTGAAGTTAACAGTGGTGGATCTACGTCATCCAGACCAATTTGAGCAGGTTCTGCAGACATGTACCACTTGTGAAGACCAGATCTGTGGAATTCGGGTTGATTGTGCACTGCTGTCAGCTGGGGATCAGACGAGCTTGTCCGCCTGAGGAAAACAGTTTGAAGGACTTTCTGATTCACTGTAAGCACTAAAATCTGAGTGGACTGCTGAGCCAAATAAGATCTGTCTTAGTTGATCAGTCCTCTAATGTGCAATTTTGTTGTTTATAGTTGCCCACAATTTGCCTGTTAATTCATGTTTAACTTATGTTAGTTCTGGATGGTAAGAGTTTGGATAGGAAGCATTTAGCGTTTGCTCTGCTGAACCTTATATAGTAAAAATTCTCGTGTTTAAAACATGGAATTTTGTGGTTTCATTCCTTTAGTAAAGAACTGGGATTTTGAATTTCGTCTACTTTAAAATCTCAACGCAACACTCCCGAATCTACTCTTATTTCCACCTAAGAGTTACTTGATAGTTTACAGGATCTTGAAGGTTCCTTCACTTCTTTTGGGACAAAACCAAAGTGTACCACAATGCTCAGGGCAGGGGTCCCTTGGATTCTCCGAGTGTATGACATTTCTTGGGATCCTTCCACGAGCATCCTGTTAACTCTCCCTAAGCACCTCAAGATTGTGGGCACCCCAGCTCAAACATGGGCCCCATTGCTTCCTTGCTGGGTGATTCCAAAATCAGATAACACCCTTGGTTTTTGAAAGCCCTTTGTTAATAGTCTGGAACCCTATTTATTTTGGTCTGGTGGAGGGAGTCAATGGGGAAATTCAGCTTTATGCAGATTTTGCATGGCAGCTCCTTCTAAGCCTCCAGAAAGCAGTGGTTGGAAAGCTTCCAGGGGAAACATAGAAAATAGGAGCAAGAGCAAGCAACTTGAGAGAAGACCTGAAGATCCAAGGATGCAGCCAAAGGTTGGTGACTCCATATTCTGAAATTTTGGAGCAGTGGTGTTCTGCTTGGCACGGCCAAAGGTCTGAAAGTGTGCTTGGAAGGTGAAGCTTGAATCTACATGGAGATCCAGGGGAAAGGAATCTCAGATGAGATTGAAACCCTGGAGGTGGATCCTTGTTGAAGCCATCTGAGTGGGAGAAATGTTTGGAGAGTCCCAAGGCGAAATCTTCAAATGTGGAGATTGGAAACCCTCGTTGAGAAAGAGAGTTTCTGAGAGACCAATTGGCTCACGATGTAATAAGTAAATGAGTGCATTGGTCACATCTGTCATTTACATTGGAGTGTGGTGTGTCAGTCCACAGTACACCAGTTGGTTCATATGTACCATATACTTTCCTGAATATTATAATATATGATAGATATGGTAAATTGTTTTATCTTTCCGAATTTGTATGTGTTTGTAAAGATATAGCTAGTTGAAAGACTCAGACGCTTACAGCACAGAAGTAGGCCATTTGGCCCATGGTGTCCACACCGGTTAACAAAGATCTGATTATACTAATCCCATTTTCCAACGGTTGGCCCACAGCCCTGGAGGTTATGGGAACACAGGTGAACAACCAAATACTTCTTGAATGTTACGAGAGTTTCTGACTCAACCGCCTTTTCAGGCAGTGAGTTCCAGACTCCCACCACCCTCTTGGTAAAAACATTTCTCTACTCCCCTCTTAGCCTTCTACCTCTTAACTTAAATCTATGGCCCCTGATTATTGACCACTCCACTAGTGGAGAAAGGGTTTACCCTTTCTATGCCCCTCAATCTTATACACCAATATCAGGTCCCCTCTCAACCTTTGCTGCTCCAAGGAAAACAACCCCAGCCTATACATCTTTCCTCATAGCTCAGACCCTCCAGCCCAGGTAGCATCCTGGTAAATCCCCTCTGCAGTGCAATCACATCCTTCCTATAATGTGACCACCAGAACTGCACAGTACTCCACTTGTGGCCTGACCAGCGTTTTATATGTTCCAGCAAAATCTCCCTGCTTGTGTGTTCTATGCCTTGGTGAATAAAGGCAAGTGTCGCATATGCCTTCTTAACCACCTGGGAACCCCACTGGAAACAGGCTTCCAGTCACAGAAATATCTTTCTACCATCACCCTCTGCTTCTTGCCTCTCAGCCAATGTTGGATCCAACCTGCCACTTTGCCTTAGATTCCATGGGCTCTTACTTTCTTGACCAGTCTGCCATGAGGGACCTTATCAAAACCCTTGCTATAGTCCATGTAGACCACATCAAATGCATTACCCTCATCAACACTCCTGGTTACCTCAAAAAATTCGATCAAATTTGTCAACTCAACCTTTCCTTAACAAATCCATGCTGACTATCCCTGATTAATCTGTCTCTCCAGGTGCAGACGTATTCTGTCCTTCAGAATTCTTTCTAGTAACTTCCCCACCACCAAGGTTAGACAGACTGGCCTGTAATTTCCTGATTTATCCCTTCCTCCCTTTTTAATAATGGGACAACGTTAGCAGTCCTCCAGTCCTCTGGCACCTCATCGGTGGCCAGAGAGGATTTGAAAATTACTGCCAGGGCCCCTGATATCTCTTCCCTTGCCTCCCTCAACACCCTGGGATGCATCTCATCCAGGCCTGCGGATGTATCCACTTTTAAGGCTGCTAAACCTGCTAGTACCTCTTCTCTCTCTTTGTTAATTTCCTCTAATATTCAGTCCTCCACCCTGATCTCTATACCCATGTCATCCTTTTCTATTGTGAAGACCGGCATAAAGTATTCATTGAGGACAGTACCCATGTCTTCCACACACACATACCTCTATGGTCCCTAATTGGACCTACACTTTCCCTAGTTATTCTCTTGTTCTTTATATATTTTTAAAAAACTCTTTGGGTTTTCCTTTTTTCTACCCATCAATACTTTCTCGTGCAGTCTCTTAACTTTCCTAATTTCCTTTTTAAGTTCCTCCCTGCACTTTTTAAAACTCCTATAGGAACCCTGACGCACTGAGCCCTCGGTATCTACCATAAGCTTCTCTTTTTTTCCTTAATCCTAATCTTTATGTCCCTTGACATCCAGGATTCTCCGGACTTGGTCCCCCACTTTGACTTTACAGGAACATATTTGCCCTGTACTCTCTCAATTTCCTCCTTGAATGCTTCCCGCTGTTCTGACACAGTTTTACCTGCTAGTAGCTGCTCCCAGTCCACTTGGGCCAAATCGTATCTCACTGTAGTAAAATGAGCCTTTCCCCAGTTTAGAACTTTTATTCCTGGCCCAACCTTTCCATAACTATCATAAATCTGAGTTATGGTCACTTCTCCAAAATACTCCCCTACTGAAGCACTTTCCACCTGCCCGGGCTCATTTCCGAATATTAAGTCCAGAACTGCCCCCTCCTTTGCTGGGCTTTCTACATACTGGCTAAAAAAAGTTCTCCTGGATGCAGCTGAAGAATTTTACTCCTTCCCTACCTTGCACACTGAAACTATCCGAGTTAATTCTTCTGATGAAGAGTCATCCGGACTTGAAACGTTAACTGTGTTCCTCTCCGCAGATGCTGTCAGACCTGCTGAGTTTTTCCAGCTATTTTTGTTTTTGTTTCTATCCCAGTTAACATTTGGGTAGTTAAAATCCCCTAATATTACTGCCTTATTATTCTTATACTTCTCTGGAATTTCATTACATATTTGATCCTCTATCTCTCCCTGACTGTTTGGGGGCCTATAGTACACACCCAACAGCCTGTTTGCCCCTTTTGTGTTTTTGACTTCTATACATATGGCCTAATTTGGTGAAACTTCCAAAATATCATCCCTCCTCACTACAACAATTGATTCCTTGATCAATATTGCAATCCCCCCCACTCCTCTTCTAGCCCCCTCGTTATCTTGTCTGAATGCCCTATAACTAGGAATGTCGAGCTGCCAATCCTGCCCTTTTAACCAAGTCTCGGTCATAGCTATGTTATCACACTCCCACGTGCCTGTGCCCTCAGCTCATCTGTCTTATTCCTCAGGCTCCTTGCATTAAAATATATTCCATTTAATCTTGCTAAACTCACTTCTTTTCTTAGCTATGTTTCCTCTGCCTTCCAGACTCACTCACTCTCACATTTTAACTTCTAATTCTATTTCAACTTCTCTCCCCTCTGAACTATTTTTCAGGATCCTAACCCTCTGCCAATTTAGTTTAAATCCACCCGAACAGCATTGGCAAACCTCCCCGCGAGGATGTCGGTCCCGTTCCTGTTCAGATGTAACCTGTCCAACTTGTATAGGTCCCACCTCCCCCAGAAACTGTCCAAATGCCCCAGGAATCTAAAGCCCTCCCTCCTGCACCATCTCTCCAGCCACGCATTCATCTGCTCTATCCTTCTGTTCCTATACTCACTACTGCGTGGCACTGGGAGTAATCCGGAGATTACTACTTTTGAAGTCCTGCTTTTCAATTTCCTACCTAACTCCCTGAAGTCTGCTTGGAGAACCTCATTTCTCTTTCTTTCTATGTCATTGGCCCCCAGCATGACCATGACTTCTGGCTGTTCGCTCTCCCCTTCAGAATGCCCTACAGCCTTCTGTGATATCCTTGGCCCTGACGCCCGGGAGGCAACATAACATCTTGGAGTCATGTCTATGGTAGTAGAAGCTCCTGTCTGCACTCCTCACTGACGAATCCCCTACCAAAATTGCTATTTCTCACTTCTTCCTCCCACCCCCTGAGCAGCTAGACCACCCACAATGCCATGGCCTTGGCTCTGGTTGGACACGCTGAAAAATGGTGCGTGAGTGAGATATAGTTGGGAGATTCCCTCACTACCTGCCTGGTCCCCTTCTTTTGTCTGACAGTCACCCATTCCTTCTCTAATTGCGCTTTCTTTAGCTGCAGGGTGACCACGTACTAAAATATGCTATCCACGAACCTCTCAGCCTCATGAATGCACTATAGTGCCCACAGCTGCAGCTCCAAAACCTGGAGCTCGATGTGCTCTAGTCAGAGGCACCTCCTGCACACATGGTTATCCAGGCCACCAGGAGTGTCTAGGATTTCCCACATAGCGCAGGATGTGCAAATCACAGGACTGAGATCCCCAGACAAATCTTAACGAAATAGAATATGGATCCTTGCTTTTATTTTACCCTTACTCCTACTTGAGTCTCGCTGTTTTAACCTATCTGTTCCCAAGTCTCGCTGCTTTAAGGAACAGTGAATATTTGAAGCATTTTCCTGTGTTTGTATTGAGACCTTTCCAACCCTTTAGTCTGGTGTAATATAGTTCATTTTTCTTGTTTAATAAATATTTTATTCTGTGTTAAAAGTTCATCAGCAGACTCCTGTGATTTTGCTCAGTAACTTTCCAGCACAGTTTCTAAAATATAAAAAGTTAGGGTCTATCAGGCAAGGTTTCACTCTGGGACCTGACATGGAAAATAATGGTAGGATTGGACACTGTCAACATGGATTGATCAATGGGAAATCACGTTTGAGAAACCTGCTGCAGTTTCTTGAGGATGTTACCAGTAGGATAGATAATGGGGAACCAGTGGAAGTGGTGTTTTCCCAAACAGAACATTAATAAGCAAAATTAGAGTACATGGGATTGTGGGTAATATCTTGGCATAGATTGAGGATTGGTTCACAAACAGAAACAGAGAGCAGGGACAAAAGACCATTTTCAGGCTGCGACGAGTGGAGTACCGCAAGTACCGCTCTTTTCCATCTTCCTCGCTGCAACACCAAACCCCCATCTCCATGAAGCTACTCAACAAGCGGAAAACTATTCAAAACAAAAACAGAAATACCTGGAAAAACTCAGCAGGTCTGGCAGCATCGGCGGAGAACAAAGTTGACGTTTCGAGTCCTCATGACCCTTCAACAGAACTGAAACTATTCAACCTGCATTATCTCCAGTCCAGAACCAAGATCACGCTAATCTCACAGTACACAGACAGTGCTTGTGTATGGACAGAGGCTGAGCTCCAAATTATCACTGATGCATTCACAGAGGCATATTAAAGAGTGGGCTTTAGACTAAACATCTGGAAGATGAAGGTCCTCTACCAGCCTGCTCCTGCCTCACCCAATTATCAAGATCCACAGTGAACCATTGGTCAGTGTGGATCATTTCTCATACCTTGGAGCCTCCTATCAGCGAAGGCAGACATCAACGATGAAACTCAAGTGTGCCAGCTGTCTGAGGAAAAGTGTATTTAATGACAAAGATCTCAACTCCGGTACCAAGCTCATGGTGTACAGGGCTGCAGTGCTGCCTGCCCTCCTGTATGCATCAGAGATATCAACAGCATACACCTTCAATCCCTGGAGGAATATCACCAGCGACGTCTCTGCAAAATCCTGCAAATTCAATGGCAAGACAGGCTCTCCAATATCACTGTCCTCTCTCAGGTCAACATCCCCAGTATTGAGGCACTGGTTATGGTTAATCAGCTACATTGGGCTTCATGCCTGACGCTCCCAAAACTAGCTCTCTACGCCAAGCTCCATCATGGCAAGCGGTTACCTGGAGGGCAGAGGAAACATTTCAGGGTCATCCCCAAAGCCTCCCTAATAAAATGCAATAGATCTGTGGGAATTTCTTGCTTGAGGCCTGCCCAAACTGGAGAAGAAGCATCTGCAAAGGTGCCTACCATTTCAAACGTCTCCGACAGGCCCAAGCGGAGGCTAAGTGCAAACAGTGGAAGGAGCGGAGCAAAATCCGAGCATCCCACCACCTGCTTCATCAAACACTACCTGCCCCACCTGCGGCAGAGTGTGCAGATCCAGCATTGGGTTTCTTGGTCACCTCAGGACCCACAACTCCGGAGTGGAAGAAAGTCATCCTCGGTCCTGAGGGACTGCCAAAGAAGACAACGACTGCAAGGATCAGTGCTTGGGTCCCTGCTATTCACAATCTATATAAATGATTTGGTTGCGGGGACCAATTTTTTAAAAATTCATTTATGGGATGTGGGTGCCGCTGGGGGTGCCAGCATTTGTTGCCCATCTCTGGTTGCCCTTGTTAAGGATGATGGTGAGCTGCCTTCTTGAACTGCTGCAGTCCATGTGGTGTAGGTATACCCACAGTGCTGTTAGGGAGGGAGTTCCAGGATTTTGACCCAGCAACAGTGAAGGAACGGTGATATATTTCCAAATCAGTATGGTGAGTGTCTTGGAGGGGAACTTCCAGGTGGTGACATTTTCATGTATCTGCTGCCCTTGTCCTTCTAATGGTAGCAATGATGAGTTTGGAAGGTGCTGTCTAAGGAGCCTTGGTAGTTCCTACAGTGCATCCTGTAGATGGCACAAACTGCTGCCACTGTGTGCTGGTGGCAAAGGGAGTAATATGTAACATTTCCAAGTTTGTTGATGACACAAAACTTGATGGGAATGCAAGACGTGGGGAGAATGCAAAGAGGCTTCAAGGAGAATTAGACGAACTGATTGGTCAAGAACATGACAGATGGAATATAACGTGGAAAATTGTGAAGTTATGCACTTTGGTAGGAAAAACAGAAATGCAGAAAATTTCTTAAACGGGGAGTTATTGGGAAGCATTCGTGTCCAAAGGGACCTGGTTGTTCTTGTTCATAAGTCACTGAAAGCAAACATGGAGGTGCAACAAGCAATTAGGAAGGCAAATGGTGTGTTGGCCTTTATTGCAAGGGGATTTGAGTACAGGAGTAAAGATATCTTGCTGCAGTTGCACAGAGCCTTGTGAGGCCACACTTGGAGTAGTGTGTACAGTTTTGATCTTCTTCACCAAGGAAGGGTATGCAGGCCACAGAGGGAGTGCAACAAAGGTTCACCAGACTGATCCCTGGGATGGGGGGATAGCCCTAAGAGGAGATATTGAGGAGACTGGGCCTATGTTCTCTGGAGTTTAGAAGAATGAGAGGTGACCTCATTGAAGTTTAGATGATTCTTACAGGGCTCAACAGGGTAGATGCAGAAAGGATGTTTCCCCTGGTTGCAGGGGGCAGAGGTCTCGAACCAGGAGACAGAGTCACAGAATAACGGTTAGGCCATTTAGGGCCGAGATGACGAGCAATTTCTTCAATTGGAGGGTAGTGCATCTTTTGGAATTGTCTACCCCAGAGAGCTATGGAAGATCAGTCACTGAGTATGTTCAAAGCAGAGGCCATTGGAGTTCTAGATATCAATGACAGCAAAGGATAAGGGGATAGCAGGGGAAGGTGGAGTTGAGGTAGATCAGCCATGATCTATAAAAGGCGGAGCAGGCTCGAGGGTCTGAATAGCCTACTCCTATGTTCTTATGTGTGTGAGAAAACACACACACATCAAACAAAAACAAAGAAAATCACCTCCCTGCAATCTATCCGCACGGCAACACAGCACACTTGGGATACCCCAGAAAGAGATTCAAACTTATCCACAATTCTAAAACCTTCTCTTGTTTCTGGGAAACCATAAGAATAAACCCCTTGAGAAGGCAACTGTAGACATCAGGTCTCCACCAAGACACAAAAAGAAGCCAGCCATTGTTTAATATTTTCCAGCTTCCAATGTTGGCCTTATTAAATAAACACAGGTCATCATTTGGATGGTAATTACTTCAGGTCTGTTTATCAGCTTCTCACCAGGAGTTCTCATTCACCTTACATTTAACAATTCAATCCCCAAACTTAGTTTACTCATAAAACATGAAACATGGAATTAGACATTTTCTCAAGAATAACTATAGGTAAAAACATGTAAAATAATGTTATGGTATAGAAGGAGGCTATACCAGCTCATCAAGTTTCTTGTGGTTATTTCCTCCATATAAGCCATCCAGTCTAATCACACTCTCCTGCTTGCTTTTCATACCTTATAATCTCCCACCCTCCCACTCCCTCTCATTTGTGGAAAGAAAAGGAGCAGTTATTGGATAATTATTTGTGCATATGTAAAGAGACACTTCATGTTTCAGTTACCCTTTAAAGGGTTGTTAGATAATTTATTTATTTTAGTTTGCTTCAAAAGGGTATAAAGAGACACTTCAGGTGTGTGGAGCGCTCCTGTTCGAACTGAGCCTCGTTTGGACAGAAGCTCTCATTGACCCAGAGTCCCGAAGCCTGCCTCGGGAGTCTCAGGTCTACAAACGCGTCATCTTGTGGAAATCTCCTCCATGTCATTCCACTCTGCACAGAGAGTTTTCCTGTATGGGCTGCTGTCGATGAGCTGAGGACACAGATAGACTCGTGGCAGCATGGTATCATCACTATAATGGAAGCTTAGGTTAAGGAGGGGCAAAAATGGCAGCTCAACATCCCTGGATATAGCGTTTTCAGGCAGGATAGAGGGGGGGGGGGGTTAAAAAAGGTGGGGGTGCAGTATTATTGCTTAAAGAAACAGTTACAACTGTGAAGAGGGATGATATACTAAATGAAGCATCAAATGAGGCCATATGGGTTGAGCTCAGAAATAAAAAAAGAGGCAGCTACACTGCCAGGAGTGTACTACAGACCCCCAAATAGCGCAAGGGAGTTAGAAGACCAAATATGTGGACAGATTTCTGAGCGCCAAAACAATCGGGCCATCATCGTTGGGGGCTTCAACCACCCTAACGTCAGTTGGGATATAGTGTAAAGGGCACAGAGGGTGCAAAATATTTGAACTGCATTCAAGAGAGCTTTTTTAGCCAGCATGTAACAAGGGCAATGAGAGTGGGTGCAATTCTGGATTTAGATTTAGAAAATGAAGCTGGGCAAATGGATGAAGAAGCAGTGGGGGACCATTTTGAAGATAGTGGCCATAATACAGTTATGGAAAAGGACAAAGATAGAACAGGAGGAAAAATTCTAAATTGGGGGAAGACAAACTTTACAAAGCCGAGAGCTGGTGAGAGTGGACTGGATACAGCCATCAGAAGGAAAGACTGCGTCAAATCAGTGGGAGGCAAAGGTGAGATTCTATGGGCACAGCGTAGACATGTCCCAACAAAGAAAAAGGATGGTACTGCCAAATTGAGAGCCCCCTGATTATCCAGAAGCAAACAGGCCAAGATAAAGCAGAAAAATAAAACTTATGACAGTCACAAAAGACTTAGCATTGTAGAAAGCCTTAGAGGTGTATAGAACGTACAGGGGTGAAGTAAAAATGGAAATTAAGAAAGCAAAGAGAGGATACGAAAAAATATTGGCAAGTAAAATCAAAGAAAATCCTAAGATGCTTCTCCAGTACATTAAGAGCAAGAGAATAACTAAGGAAAAGGTAGGGCCTATCAGAGATGTACATGATAACTTAAGACATAAGACCATAAGACATAGGAGCAGAAATTAGGCCATTCGGCCCATCGAGTCTGCTCGGCCATTCAATCATGGCTGATAAGTTTCTCAACCCTATTCTTCCACCTTCTCCCCATAACCTTTGATCCCCTTACCAATCAAGAACCAATCTATCTCGATCTTAAATACACTCAATGACCTGGCCTCCAGCCTTCTGTGGCAATGAATTCCATAGATTCACCACTCTCTGGCTAAAGAGGTTTCTCCTCATCTCTGTTCTAAAAGGTCTTCCCTTTACTCTGAGGCTGTGCCCACAGGTCCTAGTCTCTCCTAATAATGGAAACATCTTCCCCACGTCCACTCTATCCAGGCCTTTCAGTATTCTGTAAGTTTCAATCAGATCCCCCCTCATCCTTTTAAACTCCATTGAGTATAGACCCAGAGTCCTCAAACGTTCCTCATATGTTAAGCCTTTCATTCCTGGGATCATTGTGGGTTGATGCAGAAGATGTGGGCAAGGTTCTCAATGAGTACTTTGTCTCTGGCTTCACTAAGGAGAGGGATGATGTAGGCTTTCTAGTTAAAGAGCAGAAGTGTGAATTATTAGATATAATAAGCATAGTGAGAGAGAAAGTATTGGAGGGACTGACATTCTTGAAGGTGCCTAAATCACAAAGGCCAGATGGATTGTATCCCAGGCTGTTGATGGAAGTCAGGGAAGAATTAGTGGATACTTTGAGGATCATTTTCCAATCCTCGCTAGATACAGTCGAGGTGCCAGAGGATTAGAGGTCTGCGAACCTTGTACCATTATTCAAAAAGGATGTGAGGGATAGTTCAAATAATTATAGGCTGGTCAGTCTGACTTCAGCGTTGGGCAATTATTAGAATCAATTCTGAGAGACAGGATAAACCAGTTATTTAGAAGGAATAGATTAATCAGGGATGGTCAGCTTGATTTTGTTAGGGAAAAGTCGTATCTTAATAATTTAACAGAATTTTTGAGGAAGTAACATGGAGGATTGATGAAGGTAGTGCAGTGGATGTTGTCTACATGGATTTTAATAAAGCATTTGACAAGGCCCCACATGGCAGACTGGTCAGGAAAATGGAATCCCATGGGATACAGGGGAAGGTGGTGAGTTGGATCCAAAATTGATTCAGTGCCAGGAAACAAAAGGTAATGGTCGATGGATGTTTTTGCAAATGGACAAGCGTTTACAGTGGTGTTCCAGTGGCACAGTGTTGGAGCTTTGCTGTTTGTTGTATATATTAACGATTTAGGCTTAAAATGAGGCATGAATGGGAAATTTGCAAATGACACAAAAATTGGCCATGTAGTTGACAGTGAAGAGGATAGCTGTTGACTCCAGAATGATATCAATAGTTTGGTTGAGTGGGCAGAGAAGTGGCAAATGGAATTCAGTCTGGAAAAGTGTGAGGTAATGCATTTGGGGAGGGCAAACAAAGCAATAAACGAGAAGCTATTGAGATGGGTTGAGGAAGTGAGATACCTTGGGGTGCATGTCCATAGGTCCTTGAAGGTGGCAGGACAGTTGGACACGGTGGTCAAGAAAGCATATGGAATCTTTCCTTTATTGGGCAAGGCATCGAATACAAAAGCAGGGGTGTAATGATGGAAAACAAAAACAGAATTACCTGGAAAAGCTCAGCAGGTCTGGCAGCATCGGCGGAGAAGAAAAGAGTTGACGTTTCGAGTCCTCATGACCCTTCGACAGAACTTGATTTCGAGTCCAAGAAAGAGTTGAAATATAAGCTGGTTTAAGGTGTGTGGGAGGGGGGGGGGGGGGGGGGGGGGGGGCGGAGAGAGAGAGAGAGACAGAGGTGCTTGTGTAGACAAACAAGCAGTGATAGAAGCAGATCATCAAAAGATGTCAGTGACAATGGTACAAAGAAACACATAGGTGTTAAAGTTAAAGTTGGTGATATTATCTAAATGAATGTGCTAATTAAGAATGGATGGTAGGGCACCACCCCATGCCCACGCAAAAGATGTAACACCTGCCCCTTCACTTCCTCTCTCCTCACCGTCCAAGGGCCCAAACACTTCTTTCAAGTGAAGCAGCATTTCACTTACATTTCCCCCAACTTAGTCTACTGCATTCGTTGCTCCCAATGTGGTCTCCTCTACATTGGAGAGACCAAACGTAAACTGGGCGACCGCTTTGCAGAACACCTGCGGTCTGTCCGCAAGAATGACCCAAACCTCCCTGTCGCTTGCCATTTTAACACTCCACCCTGCTCTCTTGCCCACATGTCTGTCCTTGGCTTACTGCATTGTTCCAGTGAAGCCCAACGCATACTGGAGGAACAACACCTCATCTTCCGACTAGGCACCTTACAGCCTTCCGGTCTGAATATTGAATTCAATAACTTTAGGTCGTAAGCTCCCTCCCCCATCCCCACCCCCTTTCTGTTTCCCCCTTTTTTTCCCTATAAATTTTATAGATTTTCCTTTTCCCACCTATTTCCTTTATTTTTAAATATTTTAAAATCTTTTATGCTCCCCCCACCCCACTAGAGCTGTTCCTTGAGTGCCCTACCATCCATTCTTAATTAGCACATTCGTTTAGATAATATCACCAACTTTAACACCTATGTGTTTCTTTGTACCATTGTCACTGACATCTTTTGATGATCTGCTTCTATCACTGCTTGTTTGTCTACACAAGCACCTCTGTCTCTCTCTCTCTCTCCGCCCCCCCACCCCCCCACACACCTTAAACCAGCTTATATTTCAACTCTTTCTTGGACTCGAAATCAAGTTCTGTCGAAGGGTCATGAGGACTCGAAACGTCAACTCTTTTCTTCTCCGCCGATGCTGCCAGACCTGCTGAGTTTTTCCAGGTAATTCTGTTTTTGTTTTGGATTTCCAGCATCCGCAGTTTTCTTTGTTTTTATCTCTGTGTAATGATGGAACTGTATAAAACGCTGGTTAGGCCACAGCTGGAATTTTGTGTACAGTTCTGGTCACCACATTACAAGAAGGACATAATTGCTCTGGAGAGGCACTCGAGGAGATTTTCAAGAATATTGCCAGGGTTTGCAAATTGCAGCTATGAGGAGAAATTGGATAGGTTAGGGCTGTTTTTCTTAGAAGAGGTGGCTAAGGGAAGACCTAATTGAGGTGTACAAAATGATGAGGGGCTTGATAGGGTAGACAGGAAAGACCTGTTTCCCCTAGCTGAGGGGTCACTTACAGGGTGCATAGATTTAAGGTGATTGGTAGAAGGGTTAGAGGGCATAAGGAAAAATTTATTCAGAGGGTGATGGGCAACTGGACTTCACTGCCTAAGTTGGTAACAGAGGCTGAAATGCTCAACTCATTTAAAAAGGTACCTGGACCTGCATCTGAAGTGCTGTAACCTGCAAAGCTCCGAGCCAGGGGCTGGAAAGTGGGGTTAAAATGAGCGGCTAGTTTCTTTTTTCTCTTTTTGGCTGGTGCAGACACACTGGGCTGAACGGCCTCTTTCTACACTAACTTTTCTACGGTTCTATGCTGTATATCCTCTACTTCCTCGCCCTTGTCAGCCATCAGTGTTTGGTCCTGCCGTGGTAGGGGCCCCAGGTGGGGGACTCTGGCATGCAGCTGTCTCATGTAACCCAAGATTATTCATGGGCTCCCAGGCCATCTGTAATTTCCGTGGCCTTGAGGAGTCCATGTCCATGTTTATGTGGGCTGTGCGACTTTCCGGCCCTTATTCATTACTGGAAGGGGTGGCTCCTCAACTTCTGGTTACAATTCAGCCCCACGCTCCTGAACTTTGACCACTCAGTGTGGAGAGGAATGGGCAGATCAGAAGGCCTCCTCGTGAGCCAGCTCTGGAACTTAGTCGAGATCTCCATTGACAGGTCCAGGCTGCAGGCGGTTGAAGGGGGTTGTTTGACCCACTTGCCTGCCCCTCTTCCATGGTTACATCTGCACCCAGAAGTCCTCTGAGAAGGAGCAAGTGGTGCCCACCGGTATACTTGGAGATTTCTGCAAGTGGTGGGTGCCACAGGGGCTGGAGTGCATCATCAGCCCCAGGAACATTATTTTAATTTCATGAGCTTCCTTTGAAGTTTTTTTGTTTTAGTTATAGTATTTCCTTTTAATAGATCATTCATTTAGTTAATCTGTTTATTTGTTAATTGTACTTTCAAAAGAGTACGAAAAGACACTTAGGGACACTGGTGATGGGCTGTAGAATTAGGAACTTTATATTTGTATTGTCTCACCCGGTGAGTAAATCTAAAACTGAGTGAAGATTTAATCTCCTCCTCCACCAACTGGCTGCAAGAAGTTTAACACCCATACTCTTTAATGTCCCACCAATAAAATCTCACCCTCTTACCCACTCCCCACACTGTGGATGAGGACAATGAGAGCTGAGTGTCAAAGTGCACTAAGGAAAATGCCCACTTAGTTGAGACAGGCATTTGTGGAATCATATCCAAGTAATGAGCAATACTTAATCCCCAGTCTGCCTTGGGTAACAAGCTGGCCACTGGGTTCAGGGCATGGAGATAATCAGCCAGTGTTGCTACTCCTAACCAGTAACTTCCACTGAATACCTGGTGAGAACTGAAATGGCTGGGTTGTGGTGCTCTCCATGGTTAACACTGACATACCTTTTGGCTCAGGCACTTGCTCTCCATAAACAGTTTGTGGAAATGTAGGCTGAGATTCTACCACACAATCACTGACTGAGCCATCATGGTAGACTGGCATCAACTTAATGTTACTCTCAGGAGAGGCAGGGAGGGGATGCGAGGCCACTTCTTCACAGGGAGAAAAGGAAGTTAAATCACCACAGGCCAGACTAGCATAACAGGATGGGCAAACAAGTGACACATGGAACTTAATGCAGAGAAGTATGAGATGATGCATTTTGGCAGAAGGGATAGAGGCACGATATTTCCTGATGTCTTAATGTCACAATTCTTAAGTGTGTGCAGGGTCAGAGGGACCTGGGGGTGCATGTGCATTGATCTTTGAAGGTAGCAGGATATACTGAGAGGAAGTGGTTAGCAAAACATCTGGGATCTAAGGCTTCATAAATAGAGACATTGAGTATGAAAGCAGAGACGTTATACTGAACCTTTATAAAGTTCTGGTAAGGCTATAACTAGAATAGAGTATTTGGCCACGTTCTGCTCATCACACACCAGATTAGATTGAACAAGCGGGGACTGTTTTCTTTGGAGAAAAGGAGATCTGATAGAGCTGCACAAGATTATTACAGGTTTGAATATAGTTGACAAGGAAAAATTGTTCCCATTAGCTGATAGTACAAGGACTAGGGGGCATTTAAAGTTTTGGGCAAGAGGTGCAGGGGAAATGTGAGGAGGAATTATATCATGCAGCAAGTATTGCAACTTGCTGCCCACAAGGGTGGTGGAAGCAGGGGCGATCAATGATTTTTAAAGTAAATTAGATGGACAGATGAGGGAAATAAACTTGCAGGGTCATGGGGAGAGCAGGGTAATGGGACTGACTGGATTGTTCTATGGAGATCCAGCAGATACTCAATGGGCCGAATAACCACCTTCTGTGCCATAGTTATTCTATGACAGGCCATAGAGTCCTGGATAGAGGGCAGTCAAGATTTAGTAGCATTATGCCATGAATAAGGAGAGAGATTTATGAAGAAATACTCAAAAAATGGGGCTTTTTCCTTGGACCAGAGGTGGATAAGGGAATTTGAACAGAACTTTTCAGAATTGTAAAAAGTTGTGAAGGAAACATAAATACTGTTGATGAATCACTGGTTGGTGAATCAGTACAAGGGAGCACTGACAGGGTCAACATGAGAAGAATGAAGGGGACAAGTTAGGAGGAAGATTTTCATACAGGATTATTAGAATATGTAATGTTTCACCACAGGAACCTGGAAAGGTTTGGAAGACCCTTTAAAAGCAAAATTGGAGAAGGATTTGAAAAGGACGATATAAAAGGATACAAAGCAAGGGCAGAAAACTGGGATCAGAATTGATAGTTCAGTTAAAGAGCTGACACCATGATCTTCTATGACAACAATTTCCACAATTCATGCAACTCTCATTCGTCGATTCCTGGGAGCCAATAACAAAAGTGAATCTTCTTAGGCAGCTCCTTGAGATCGAGGACGACTTGCTTCCACTCTGGTTTGATGGGTTCTGAGATTGCTGTTGAGTTCAACGCGCGATCTGCATACTCCGCCACATGTGGGGTAGGTAGTGCTTGAAGTGTCGGGAAGATAGGTTGTTTGAAAGTATGTGTGCTTCCTCCGACGCCTTTGCACATTTCTGACGAAGTGCTTGATGCCTTTCCATTTTGGCTAGTCACAAGCCAGGGTTTCCCATAAAATGATGGGAATGCTTGACCTCTTAACAAACACTGAGGACATCACTAAAGTGTTTCAGCTGTCCTCTTGGGAGTCTCCTGCCACTATCATGTTCAGAATAGAGCAGCTACTCCAGGAGTCTGGTGTCAGAGGCCAGTAGAGCTGATTTTGAGAGATTAGCACCTCAATGCTAGGCAAGTCGGCTTGGGGTAGGATGCTGATGCGGGATCTTCTTTCTTGCTGCTGGATTTGGGGAAATCAAAGGTGATTATGCCTGCCCAGTCAGTTGAAATGCAAGCCTGAATTCTCCACCTTTAGCATGGTTTACACCAGAATGCCTATTGCTGTTGAGGGATACAGATATAAAATTGACATCCGCCCTCATGCCTTCTCCTCCCTCCCAGAAACATGATAGGGTCCCCCTTGTCCTCACTTATCACCCCACCAGCTTCCGCATTCAAAGGATCATCCTCCGCCATTTCCGCCAACTCCAGCATGATGCCACCACCAAACACATCTTCCCTTCACCCCCCTATCGGCATTCCGTAGGGATCGCTCCCTCCGGGACACCCTGGTCCACTCCTCCATCACCCCCTACTCCTCAACCCCCTCCTATGGCACCACCCCATGCCCACGCAAAAGATGCAACACCTGCCCCTTCACTTCCTCTCTCCTCACTGTCCAAGGGTCCAAACACTCCTTTCAAGTGAAGCAGCATTTCACTTGCATTTCCCCTAACTTAGTCTACTGCATTCGTTGCTCCCAATGTGGTCTCCTCTACATTGGAGAGACCAAACGTAAACTGGGCGACCGCTTTGCAGAACACCTGCGGTCTGTCCGCAAGAATGACCCAAACCTCCCTGTCGCTTGCCATTTTAACACTCCACCCTGCTCTCTTGCCCACATGTCTGTCCTTGGTTTGCTGCATTGTTCCAGTGAAGCCCAACGCAAACTGGAGGAACAACACCTCATCTTCCGACTAGGCACTTTACAGCCTTCTGGACTGAATATTCAATTCAACAACTTTAGGTCTTGAGCTCCCTCCTCCATCCCCACCCCCTTTCTGTTTCCCCCTTCCTTTTGTTTTTTTCCAATAAATTATATAGATTTTTCTTTTCCCACCTATTTCCATTATTTTTAAATATTTTTAAATCTTTTATGCTCTCCCCACCCCCACTAGAGCTATACTTTGAGTGCCCTACCATCCATTCTTAATTAGCACATTCGTTTAGATAATATCACCAACTTTAACACCTATGTGTTCTTTTGTCCTGTTGTTTGTGACATATTTTGATGATCTGCTTCTATCACTGCTTTTGCCTACAACCACACCACCCCCCTCCACTTTTCTCTCTCTCCCCCCACCCCCCACACCTTAAACCAGCTTATATTTCAACTCTTTCTTGGACTCGAACTCAAGTTCTGTCGAAGGGTCATGAGGACTCGAAACGTCAACTCTTTTCTTTTCCGCCGATGCTGCCAGACCTGCTGAGTTTTTCCAGGTAATTCTGTTTTTGTATAAAATTGACATGTTCATTTCAGCTCATCAGCTAAAACTGCAAGTACAAGTTGGGATGGATGCAAGAAATACACTAATATTGGCAGTGTCAAACTACAAGCAAGTGAAATTTAAAGAGATAGGAACACAAAGGAGTAACTATAATTTTGAAAGCCTTTGGAGAACCTCAAAAAGAACTGGAATCAACAGCAACCTTCGCAAAGACTGAAGGCGAAGGACTTAACCCGAAGAGCTGGTATGAGTTTATAGTCAATTGACAGCATAAGCCTGCATCCAATCCATAGTTTTTAATGGCTGAATGAAGCCATTTTGAGGAGGGTGTTTCTCAGGGTCAAGACTGCAGCATGCCCACAGGGAGCTGGAGCCAAGTTTTAAACACAGCTAAACGTGACCATCACTGCATATTAGAGCTTTACGTTACATGATAACTGCAGATGCTCTTTCAAAAGATGGCACATCTCTGCATTTACTTCGCTGCAGAAAGAGTGCGTTTTTGGTAGTGTGGTTAATCAGGTTCTTCTGGCTGTTCATCATCCAAGCAGGACTAATGGGAACCTATCTTTCCTACACACTTAATTGCATTACTATCATCAAATCACCACCAATAACATTCTAGGCAGCATCAGAGACCAGAAACTCAACTACAATGGCCAATAAATAGAACATGAGAGCAGATCAGAGGATGGGAATTCTGTGGCAAGTAACTCACCTCCTGACTACTCCGCCAGCTACAGGGACAAGTCAGGAGTGTGATGGAATACTCTCCACATGCCTGGATGAGAGAAGCTGCAACAACACTCATGAAGTTCAATGCCATCCAGAATAAAGGGCCCACTGATTGGCTCCCCATCCACCATCTTAAACATTCACTCCCTCTACAACCAGCACACTGGCAGCAATGTATTCCACCTAAAAGATGCACTGAAACAACTCAACAAGACTTCTTTGTCAGCATCTCGCAAATCCATGACCTTGATAATCTAGAAGGGCAAGGGCAGCAGGCACATGCAAATAACACTTTATCCTGACTTGGAATTATATTGATATGTCCTTGTCACAGCGTCAAAATCCTGAAACTTCCTAGCTAACATCCTTGTGGGAATTCCTGCACCATATGGACTGCAGCAATTTAAAGCGACACCTCACCACCATTTTCTCTGGGGGCAACCACAGATGGACAACAGATGACAGTGACAACCACATGCTGAGAAATGGTTTAAAAAAGGGCAGGAAGAGTTGAACGCCATCATCGGTCAAATGTTCATTTTTCTCAGTTACATGTTCAAAACTGCTGTCCCAGCATCCTTTACAAAACAGAGCTTGCTAGTGATCCAATTGTTTTCCATAATGAAGACTAACACTTTGATCTATCGCATTATCAATGGGTGGCCACAGAGCAGCTCTCCTGTAGTCTGATCTAACACCTGATGGAAAACCAAGAGTGAAAGTCATGGAGGAAATGATGTAATGGCCTTTTAACTGAGCTTTAAAAAAATTCCACTGTATTGTAAAGGCGAGATGAAGGAGCAAGGCTTCTAGAGGGTTCAATTCATTTGACTGTAACCTGTGTAGCAAATGACAATATATCATGTAATCTCAATGTTGGCCATGAGCTTGTTCTGATTCAATTAATCTTTAATAAGCCTTCAAATGTTTGTCTATTGAATTAATTATTGGCAAACAGACACAGGGCTGAAGCCTTTGTTTAGAATATTATGAATTCCTAACAAATTGAAGTGTGAAGGGAGACAATTAACGGCTGCCTGTTTTACACCATTCTGGATGTGGTTGGAAGTGGAGATTCTACGCCAATGTACAAAATCAGCAACACAATCAAGGTCAGAAATATCAATTAAGGAAGAAACAAATATGTTTAAACAATGAGCTTGACTAAAACTCAGATCATGCAGATTTATTTATCTAAAAATTCCATGCAATATTGAAGACTGCAAGACACACAGTTAAATATTCTTCTACCTTTATGAGCCTTGCAGGATGCTGGAATCCTTCCCGTACCTCCTGAGAGTCCTCAGCAAGAGCACATGATTTGTGGAAGAGTTCATCCATACCAGGGCTTGCCAACAGCATAACCTAAAATGGGGCAACAGTACCTTATCAACCAAGAGCAGAATTATCCAATAAATTCACAGAGAAACCCTACTCTATTTCTGCTCCTTAGAACAATACATCAACATTGAACTTTTTAAAGCCAATAGCCTCTTGTAATGAATGTGCTGTATATACTTTACAGTGCAAAACAGGTCATTCAGGCAACTTGGCTTTCCCACTGTTTATTCTCCACAGATGCCTCCTTTCACCACCCCCTCATCAAACCTATCAGAATAATGTTCAATGCTTTTCTCCCTTGGGCACTTATCTAGCTTCCCCTTAAAAGCTATTTGTGCTATTTTTCTCAACTACCCCATGTAGTAATGAGTTCCACATTCTCACCACTGTCTGGATAAAAGGGTTTCTCCTTATTTCCCTATTAAACTATCATGTTAAATTTATGTTAAACTTTTATAAAACACTGGTTCAGCCTCAGCTAGAGTACTGTGCCCAGTTCTGGGCATCCTTAAGGAAGGATGTGAAGACATTAGAGAGAGTGCAAAAAATTCATAAGAATGGTCCCAGGTATGATGAAATTCAGTTGCATAGACAGATTGGAGTTTTTCCAGGTAATTCTGTTTTTGTTTTGGAGAAATTAGGGCTGTTTTCTTAGAGAAGAGAAGGCTGAGAGGAGATTTGATAGAGGTATAGAAAATCATGAGGAGCTTGGACAGAGCAGAAAGGGAAAAACTGTTCCTATTCATGGAAGGATCAAAACAGGAGGGCACAGATTGAAGGTAATTGGTGAAAGGAGCAATGATGACATGAGGATATTTTTTTCACGCAGAGTGATTAGGATCTAGAATGCACTGCTACATGGTGGAGGCAGGTTTAATCGAGGAATTTGAGGTGGTGCTGGATTATTATCAGAAAAGAAGGAATGTGCAGGGTTATGGGGAGAAGGTCGGGGAGTGACACGAGGTGAATTGCTTCTTTGGAGAGCCAGCACAGACATGATGGGCAAATGGCTACCTTGTGTGCCGTAACCATTCTGTGATTCTGTAAATTTATTGGTGATTATCTTATATTTTATAGCCCTCAGTTTCAGATTGGCACCACATCCACAAACATTCACTCCCTCCACCACCAACGCACAGTAGCAGCAGTGTGTACCATTTATAAGATGCACTGCAGGAACTCACCAAGGCTCCTTAGACAGCACCTTCCAAACCCACGACCACTATTATCTAGAAGAACAAGGGCAGCAGATAGATGGGAACACCATCAACCTGGAGGTTCCCCTCCAAGTCATTCACCATCCTGACTTGAAAATATATCGCCATTCCTACACTGTTGCTGGGTCAAAATCCTGGAACTCCCTCCTAACAGCACTGTGGGTGTACCTACACCACATGGACGGCAGCAGTTCAAGAAGGCAGTTGACACCACCTTCTCACGGGAAACTATGGATGAGCAATAAATGCTGGTCCAGCCAGCGAAGCCCAACTGAATTAATCAAAAGAAACTTCCCACAAGTCGTCTTATCTAACCTATCAAACCTCTTTCATAATTTATAGGCCTCAATTGCCAGTCTTCTCATTTCTAGAGGCTTGTTGTATCTTTCCTGATACCAGTACAAAACCTCCGTATGACCATCATCCAAGTAAAACTTTCTCCAGTGATTCTGCATGTTCAATTTCTCCGCATCCTGGATCATTTGCACAAGATTACAATAAAAATACAGGAGGTGAGCTGGGCAGGGGTGTATCTGCTGGTTTTTCAATGGTTCATTTTGGTAGAAAAAGCAGAGAGACTATAAAGCAAAGAGTGCAATTCTAAAGGGAGTGCAGGAGCAGAGGCACCTGAGTGCATATCGGCAGAAATTATTGAAGGTAAAGGTACAGGTTGAAAGTGAGTAATAAAGTAAACCGCATCCTGGACTTTATACACAGAGGTGTGGAGAACAAAAACAAAGGAAATTATGTTAAGCTTGCATAAAACACTGGTTCAGCCTCAACTGGAGTATTGCATCCAGTTCCGGGCATCACACTTTAAGAAGGATATGAAAGCATTGGATTGAGTACAGAAAGGATTCAAAATCATGAGGGGTTTGGACAAAGTAGATAGAAACAGTTTGTTTTGTTGGAAGGGTTAAGAATCAGAGGGACACAGATTTAAGGTAATTGGTAAAAGGAGCAATGGAGGCATGAGGAAAAGCTTCCTTCACACAGCAAGTGGTTACAGATCAGGAATGCACTGTATAAGGAACATATCTTTTTATATCTGTAGTTTAAAATTACAATGACTGCAATTTGAAAGGCATATCTACTGGAACAGGATGAGATATACACACAATGTTTCAGTCCTAGAACAGAGTGTGTCATGAAAGGCAGGATGGTGGCGGAAAGGAGTTCTGAACCCAGGGAGCGACCTGGCAACGTTTTAATTGGCTCCTGATCAGGTGACCAGGTTTTGTGTGAGGGCAGTGCAGCAGAATAGTTCCTAGCCTGAAAGGAACTCCACCTAAAACCTCTTTCTCCTGCGTATGGAATGTTCCAGTAATTCCACAATAATAGCCAACTGGCTTTTTCTCCTCATATCTTTATAACCTCCTCTCTCTCTTTCTGAAAACCCCTGTCAAAAGGCAATGGGAAAAATCATTGTTAGAGCTATATAAGAGGGGGGTAGAGGTTCTGTTACAGCGATAGAAGTTAGCAGTTCATATTTGGTTTTTTTTGCTACTGGTTAACGACAGTTTGTTCAATAAACAGTTATTTACTTATTAAGTTTAAAAGCCTGGTGCTTGTATTCTGTTAACCGAAATTAAACAATTGGGTAGAATTGGGGCAATCTGGTGGTTCGGTCAAACTTTTCACATTTGTCGCGGCTAGGGGAGCAGTGAGGCTTGATATTACAGCACACTAACGCCAGTGAGTCATGACAAAGTTTGGGGGTCGGGTCCAGGATATTTTGGAACAAAAAGACAACGATGATTTGGGGGTAGATTTAGTAAGTATTAAAAGCTAAAAGGGAACACCAGGTTTGTACTGTCAAAAATAAGATGGCTCTGGAAACCACTAAAATTTTCTGCAAGTGGAACAGATGTCCCTGACAATTTTACAAGGGATCTCAACAGCCAGGTTAATCGAATTGGCAAGCAAATTAAGAGCAGGATTGGCTGCCAAAGCTAGGAAGGCAATGATAGTCTAAGAGATAGCACAGCATTTGAAATTGGAAGGAATGCCTCAGAGATTGAGCTCTCCAAGAGATGATTCAATGGAATGGGCTCAAATTCAGTTGCAAATAAAAAAATTGGAACTAGAGGCAGAAGAAAAAGAAAGGGAAAGAGAAAGGGAGTTACAAAGGGAGTTAGAAATGGAAAAGTTAGAAAAGGAGGAAAGGGAAAAAGAGAGAAAATTCCAGCTTAAAATGCTGACAGTTAAAAAAAGAGACACCAGTGGGTAAGGCAGGACTTATTTCCAGATCAGAACCCAGTCAGGAGATGTTGAAATTTGCATAAGATCTTCCAAAATTTGAGTTCAAGTGTTCTTTATTTCATTTGAGAGATAGCTGAACAGATGAGCTGGCCAAAGGAAAACTGGACATTGTCCATGCAGAGCAAATTGACAGGTGGAGCACAGGAAATTCATACTTCACTGTCACAGGAGTTTACTAGGGATTATGATGTGGAGAAAACGGGCATTTTGAGTGCATGAGTTGGTCCTTGAAGCATACAGACAGAAGTTTTGAAATTTAAGGAAACAGCCTGGGCAAACTTACATTGAATTTGAAAGGATTAAGCGAAGTAGTTTTGACAGATGGATACGAGCATTAGGAGTTGAAACTACGTATGAAGTTCTCGGAGAGACCATTCCATGGAAGAATTTGAAAACTCCCTACTTTCTGTAATAAGAACCTATGCTGAAGACCAAAGGGTTGCAACTGCTCAACAGGCAGCAGTCATGCTGATGATTTTGAGCTGATCTACAAAACCAAACCTTTTTTCCATCACCCCCATAAATTTGAAAAGGATAGAAAGTGGGAGAGTGAAAGGAAGGCAAGCAGCCAGGGTAAAGAATGGATAGCTGGGAATACTTTGAGGTCTCCTCCCCAGATCAGGAAAGGAGGTACTGAGGGTGAAGGTGAAACTCAAAGGCCTAAGTGATTTCATTGTAATAAAGTGGGATACATTCGTTCAGGACGCTGGATGTTGCGAGGGAAGCCCATGAAACATATTGAAGTTCGTGAGAGAGAGTCCGAAAAGGGAACTCAAAAAGAAAATGCCACGGGTCTGGAGGTAAACACTGCTGTGAATGCAGGTGAAGTGAATAAGGTAGACAAGAGATATAAAGGGTTTTTGTCCAAAGGAAAGAATGATGTCCAAATGATGCAGCTAAACCCATAACTATGTTAAGGGACACAGGAGCTACTCAAACTCTTTTGCTGGAGAATGACCTCGTTTTCCCTCCAGAGAGTTCAATGAAAGCTAAAGTATTGATAAATGACATAAGTAGAGAACATATCCCGGTTCCATTGTACAAAGTACAATTAGAATGTGATTTGTTATCTAGGTCGGTGGTTGTAGGAGTGGTTAAGAAGTTACCCGTGGATGGAGTTGATTTACTCCTGAGGAATGATTGGCAGGAGTGAAGGTTATAGCTTTACCCATAATTACGGAAAAGTCCTAGAGAGGCTAAAGAGTTGGAGCAGTTATAAGAACAAGTTCCTGGTATTTTTCCATCGTGTGTGGTGACCAGAGCAATGGCTAAACAAAGTCCATCACCAGAGATCAAAGTAATACCACAAGCAGATGTTAGAGTAGCCAAAACTCTCTTTAAAAATGAGGATATTCAAAGGAAGCGTTTGGCAGGTCTTCATTAATTGAGGCTCAGAAAGCAGATCTAAAGTTGAAGAAGTTAGCACAGTCAGCTCATACTGAAGCTGAGGCAGGAAGAGTTCCAGAATGCTATTGCCATAAAAACAGAGTTCTGATGAGGAAGTGAAGAAACCCTCACAGACATGTGGATGAGGAATAGACGGTTATTCATCAGAAAGTGGCACTGCCCAAATATCGTAAGGAAATACTGCCAGGAGCACATGGAATCCCTAAAGCAAGGCATGCAGGGATACGGAAAACTCATGTATCGATAAACAGCCAAGACTTCATAAGGGCATAGTGCAATTTAGTAAGACGTGTCATACATGTCAGGTAGTAGGTAAACCTCAACATGTAATCAAACCAGCACCTTTAATACCCATACCAGTTTTTGAAAAGCAGTCAGGTATTAGTAGATTGTGTAGGACCATTACCCAAAATGAATGCAGGACATCAATATATCCTTACAATCATGGATATGACAACAAATTTCCAGAAGTTTTCCTTTAAGGACAATTACAGTGAAGGTAGTAATGGAAAAGTTAACTCAGTTTTTCACTCATTATGGCCCACCAATTGAAATACAATCCGACCAAGGTTCTAACTTCATGTCTAAAATTTTCCAGGACATAATCAGCAGTTTGGGTATTAAACAACTAAAGTTTACCGCCTATCACCCACAGACACAGGGAGCTTTAGAGAGATACCATGAGACTCTCAAAACCATGATTAAGACCTATAGCCATGAGCACTCAAAGGATTGGGACAAAGGATTAGATTTCTTACTATTTGCTACCAGAGATTCTGAGTGAATGTACTGGAATTAGTCCACTGGAATTGATCCATGGTTGTGAGGTCCATTAAAAGTGATTAAGGAAAAGTTCCTAAAACAGAAGGACAAATCCTCCATGTTGGATTACGTGTCCATGTTTCTAGAAAGACTCAAGGGAGCATGTAAAGTAGCACGAGAGCACTTAAAAATTTTCCAAGCCAAAGTGAAAAAATGGGCAAAGATGCTGCAACTAGAACATGCCAAGCAGTGGATGAAGTATTGGTATTATTTCCTTTGCAGAGGGAACCTCTGAAAGCAAACTCAGTAGCCCCTATAAGATAGTTAGGAGAGTCACCTGATACTCCTGAGCATAGGAAGAAGAAACAGTTATGTCACATAAAGAAGTTGAAGCAATATCATCGGAGAGAAGATGATAGGGCAGAGCAGTTAAGCCAGGTGGTAGGAGTAGTGGAGGATGACAGAGACAGTAAGGGCAAGATAGAAGAAGTAGACAGTGCCCTCGTACAATTCGACTAGCCAATACGACAATACTGGGGCAGTTAGGCACTGTGTTCTCAAATTTAGAGGAAGGACCACAGAAAGATCTAATAAGGTTTATTAGGAAATATAAGGGCGTTTGTAGGGACAGACGCAGATGTATAACATTAGCTAAACATGACGTGAACGTAGGAGACTCAGCACCGATAAAACATCTTTATTGATTGAGCCCTGAGAAATAAGCTCAATTAGAAACAGAGATTCAATATATGTTGGAAAATCAATTGATTGAGCCCAGCTGAAGCAGCTGGAGTTCACCAGGTGGATCCACTGGATTTTGTATAGACAACAAAAAGTGAATGTGGTAACGAGGCCAGATTCGTATCCAATTCCTCAGTTAGAAGATCGCATCGATAAGAGTGGCAGTGCCTAATTTCTTTAGAAAATTGATCTATTGAAGGGATACTGGCAAGTGCCATTAACATCGAGGGCTAAAGAAATCTCCGCCTTTGATACAACCCATTCAGTGTAACAATGTCTAGTCATGCCATTTAGGTTTAAAAATGCCCCATCTACATTCCAGAAGCTGATGAATCAAGTCCTGTGTAGTTTATTTAGATGATGTCGTAATATATAGTAACACATAGGAAAAACGTGTAAAGCAATTAGAGGGCCTGTTTAAGCAATTGCAATTGGCTGGTTTAGTCATAAACCTGGCCAAAAGCGAATCTGCAAAAGGGTAACTTACCTTGGTCACATCATAGGGCAAGGACAAGTGTTGTCAAAAACAGCAAAAGTGAACTTTCTAACAGAATTCTCCATTCCTAAAACTAAACGAGAAATCATGATGCTTCTGGGAATGTGTGGGTTTTATCCAAAGTTTATGCCTAACTTCAGCGCAATAGCTGTACCTCTCACCAATTTGTTAAGAAAACAAGCAAAAGTGGTATGGTCAACATTCTGCCAAGCAGCCTTTGAAAAGCTGAAGGCAATTTTAATAAATTAACCAGTGTTGGCTGCCCCTGAATCTATCAAGCCTTTTAAATTGGCCGCTAATGCTAGCGACTTGGGGTTAACTCTTTCGAGTACAAACCCGTTTCCATCTGTTTCAGATGAAGTTACATTGTTTCATAGATTGCCATTGTGAGATTTGAACTCTTGACGAAGCTATTAGTGTAACTCTTTCGAGTACAAACCCGTTTCCATCTGTTTCAGATCAAGTTACATTGTTTCATAGATTGCCATTGTGAGATTTGAACTCTTGATGAAGCTATTAGTGTAACTCTTTCGAGTACAAACCCATTTCCATCTCTTTCAGATGAAGTTACATTGTTTCATAGTTTGCCATTGTGAGATTTGAACTCTTGATACTCTTTCGAGCACAAACCCATTTCCATCTGTTTCAGATGAAGTTACATTGTTTCATGGCTTGCCATTGTGAGATTTGAACTCTTGATCTTGGGGTTACAAACCCAGTACCATAACCACTTGGCTATTTAGGCCAAGCCAAAACCCGTTTTCCATCTGTTTCAGATGAAGTTACATTGTTTCATGGTTTTGCCATTGTGAGATTTGAACTCTTGATTTTGGGGTTACAAACCCAGTACCATAACCACTTGGCTATTTAGGCCAGGTGCAGTCCTATTGTAAGATGATCAATTAGGCATAGAGAAGTTGGTGGGGTACTTCTCCAAGAAACTAAATCAATATTAGAGGAAGTGCTCTGCAGTAGAAAAAGAAACTCTAGCATTATTGCCTCTTCAACACAAGTTTATGCCCGACATGATAACAAAGAAACACTCATTTACATTGGCCATAATCCGCTGGTGTTCATTGAAAAGCTTGAAACTCGAAATGCGAAACTGTTTAGATGGAGTCTATCGTTTCAACTATTCAATGTAAAGATTGCTTACATTGCTGGTAAAGATAATTTAATCACAGATGCATTGCCCTGGGTGTGAAATACTAAAACAAGTTAAAGGGTAAGAAATGCTGAAGACTGTATAAGATTGTTTAAGGGGGAGGGAGATGAATGAAAGTAAGTCTCGTGTTTTGCTGTCCATGTGTCGCATACCTTGTGATGAAATATATTTTTGAAATGGCCTTTCATGTATTTTAAGGGTGGAGACATGTAAGGAACATACCTTTTAATTTCTGTTGGTCTGTTGTAAAGAACATATTTTTTTATTTTCTGTTGGGCTGCAGATTAGAATTACAATGGCTGCAGTTTGAAATTCATGTCCACTGGGACAGAATGAGATACATATTCAATGTTGTAGTCCTGGAACAGAGTGCGCCATGAAAGACAGAATGGTACTGGAAAGCAGTCCTGAACCAAGGAAGCAGCCTGACCAGATTTTTGTGTGTGGGCAGTGCAGCAGAATAGTTCCTAGCCTGAAAGTAAAAAGACCTAAAATCTTTCTCGTGTGTGTGGAAGATTCCAGTAATTTTACAATAATAGCTAGCTGGCTTTTTATCCTCATATCTCTATAGCCTGCTCTCTCTCTGTCTGAAAACCCCTGTCAAGAGGCAAAGGGAAAAAGCACTGTTAGAGACATTGAAAATTAAGTGCTCAACCAGTGACCTAAAGACTGAATGTGGAAGACCACCTCGTGTCATCAACAAGAACCGAAAGGAATTTGGAAGACATCAATCAAAATCAACCCACTGAATCTTGCACTCCATAATTGGTGCTATTGAACTTTTTTATCCCACCCTTAAAATCCATGATTTGTGTGTCTTATCTGTGTGTGCCTTGGGATTTAAGAAGGGGGTGGAGTTTCAGTTATAGTGTTAGAAGTTAGCAGTTCATATTTCTTTCTTTTGCCACTGGTTAATGACAGTTTGTTCAATAACAGTTATTTACTTATGAAGTTTACAAACCTTGTGCTCGTACTCTGTTAACCTAAACAATTCAGTAGAATTAGGGCAATCTGGTGGTCTGGTCAAATTTTTCACATTTGTCTCGGCTTAGTGAACAATGGGGCTTGATATTACAGTGTACTATCACCACTGAGTCGTGATAACTGCCTGTGTGTGTGGTGGAAACGAATTCAACTGAGACGTTCAGGAGAGAATCAGATTATCTGAAAATGAAAATGTGCAAGACCACAGGGAGAAGGCAGGGGTGTGGCACTGGGTGAGTTGCTCCTTCAGAGAGGCAGCCCAGGCTTCTGTGCTATAGCTATTGTGATTATGTGGTTCAAATTCAGACCAATGAATGAGCTGCTCCTATGCAAAGTGAGTCTAGACAGTCTCAATTGAGTCCAGGTTCCATAACTCAGCAAACTCTCTGATGGGAATGGAAAAATGTTGATACTACTGGAGTTGGAATGTTTTTGAGAGGTTGGGCTGAGATGGAGTGGAGAGAGCATCTACCGAGCTGGGGATTCAAAACATTTTCCGACACGAACAACCCTCACCGTGATGTGCATAGCCTCAGTGAAAAAATAACTGACTGGTTTGTCTTTAGCTGCAGAAGTAAATGAGATTGAATATGACTTTTAGAATGAAATAACTCTATTAAAAGATGTTAATATGTGCATTTACAGCTTTAAAAATTGGATAAATATAGTTATTAGCATTAATAGCTTTAACTGTAATTCTAAGAGCTCTTCCTCAGCATGATGGGAAATATAGCCAACACACAGGCACATGGGATGATACTGTGGGAACCAACTTAATGACCTTCACAGCTTGGGTAAACAAGGCACTAAGGAGATAACAAAAACAGACAGGGAGTCATTAAATCACAGACACCAACACATCTCTGCTAAGGCAGAAATGCCAAATCTGTTGAGATGACAGGGATATCTGCAGAAGGATTTTGATTAAATGATGTATGTGTAACCCAGATCTATAAATAAGCCACACAGACCTTGTATTATTGAGAGGGGCCCTTGGAAGAAGTGAGGGCTAATCTCACAGCATACGCTTGATTAATGACCTTGATTATTGGAACACACAGACTCGAGTGGTCTCAGCTTTAAACCACAACAGATGTATTTTTGCTCAATAATGTAATGTTACAGTAAAAACCGAATAAAGTTCCTTTTTTAGGAACCCTGGCCCAATTCACAGAAACATGGAAAGCAACTAAGAACGCTAAAAGACACATTATGCAATGTAAAATACAAACCTTTGCACTGTATAGATGGTCTGCATCTGGTGGATCAAGCACTGCTGTGATCTTCTCTAAGGGGTCCACCTCTTTATGAACAATATGGAAATTGCACTGGTTTCCAAGTTGAAATGGTCTATTTAGAAGAAATGCATCGACCCATGTGAATTGTGTATCAAAGAAATCACTTGGGATGTAAAGATTCTGATACCGGCGGCGAAGCTCCATCATGTCACAAGATGCACTGCATGAGAAACAAAAATTACAAATAATGAACAAAATAACCGAAACCTCACAAAGCTTTCAGAATTTATACAAGATAGCCACATACTGTGTGGTTAATTCCTTTAAGCAGATTCAAGTTAGTATGCACCATAAAGAACCACCCCCAACACCAACCCCACCAGGAGACACTCCCAAGTTCAGGGAAGAGCTTCTAAGCCCCAATTATAGCATGCAGTTCCCATGGCTGAAACTTTTTTAGTTACACTTTTGGGTCAGATTTTTTATCATTGCATTAAGCTCATTGAAAAATAAAATTGCAGCAATTTAAACTGAAGAGGTAAGGAACATACAAATCAAAATGAAGCAAGCATGAGGCAAGAAAAAGAAGAAATTAACATATAAATACAAGCAATTCTCAACCATCGGTCTTGAAAACCTGCCGACAAGAAAATAAAATGGCAAACTCTGCCAATTATTCTTAGAAACCGACATTTCTAATTTCAATATAGCTTGTCTATAATACAAAACAAGTATTGCACATTTCACAATGGTATGAATTAGTTTATTAATAGGTTTGTTTTTTGTGTCTTCTAATCAGTTGCATACATTTTTATTTCAAGGGCTTGGCCTGTCTTAGCATTCTGGGCATTAATCAGTATTTTTTCTCCAGTTCCTTGGAAGATACCCAATCTGAGCATGGCGAGTTTTCAGAATTTCTCAACATTCATTAGGAAGTTTCCAATTTTAAGTGAACGGTGCTACCTCTCATCCTTTAGCTAATGGAGAGCTTTGTTTCTTAACTGAATTCTCAAAATCTTATACCAAGCAAAGTTTCACATATAACAATTGTGCCTCTTCAACTTATAACCAGTTGCTTTGAGAACATTTGTGATTAACATCACCTTGTGGTTTCTTTCTTGATAGGTAAGAAACAAAGGTTGGTTATGGTGATGTATTCTTTTACTCAGTGGCAAAATTGAAGAGAATTTGATTATTTTTCCATCTGTCAGATGAATTTGTGCGATTGGATTCCTCTTGAAAGACTGCTGTCCATACCCATCATTGCACATCTCTACACTATGTTCAGTTCAAAAAAATTATCCCTCACAACCTCCTTTAAGAACTTACAAGTCTTGTTATATAGAAACTGGGAAAATATTAAATAAGGAACCTTTGAATATTTATTTTATGTAATTTTTGCCTGGTTATGAAAATGTACATTTATTAAAGCTTGTAAAAATTGACAAACTGGTGCATTATTTTTTCAAGCCACAAAATATCATAAGAACAGAAGAGGCCATTTAATCCCTGAAGCCTGTTCTGCCATTCAATGAGATCATAGTTGATCTATGACCTAATTCCATATCATGAAATCATAATATGGTTACAGCATAAGAGGCCCTTTGGCCCATCATGTCCTTGCTGGCTTTCAATTGCCACCTTTTCCCTGAAGCCCTTCAAATTTTTCTTTTTGAGATAATAATCCAATTCCCTTTTGAGAGCCATGATTGAATCTGCTGCCAGCACACGTTCTCAGGCAGTGCATTCCAAATCCGAACCACTCACTGTCTCCATTGCTTCTTCTGCTTATTATCTTAAATTCTCCATCTAACTATCTAACTGAAGTCCTTCATTCCTGGAACCATTCTTGTAAATCTTTTCTGCATCCTTTCTAATGCCTTCACATCCTTCCTGAAGTGTAGTGCCAAGTGTTAGGAAGATATAATAATTTTCATAATGTAATTGGAATTTATTGTAGAGTAATAATGGGGTCTGCGTGCGTGTGTCTGCATGTGTCTGCGTACGTGTGACTTAACTGAATTAAAAGCAGCTGGTCTGAAGGCTTTGATGTATCAGAAGATAAGCTAGATTTGAAATGTTAAGTAGGTAAGTAGGAAGTTTTAGAATGTGAGGTGTAAAGGGAACATTTGCATTTTTAAATAAACCAGGCTAGCTTGAACTCAGAAGAGGGGATGAAATAGCCAGGGGAAATTAAGAAGCTGTGTGTTTATTTTTCTCAAAGATTACTGGTAAAATTGGTACAATGATAGATTTTTGTTCGAGAGGTAAAATCCAAAGGCATATTGAGACAATGCGAATTTGCATTCAAAGGGGAAATCTGTACAAAGGAGATCAGGTCGGGTGTAAGAAGGAAGGAATTCTAAGGCCTAACAAATGTGAAAAGCCTCCAGCCTCTAAGCCTCAAACTGCTGTCTGCAAAAAGTGAAGTTGAGAAAACTCACTTTGAATTCAGCTGTTCAGAGTATTGTGTGACTTTGCCTGGGTCTTTTAAAATCCGTGTTTGCTGTGACTTAATGGAGATGTAACTGGGAGTGAGATTAACTAGAGGAGTTAGCAGTTATCATAGTAGTAATTTGTAAACCTATGTATGCGCTTAAAATATTTTTTTTATTAATAAAGGTTTAATTCAGTTTTGTAAGAAACCTATAAGACTTGATGGTCTTATTACTCCTGAATTCAAAGCCCCCATCTAAAAATACATACAAATTGCAAATAGTTGTGGCTGTTGCTTCAAGTTTCCCTCTGGGATTTGAGCAGCTTGGCATTTACCATCCGCCTGCCATAACGTCAGGACTGGACACATTGCTCCAGTTGAGGCTGAACCACAAGTTTATCATAACTTCCTTCCTTTGTACTCTACACCCCTATTGGTAAAGCTCAGGATGACGTATGCTTTATTTTTAAAAATTCATTCATAGGGTGTGGGCGTCCCTGGCTAGGCCAGTATTTATTGCCCATCCCTAAGTGCGTTTGTTCAGAGGACATTTAAGAGTCAACCACATTCCTGTGGGTCTGGAGTCACATGTAGACCAGGCCAGGGAAGGGAAGGACAGCAGATTTACTTCCCTAAAGGACGTTGGTGAACCAGATGGGATTTTACAACAATCGTCATCAGACTTTTAATTTTTATCAAATTCAAATTTCAGCATCTGCCATGGTGTGATTCGAACCCGGGTCCCCAGAGCATTATCCTGAGTCTCTGGAGCATTAGTCCAGTGATAATACTACTATGCCACTGCCTCCCCATTATTAGCTGCGCTCTCAACCTGACCTGCTACCTTCTATGATTTGTGCATAGGTCCCTCTGCTCCTGCACTCCCTTTAGAATTGTACACTTCATTTATATTATCTCATCACGTTTTTCCTACCAAAATGAACCATTTCACACTTCTGTGCATTAAATTTCATCTGCAGTTGTCCATTTCACCAACTATGTCCTTTTGAAGTTTAACACTATCTTCCTCTCAGTTCTCAATACTTGCAAGTTTCATGTCGCCCACAAATTTGAAATCATGTACTGTACACCAAGGTTTAGGTCATTAATACATATCATAAAAAGCAGAATTCCTAAGCCTAAGCTCTGGAGAACTCCACTACAAACCTTCATCCCAGTCTGAAAAATAGCCGTTCACCACTACTGTTTCCAATCACTCAGATGTTCCTTTATTTCATGAGCTCTAACTTTGCTCACAAGTCTGTTGTTCAGCACTTTATCAACTGCTTATGGAAGTCCATGTACACATCAACAGCATTACCCTCATCAAAAGCTCAAGCAAGTTAGCTAAACACCATTTGCTCTGAACAAACCCATGCTGGCTTTCCCTAATTTAGCAGTATTTTTTCAAAAGACTATCAATTTTGTCCCGATCTACCATTTCTAAAAGCTTCCCCACCATGGGGATTAAACTAACTGGCTTATAGTTGCTGGGCTTATCTTTACACCCTTTATGAATAAGGGTGTAGGAATTTGCAATTCTCAAATCATCAGGCATCAATGTATCTGAGGGGGATTGGAAAATTATGCCCCCATCCACTAACGGTCAGTTTGGGTTCCACCAGGGCCACTCAGCTCCTGACCTCATTAGAGCCTTGGTTCAAACATAGACAAGAGAGCTGAACTCCCGAGGTAAGGTGAGAGTGACTGCCCTTAACATCATCACAGCATTTGACAGAGTGTGGCATCAAGGAGCCCTAGCAAAACTGGAGTCAACATGAATCAGGGGGAAAACTCTTCGCTGGCTGGAGTCATACCTAGCACAAAGGGAGATGGTTGTGGCTGTTGGACGACAGTCATCTCAGTTCCAGGACAGCACTGCAGGAGTTCCTCAGGATTGTGTCCTCGACCCAACCATCTTCAGCTGCTTCATCAATGACTTTCCTTCCATCATAAGGTCAGAAGTGGGAATGTTCGCTGATGATTGCACAATGTTCAGCACCATTCGTGACTCCTCAGATACTGAAGGAGTGAGTCCATGTCCAAATGCAGCAAGACCTGGACAATATCCAGACTTGGGCTGACAAGTGACAAGTAACATTCTCGCCACCTAAATTACAGGCAATGACCATCTCCAACAAGAGAGAATCTAACCATCGCCCCATGATGTTCAATGGCATTACCATCACTGAATCTCCCACTATCAATATCCTAGGGGTTACCACTGACCAGAAACTGAACTGGACTAGCCATATAAATACTGTGGTTACAAGAGCAGGTCAGAGGCTAGGAATCTTGTGATGAGTAACTCACCTCCTAACTCCCCAAAACCTGTCCACATCTACGAGGCATAAATCAGGAGTGTGATGGAATACTCCCCACTTGCCTGGATGAGTGCAGCTCCCACAACACAAGAAGCTGACACCATCCAGGACAAAGCAGCCCGCCTAATTAGCACCACACCTACAAACACCCACTCCGTCCGCTACCGACGCATAGTGGCAACAGTGTGCATCATCTGCAAGATGCACTGCAGCAACTCACTAAGGCTCCCTAGACAGCAGCTTCCAAACCCATGACCTCCACCATCTAAAAGGACAAGGGCACCACCTGCAAGTTCACTTCCAAGTCACTCACCACCCTGACTTGGAAATATATCACCACTGCTTCACGGGTCACGGTCAAAATCCTGGAACTCCCTCCCTAACAGCACTGTGGGTGTACCTATGCCACATGGACTGCAGTGGTTCAAGATGGCAGCTCACCACCACCTTCTCAAGGGCAATAAGGGATGGGCAATAAATGCTGGCTTAGCCAGCGAAGCCCACATCCCTTGAATGAATAAAATCAAAATTCCCACTCTCATTTCCCTCAGCATCCTTGGATGCATCTCATGCGCTTCTGGTGGCTTATTAAATGTAAGTGCAGTCAAGCCAAGCCAATCCAATACAATCATCAATTTCAAACCGTCAAGTGTCTCAACTGCCTCCCACTGTTAGTATGACCTGGGCAGCAGCATCTTTCTTGGTAAAGACAGGTACAAAGTATGAATTTAATACCTCAGCCATGCCCCCCACCTCCATGTGTAAATCTCCTTTTTGGTGCCTTACCGGCCTCATGCCTCCTCTTACCATCCTTCTATAGGGGCACACCGACATACAAATTAGGAGTAGGCCATTTGGCACTTGAAGCTTGCTCCACCATTCAGTAAGATCATGGCTGATCTGACTGTGGCCTCAACTTCACATTCCGCCTATCCCTGAAAACCTTTGACTCCCTTGTTAATTAAGAAACCTCCTTGTTAGCCAAGAATGCCTATGGAAGACTTTTGGTTTCCCTTTTATGTTAGCTGCTAGTCTCTTCTCATACTCTCTTTTTGTTTCCTCTATTTACTTTTCCAATTCCCCTCTAAACCTCTATACTGAGCCTTATTTTTCAATTGTATTATCCATCTGACATCTGTCATATGAACCCCCTTTCTGATCCATCTTACTTTCTCTCATTATTTTATCTATTGGCATCCAGGGAGCTCTGGAATTGTTTGCCCTATCTTTTCCCTTTGTGGAATATACCTTGACTGGATTCATCAGACTTTCTATCCCATTATCTGAGGCATTAATCATTAATGAATAGTTGAGGCACCATTACAGATCCTTGTGGGGCACTAGTAGTAAAATTATACCAATTAGAATACCTGCCCATTATCCCATTTCTCTGTCTCTTGCAACTCAGCTGATTTCCTAACCAGATCATTGATTGCCTTCAATGCCACGAGCTTCAACTTTAGCTAAAAGGTTAGTAAATGCCTTCTGGAAGTCCAGATAAATAACATCCATAGACATTCCCGTCAGCTACTCTTTAAAAAAAAATCCATCAGGTTCGTCAGGCATGACCTATCTTTTTCAAATCTCTCTGAAAATTTTCCAACGTGTTTAGTCGCTACATCGTTAATTATGACTCTGGCATAGATGTTAGGCTAACGGGTCTATGATTCCCTGGTTTCCATCGCCTTTCTTAAAAAGAACTGACAGTGGAGAGAAAGTGCAGTGGAGAACCATAAAAGTAAGTTGCAGAAGGCCAACAGGCAGAAACACGATAAAAGGCTATGTCTGATGGTCCAAACGAGGTCAATAGCAGTTTGGCTCCCATTTACCTCAGCCCTCTGCTGCATTAGCTAGAGTAGGGCTTGCACCCTGATTCAGCCACAATTAAAACACTATCTTTTATCTAAGGCGATGAAGCATTACTGAGGGAATTAGCAGAATGGGAAGTCAGAGGATAAGAACAACTTATTGAACATGCTGAGCTCAGCTCCAACAGAGTGTGAAACACTGATAGCTTCTCACCTAGTCTGGTGTCTTTATTGTGGCATTAGACCCAATGCCAGTGGGCGCTACCTCATTTTTGCCCCTGAACTCCTGAGTGGCATGCTCACATGCTCAATTCGTGTTAAAGCATCAGTGACTGACTGCCACACTTCAAAAAGCCTGATTCCCAGACATTCCTGTGCTCAACGATGTGTGGTGAGAGAATTCTTCACTTCTATAGGAGCAAACTTAGATGCATAAGATGGTTTGGAGGCAGAAGGTATAAAACAGTGGCATAAAACAGAAACTTTTAATGGAAGGGAAGGAAACTTTATAAAACCATGAACATAGTTCAGTTAGATTGACATGTGCAGTGCCATGAAGCTATTAAATGTATATATTATTGGAAAATATTTCTCTTTTAAAAAAGAGGTTTCGATTGTGGGTGTGTCTTAATTGGATTAAGTCTGGGTGCTTTGATGTATACCAGTTTTGATATGTAAGAGAGATAGAGTGCATTTGCATTTTTTGAATACAGCATTCAAGAAGTGGGGTGAATTCTGGCACCTAGCGAGCAGAGGCCAAGTAATATGTTTATATTGCTAATAAAATTGGTACTATGAAAGGATTTTATTGTTGGAAGAGGCTGGTGATACAATGAGGATTTACATTCAATGGGCCTGCTAGGTATAACAAATCAGCAGTTTTGTGTGAGAGAGCAAGGGCAATGTAACATCCAAAGCAGTTATGAGCCTACCACTGTCTGTACAGGAACCAAAGTGAAAAGAACCTCATTTTGAATTCGTAAGGTGAAAATGCTTTGCCTGGTATTTGGCTAAGTCAATGTGCTGCTGTCGCCTTAATGGAGATTAGTTTGGGAATTTAAAAGTTATGATAGTAGTAGCTTATAGCCGTGTTTATGTGTTTAATGTGTTGTAAATTTAATAAAATGTCTCATTTCGTTTCATATCAAACCTCTCAACAACTGGTGGTCTAATTCCTGAATTTAGAGTTGCATCTCAAACACAACACTTAAAATTACAGGTTATGACAGTTGTTTAAAGTTTCTCCCTGGGATCTTTAAAATAACTCAGCTGTACCAAATACACGGTCATAACATGCAGTTAGTTCCAATTGGATTATGCTACAAAACTCGAATACTTATCTCAGCCTTCTGTGCATGTTCCAGCCGGGAAGCGACTGCACATGCGTAGTTCATATCTTTTACATTCTTTCGGCTGGGAGCCCCACGCACTTGCACAGAAGTAAAAACGACGTGAAAGGCAGGTCAGGTGACCGGAACCTGAGCACCATTACCAAGAAAGGTGGGCCAAGGAACAGGACACAGGGAGGGGAACAGGGAGAGATCCCAAAAGAAAGTCACAGGCAGGAACAAAGACAGAAAACAGAAAGAGGCCCCAGAAGTCAGATTAAAAGGAACAGGGCAACAGGCTCTTTCGACAAAGTCTCACATAAGAGACTGGCGTGTAAAATTAAAGCACATGGGATTGTGGGTAGTGTATTGAGATGGATAGAAAACTGATTGGCAGACAGGAAACAAAGAGTAGGAATAAACGGGTCTTTTTCCGAAAAGTAGGCAGTGATTGGCGAGGTACCGCAGGAATCGACGCTGGGACCCCAGCTATTCACAATATATATTAATGATTTAGATGAGGGAACTAAATCTAATATCTCCAAATTTGCAGATGACACAAAGCTGAGTGGAAGGGTAAGCTGTGAGGAGTATGCAGAGATGCTTCCGTGTAATTTGGACAAGTTGAGTGAGCATTTACATGGCAGATGCAGTATAATGTGGATAAATGTGAGATTATCCACTTTGGTAGCAAAAACAGGAAGGCAGGTTATCTGAATGGCTATAAATTGAGAGAGGGGAATGTGCAACGAGACCTGGGTGTCCTCGTACATCAGTTGTTGAAGGTAAGCATACAGGTGCAATAGGCGGTAAAGAAGGCAAATGTATGTTGGCCTTCATAGCCAGAGGATTCGAGTACAGGAGCAGGGATGTCTTGCTGCAATTATACAGGGCTTTGGTGAGGCCACACTTGGAATATTGTATGCAGTTTTGGTCTCCTTATCTGAGGAAGGATGTTCTTGCTATCGAGGCAGTGTTGCGAAGGTTACCTGATCCTGGATGGCAGGTCTGACATATGAGGAGAGATTGAGTTGGTTAGGATTATATTCACTGGAGTTCAGAAGAATGAAGGGGGATCTCATAGAAACCTATAAAATTCTAACAGGACTAGACAGGGTAGATGCAGGAAGGATGTTCCCGATGGTGGACGAGTCCAGAACCAGGGGTCACAGTCTGAGGATGCGGGGTAGACCATTTAGGACTGAGATGAGGAGAAACTTTTTTACCCAGAGTGGTGAGCCTGTGGAATTCGCTACCACAGAAAGTAGTTGAGTAGTTGTATGTTTTCAAGAAGGAGTTAGATATAGCACTTGGGGCAAAAGGGATCAAAGGATATAGGGAGAAAGCGGGAGCAGGCTTTTGAGTTGGATGATCAGTCATGATCATAATGAATGGCGGAGCAGGCTTGAAGGGCCGAATGGCATCTGCTGCATCAATTTTCTACGTTTCTATGAGTTAAAGTGAGAGCTGCAAGGAGCAGACTTGAAGTGAAGCGGGCTTGAGAAAAGCCCTGACGATCCAAGGAGGCAGCCAAAGGTTGGTGACTCCTTACTGTGGGTTTTTTGGAGCAGTGGTGTTCTGCTTGGCACAGCAGAGGGTCTGAATTTGTGCTTGGAAGTTAAAGTTTGAGTGTACTCAGAGATCCAGGAGAAAGGAATCTCGGAAGGAGAGGCTGAAACCCTGCAAGATGGGTCATTGTTGCAGCTGTCCGAGTGGGAGTGATGTCTAGAGGGAATTCCAAGGCAAGTTCTTCAAATGAGAGATTAGATACCTTTGTGAGAAAGGCAAAGTTTCAGTGAAACGGGTGGCTCACAATGTAACAAATGTCTGGGTGGGTTGTTGAGAAATCTATGGAATTTGTTTTGGTCACATGTGTTATTAACTTTGCATTATGGTGTATCTGGCCAAAGTTTGCCTGCATGTACCTAATGCTTACCCTGAATCTTAGAGTACAAGATAGATATTGTAAATTGTTTTATCTTTCTGATTTTGTATGTGTCTGTAATATTGCTGGGATAAAGAAACAGTGCACATTTGAAGCACCTTCTTGTGTTTGCATTGAGATCTTTCCAACCCTTTTGTCTGCTGTAAACTGGCTCAATTTTTCTTGTTTAATAAATATTTTATTATATGTTAAAAGTTCACCAGCAGGCTCCTGTGAATTTGCTCAGTAACTTTCCTCTATGGTTTCTATAAGTCAGGATCTATCAATATAACATAAAAGCAAAATACTGCAGATGCTGGAAATATGAAACAAAAACAGAAAATGTTGGAACAACTCAGCAGGTCCAGCAGCATCTGTGGGGAGAGAAACAGAGTTAATGTTTCGCGTCCATGTGACCCTTCTTCAGAGCTATCGAGCCAGGTTTCACTCTGGGATCTGCCATGTCCAGTATTATCAGCTGGGATCATAGCAATTACGGATTTCATGAGTAACAGTAATCAAGCAGCCTTGCAACTGCAGAATGAATGAGAATGAAAGCCTCTGATTGCCTGGTTCGTCAGTGCATGGGCCTTGTACAGTGCAACAGGATGGACCAAATGGTTGCTCAGTCACTTTACACACAGTTTGTAGAGTAAACAGAACAAACCTTGTAAACAGAGTATATAGGTATATATAGGTAATAGCCAGAGCCCCAAACACTCCCTTAGTGGCATTCTGAATGGGTTCAGCAGTCTTTTTTTCCACACTGTCAGTTCAGCAATGGAATAGGATTAAACATCATTACCCATGTGTACTTTTGGTTTGTATCTGGGTCAAACTTTAAATGGAAAGCTTAACTTGAAATGCATTTTACAAATAAAAAAAACTAGCAGCGAATAACATTCTTGCTGACTGCAGTTTTAAACCTCCCAGTTCAGTTACAAGAGTGGTATTAGACAAGTTTATAATAAGATATTAATTTGTTTGTATTTATTTAACACAGCATTCACACATGCAAGTCCACTGGTTTTTAATTCATTTCGTGTAGATGGACAGGTTTTGCATACTTTCTTGTATGATTTTCTTAAATGAATGGGTGCTCCTTCCCTCCCCATATAAACACAAAGAGTCAAAGAAAAATTAAAAAGATCATGCAGCCTTTGAGGGTGATATTGAGGTATACCTACCATCCTCCATAATCAAGTTAGCAATGGTCAAAATCAATCCTCCAGCACCAACATCTCTCACTTCAACCGGCACAAAAACTCACCATGAAAACATCTTTTAGCAAGTAGTGCTCCATTCACAAACATGGTCACTAACAAGATCTCGTTAGCTGAACACATACCAATCCAAGGAAAACTTGGAGAACTGAACAGTGTAACGAGGAACAACGCGTCTCTGCCTCCTCGGTGACCTGTCTCTCTCTCGCCTTGGTGATCGCTCTCGGGACCGTTTGCGTTGGGGTGACCGCTCACGTGAACGCCGCCTATCCCGCTCTCTTTCACGACTAAGGGAGGAATACAATTTAAGAAAAATCATTTTGTTTTCATAGTTCATTCAAATCTGGTACAGACTAAGATATCCTTCATACAGAATTGAATCAAAAGAATGCCCCAATTTGTTGTGCATTACCCATCAGCCCCAAAATTAAAGAAAACCTCTGCTTAAAACTTTTAGCAAAATGAACAAAAACACAAAAAGCAAACATTTTCCAAGTGTATTGACAGTGTACAAGAAATCTTGAGTCTTAACTTACAAAATGCCCTCTGAACATCCCACCAGCCCTCCACTAACCTCACTGGGGGCCATTCAATGCCCACAAGCTGCTTCCCTGTGCGGAGAATTGCAGCAGAACTTGCTCTTGGCCTGACATTGCCTGCACACAGGAGTTTTCCAGCAGATGACAGTATTGGAAATAAGATTCCAGGCTGTTTTCATCTTTTTAGTGAAAGGGCACAAAAGCTGGCCCCAATTAGTGTCCTGAGAGAGTTTGGTTAACTCCAGAACATTGGTAATAGCATTGCTGGGTGTACAATGTACCACATAATTCAAAAGAGAGATCGAAAACACTGGGAGGTATGGGGGCTGGGTGATGATGAGCGCAGAGCCTGATGTTACCCAAGCATACAGTAGTATGCAGTACCTGCGATCATCTTTCCTGGTTAATGTTATTTCCAGTCTTTCATTCCGGGTCATGAATCTAGATGGTGGCTCAATCCTCCTGACAGCTTGTGGCTGTGGAATGACTCGCACAGGAGGCTGCAGCAACCCAGCTGTAACAAGAACACAAAAGTTCAGAGCAATTGTCTTCAAAACAAGAATAAATGTTGCTTCTGAAATTATGTTTTGGAGAGGTTTTGCAACTATTTTTCTGGGAATACTTGTTCTGCTCAAAGTATGGGATGTCAGACCTCGGAATATGACTATTTGAAGCATTTGGCACCAGCATCATCATTGGTACCAATTTACAAGGTGAAAAGTGATAAATCTCTCCCATAGAATGTTCCAACTTCATTGTCTGAAATGCTTGATAGAACCACTGCTAAGGGCAAACCTGCAACCACAAGTTCCTTAATCAAATGTTATCCAGCTCAAAACACTCTCAAGTCAGCTGCAGCAAGGGGGGAGCATCTGCCACCAAGGAGGGAACCTGGTCAGCAAGTGTTACTGTATTTGGAAGACATTTTGGAATGCTTACTTTGAAAGCCATTCTATTGTGGTTGGTCATATAAATGAAGGTCTCCTAAGGCAGGGGTTCTCAACTGGAAATCCATGGTCCCCTAGGGGTCTGAGAGAAGTCAAGCTGTCAACCAAAAATATACAGACTATTCTACCACAAAGTTGAAAGCGTCATCTTTTTGGCCAACCCGCTTTCATATTCCTAGCATTTTACCACAGATATTTTGATGTGAATGTTCCAAGGAATATAAATACTGCTTCTTCTGCAGCACTGAGAATGTTGGTCCCATTCAATACTACATACTTATATAAAACTGGGTTTTGAACATTGACAATGACAACAAAGTACTTCCAGCATTTTCTGTTTTTACTAAACATTGATCATGACAAGGTAATCCTGTTGACGGTAAAACTAATTTTTATGCAGAAAAATTGCTTGTGTTGTGCTACAGGAGATCTATGGAAATTTTATAACATGGGAAGCAAAATGTTTGAGAACCACAGTTGTCAGGGGACTTGTGATCTTTTAGCTGTTTTAGGTTTAATTGACAATAATGTGAATGAAAGTATCGTGGGTGATTTGTGTTTAATCTACAGTGGTGTGAACGTGTGATCTATATTTAATCTATAATACATAGTAATGTGATTGTAACTCTTGTGGGTGACACAAGCTTAATCCACAACAGCAAGTAGCATGAATGCAGATCCTATGGATGACTTACGTTTCTGCTGTGGCTGTTGGAGTAAAGGTTGAGGTTGTGCTGACAGCAAAGGAGTGAGTGGAGCAGCTGCCATAGATGCCTGCAAGAGAGACTGGGGTTGAGGTGGAACACCATATGGCTGCTGTGTGAGAGGCTGCATGACTGTTGGAGGTGTCTTGATCAATGGTTGAGTCTGACTCTAGGAAGTCAAAAGAAAAATAGTTGAGTCACTTGCCCTTCAACACAGAGACAAAGCTGTCAACAAATCTATACATACATACATTATATAAATAAATAATACGTGTGTGTATAATTTTTGTGTACACACACACACACACACACACACACACACACACACACACACACACACACACACACACAAATGCATGTACACATATCCCTTCATCTCTTGATAAGGGTTACAGCCTTGACAGCCCCAGCTAATTACAACCTGCCAAGTAGAATCCAAAATACACAAGGGATGGCAGGTAAATTCACCTTCGGAAAGCCCCCAAAAACTTTGAAAAAATTCAGTCATGGGCAAGGCCCATGAGAGAAAAGTCATCTCCATAAGTGGACGTGCAAAATATCTGAGCAGCTGTTCCTCCAATCACAGGCTGTTTCTCTCCTGTGCTTGCTGTTGATAGGCTCAATTGCACCTCACTTGTGAGCCCAAAAGCAGCAAATGCAGTAGAGAATTTTTTTTTCATTCATTCATGGGATGTGGGCATTGCTGGCTATGTCAGTATTGTCCATCCCAAATTGCCGTTGAGGTGTTGGTGAGCTGTCTTCTTAAACTGCCGTTGCCCATGTGGTGTGGGTACATCCACAGTGCTGTTAGGGAGGGAGTTCCAGAATTTTGACCTTGCGACAGTGAAGAAACAGCGATATATTTCCAAGTCAGGAAGTTTGGAGGGAAACTTCCAGGTGGTGGTGGTGGTGTTCCCATCTATCTGTTGCCCTTGTCCTTCTAGATGGTAGCTGTCATGTGTTTGAAAGGTGCTGTCTAAGGAGTCTTGGTGAATTCCTGCAGTGCATTTTGTAGATGGTACAAAAACAAAAAATGCTGGAAAAACTCAGCAGGTCTGACAGTATCTGTGTAGAGAATGAGAGTTAACATTTCGAGTCTGTATGACCCTTCTTCAGAGTTGAATCAGGCGAACTCGAAACGCTAACTCTGTCTTTCTCTCCACAGATGCTGTCAGACCTGCTGAGTGTTTCCAGCATCTTTTGTTTTTGTTTCAGATTTCCAGCATCCGCAGTATTTTGCCTTTATTGTAAGTGGTACACACTGCTGCCATTGTCCGTCAGCGGTGGAGGGAGTGAATGTTCATGGAAGGGGTGCCAATCATGCGGGCTACTTTGTCCTGGATGGTGTCAAGCTTCTTGAGCATTGTTCGAGCTGCACTCATCCAGGCAAGTGGGGAGTATTCCATCACACTCCTGACTTGTGCCTTCCAGCTTGTGGGCAGGCTTTGGGAAGTCAGGAGGTGAGTTACTCGCTGCAGGATTCCCAGCCTCTGACCCAATCTTGTAGCCAGAGTATTTATATGGCTGGTCCAGTTCGGTTTCTGGTCAATGGTTACCCCCAGGATGTTGATAGTGGGGGATTCAACAATGGTAATGCCATTGAACATCAAGAGGCGATGGCTAGATTCTCTCGTTGGAAATGGTCATTGCCTGCACTTGGTGGCGTGAATGTTACTTGTCAGCCCAAGCCTGGTTATTGTCCAGGTCTTTTTGCATTTGGACATGGACTCCTTCAGCATCTGAGGAGTCGCGAATGGTGCTGAACACTCTGCAATCACCAGCGAACATCCCGACTTTTGAGCTTATGATGGAAGGCAAGTCAGTGATGAAGCAGCTGAAGATGGTTGGGCCAAGGACAACACCGAGGAACTTCTGCAGTGACTGAGGAACTCCTGGAACTGAGATGATTGACCTCTGACAACCACAACCATCTTCCTTTGTGCTCGGTATGAATCCAACCAACGGAGCGCTTACCCCTGATTCCCATCGACTCTAGTTTTGCTAGGGCTCCTTGGTGCCACATTCGGCCAAATGCAGCCTTGATGTCAAGGGCAGTCACACTCACCTCACCTTGGGAGATCAGCTCTTTTGTCCATATTTCAACCAAGGCTGTAATGAGGTCAGGAGCGGAGTGGCCCTGGCAGAGCATAAACTAAGCACCGGTCAGCTGGTTATTGCTAAGCAAGTGCGGCTCAATAACATTGTTGATGATCCCTTCTAATAGCCTGCAATTGGAGGAACAGCAAGGTGGTTTTTGGCACGTCAGCCTGAACAGTGGTGGTGGAGGACAGCCCCCTCGCATGGGGCCAGGGCTATTGCATGGGAAAAATGTAGTGGATGCTATTATAAAGAACAGTATTAATTGGATTATTTAATACTGAATGACTTTATTTCATGAGAAAGATTTGCATTTATGTGTTATCACATCTCAAGTGTTCCACATAGTGTGAATTATCTGAGCCGCAATGACTGTATCAGAGACAAATCTGTAACCATTTTGCATATAGTAAGATCCCAGATAGTGATGAACAACTTGCATTTTTACAATGCTTTTTATAACCTTACCCCAAAGTACTTTACAGTCAATGAAATAATTTTGAAGTGCAGTCACTCTTGTAGTGAAGGAAAAGTAATGAGGATGTGTGCATATGCAATGAAAATGCATTAGCTGTGACCTCACCAGTCCATGGAACACATGTTTAGGGTAATGGCTTTGCACATGAAGTGCATCAGTTATGTTGAAAAAAAATTGTTGCTAACTTCTTCCTGTTTTCTTTTGCCAATTTAAATACAGTGGTGTCTAGGAAAGTAATGCTATAGGTTTAATGGAGAGGTGATGATTTTGAGGATATTTGATGGAGATGAATTCTTCTCCATCTGCTTCTGTGCAAGTCCAAATATCCCATGTCCATGTCCAACAAAAATACAGAAGATAAAGTTACTATGTGACTGCACCACCTAATAAAGGAATCAGAGAAAATGAAAAAGCAGCCCCTGAAATATCAAAAATAGAAAAAATCTCAAGAGGCGGCCTCGAAAAAATTTTGACCCCAGCTGCCACAGAATCACATTTTTCTAACTAGATTTGGAAAAATCAGATCAGACAAGTGCCCAAACTTTCCTAACTTCAGTTGCTGCCATGGGGTGAATAGCCTCAGTGCGCCGAGGTTAGAAAGGAAAAGAAAAACAATGAAGCAGCCAAAGATGCTCCTCCTCGTGCAATCCAAGGAAGCAGGCTGTAAAGTGTACGTGTGTAGAATTCAGATAAGAGTAGAATCAGAATATGCAAGATATAGACAGCAGGTCACTCTGCAGCTTGAACCGATGATTTGTCTCTACGCCCAACATAACTGCAGGCAGCAGACACAGCTGCCACCTTACCACCAATTCCCCAACCGCACCCCCTCCATCCCCCCACCACCACAAACAATCCCAGCAATTTCTGGTTTTGGCTCAAATGTCCAGTGGGATTTGTTTTGCCTTTTATTTTTAAGGGCAGAATTTAATCACTGCTGTGATGCTCCTCATGGTTGAGAGGCCTGTTTGCCTCATCCGCACATGGCAACTGTCATTTACATGAGGTGCAGCAGACCTGTGGAATTGCAACCAAATGAATCTTGCTACTGACCCAGGAGATGGGACTTACACATAAAGCTGCATTTTCACCTAAGTTTTGGGATAAAAGCGGGCATTATCTGGCTCTGTTTTTCAATGATACGCTTTAAAGTCCAGACTGCGTTTTTGTTATGCAAATTCAAAGCACAGAAATATTAAATCCTAACTTTACCCTTATTTCATTCAGTTAAGCTCACCTGATTGGGCAGAGTCTGTATTCGCTGCGCATTCCATTTGAAGGGCATGTTGGGGTTGTATGCAGCTTCCACCAGAACCCGGTCTCCTACCTGGGGCGCCTTGCCTTTCACAGCACTGGTGAATGCAAAAACATTTAGTCAATACATTACAGCAGAGTGAAGCATGTATGACCTCGAACTTTACTGAATGCAAGTTTTGAAATGGGAAAAGATAATGAAGTTTAACATACAATCTGTTTTCCTTCGCTAAACTTCACATAGAGATCGTCATTAACAATTTGCCTCAGCTCTGTGCTCATTTGGTAACCAATTTATCCTTAACCCCCTCTTCTTCCTCATCTACATGTTGCTGCACTTTGCAGCAAAGTTCCTTGCACTGCATGTGAAGGATTATCTTGGGCTTTTACATTATTTTTCTTTTCCTTCCTAGCCCTCATCACCTGAAGACAAAAATGTTGAGTTCTACATGTTATGCTGACAACAACCAGTTGTCACTATCTCTTCTCTTGACTTCTGCCTTACTCGGCCCTGAACATATTCAATGACGCAGCCTCCACTGCTCTCTGTAGAGAATCCAAAGATTAACAATCCTTTGAGAGAATGCGAGTGCCTAGTGGACCACTTCTAGTAAGAGCTTGAACAGAGGATCAAGATGTAGAATCAGTTTGGGTGAAGCTAAGAAACAGTAAGGGGCAGCAAACATTGATGGGGTTTGCTAACAGGCACCAAACTCTAGGAGTAATGTTGGGCATGGGATAAATCAGGAAACTAGAGCTGCATGTAACATGGGCAGATAGAGAAAATGCTAGAATTTGATCAATTGCTAGAAACTGACATTTTGATAGCTACAGAGAACCAAGTTGCTTAAATTGAAAGATATTGAGAAATTGAAGGTGCGGTGAATGCAGAGAAGCTGGAAGTGTGCAGAATTTGATTAATTGCAAGAAATTGAGAACTTGCTTGATACAGAGGACCAGATTTGCTGATAAACAGAGAAATTGAAAAATTTAAGGTTAAGGTGAATGAGCAGCTGGAAATGTGGAGATTGTTGGAAATGGAGACATTAATGTAGATAGACAGTAGAAATTAGTAGCGATGGAGAGGTTGATGGAAATGGAGAAACTTGTACATTCAGAGAAGGAGCAGAAGCTACAAACAGAATTTCATGGAATGTGGGGATTTTATAAATATGGGGAATCAGAAACATCTGCAGATAGAGAAAATGCTAGAAGTTGATCAATTGTTTGAAATTGCTGTTCTGCTCGGTAGAGAGCCAATTTTGTAGAATTTGAAGGATATAGAGAAATTGAAGTTGCGTTGAATGCAGAGAAGCTGGAAATGAGCTGAATTTGATATATTGTTGTAAATTGAAAATTTGTTAGATACAGAAAACTAGATTTGCTGATAGAGAGAAATTGAGAAATTTAAGGTTCAGATGAATGAGTAGTTGGAAATGTGGATATTGTTAGAAATTAATAACGTAATAATGGGAGATTTCAATTTACTTATAGACAGGGTAAACCTAATTAGCATAAATGCTGTGGTGGATGACTTCCTGGAACTTGCACAAGATGGGCTTCCAGAGCAGTACATTGAGGAACCAATTAGGAATTGGGTTATCTTATATTTAGTATATCTAATGAGAAAGGGCTAATCAATAACCTTAATGTAAAGAAGCCATTAGGAAATAGTTATCATAATATGATCACTATTGAGGGTCCTATTGAGATTCATGAGGGTCCTAGATCTCAGCAAAGGAGGTTATGAAGGTTATGAGGGCAAGATGGCTATGGTGGATTGGGAAAACAAAAAGATTTGATGGTAGACAGGCAATGGCTAGTATATGGTCTATAGAAAATATACATTTCTCTAAACACAAAAACCCAGCATGAAAGGTGAATCAACCGCAGATAGAGAAGTTAAAGATTGTATTAGATCAAAGGAAGTGGTTTATAAGGTTGCCAGGAAAAGTGGTAAGGCCGAAAATTGGAGGCAATTCAGAACCCAGCAAAGGAAAACCAAGAAAGTGATAAAAGATGGGAAAAGGGAAAATGAATGCAAACTAGCGAGTAACATAAAGGCAGACTGTAAAAGCTTCTTTAGGTATGTGAAAAGGGAAAGATTAGCAATGATATGATTGGGCAGAATCAACATGGATTTATGAAAGGGAAATCATGTTTGACAAACCTGTTGCGAGTTTTTTGAGGATGTTACTTGTAGCATTGATAAAGAAGAACCAGTGGATGTGGTATACCTGGATTTTCAGAAGGCTTTCTTAAGGTCCCACACAGCAGGTTAGTAAACAAAATCAGAGCTCATGGAATTGGGGGAAATATGCAGGCATGGATTGAGAATTGGTTAATAGACAGAAAAAGAGAGTAGGAATAAACGGATCATTCTCAGGGTGGCAAGCTGCTATTTGGGTGCTGCAAGGACTAGTACTAGGTCCACAGCTGCTCACAGTCTATATCAATGATTTGGATGTGGGGACTAATTGTAATATTTCCAAATTGCTGATGACACCAAACTGGGTGGGAATAAGTTTTGGCAGGAGAATGCAAGGAGGCTTCAAGGGGATTTGGGCTGGCTAAGTGAATGGGCTAGAACATGGCAGATGGAATATAATGTGAATAAATGTGAAGTTATCCACTTTTGTGCAAGACAGGAAGGCAGAGTATTTCTTAAATGGTGAGAGTTTGGGAAGTGCAGGCGTTCAAAGGGACCTGGATCTCCTTGTTCATGAGTCACCAAAAGCTGGCACACAGGTGCAGCAAGCATCGTGTCCGCCATCGCAAGGGGCTTTGAGTACAAGAGTAAAAACGTCTTGCTTTGGTGAGACAGCACATGGAGTATTATGTACAGTTTTGGTCTCCTTATCTGAGGAAGAATAAACTTGCCGTAGAGCGAGTGCAACAGAGGTTCACCAGACTGATTCCTGGGGTAACAGGATTGTCTTATGAGGAGAGAATGAGAAAACTCGGCCTATACTCTCTAGAGTTTTGAATAATGAGAGGTGATCTCATTGAAACTTACAAAATTCTTACAGTGTAGATGTGGATAGGTTGTTTTCCCTGGCTGGTGAGTCTAGAACCAGGGAACATAACCTCAGAATAAGTAGGGCATTTAGAAAATGTATTCTTTTACGGGATGTGGGCGTCACTGGCTGAGCCAGCATTTATTGGCCATCCCTAATTGCCCTCAAGAAGGTGGTGGTGGCGAGCTGCACTCTTAAACAGCTGCAGTCCAAGTGGTGTGGGTACACCCACAGTGCTGTTTGAGAGGGAGTTCCAGGATTTTGACCCAGCAACAGTGAAGGAATGGCGATATATTTCTAAGTCAGGATGGTGAATGGCTTGGAGGGGAACTTCCAAGTGATGGTGTTCCCATGTGTCTGCTGCCCTTGTCCTTCTAGATGGTAGCAGTCGCGGGTTTGGAAGGTGCTGTCTAAGGAGCCTTGGTGAATTCCTGCAATGCATCTTGTAGATGGTACACACTGATGCCACTGAGCTTTGGTGGTGGAGGGAGGGAATGTTTGTGGATGGGATGCCAATCAAGCAGGCTGCTTTGTCCTAGACAGTGTCAAGCTTGAGTATTGTTGGAGCTGCACTCATCCAGGGAAAGGTGGAGTATTCCATCACATTCCTGACTTGTGTCTTGTAGATGGTGGACATACATCGAGGAGTCAGGGTGTGAGTTACTCGCCGCAGGTTTCCTAGCCTCTGACCTGCTCTTGCAGCCACAGTATTTATATGGCTAGTCCAGTTCAGTTTCTGGTCAATGATAACCTCCAGGATGTTAATAGTGGGGGACTCAGTGATGGTAATGGTGTTGAACATCAAGGGGCAATGGTTAGATTCTCTCTCATTGGAGATGATCATTGCCTGGCACTTGTGTGGCACATATGTTACTTGCCACTTATCAGCCAGAGCCTGGATATTGGCCGGGTCTTGCTGCATTTGGACATGGACTGCTTCAGTATCAGTGAACATCCCCAATTCTGACCTCATGATGGAGGGAAGGTCACTGATGAAATAGCTGAAGATGGTTGGGCCTAGGACATTACCCTAACGAACTCTTGCAGGACATCACTGCAACTGAGATGACTGACCTCCAACAATCTTCCTTTGCTCTGAGAAAGGGTCATATAGACTCGAAACATTAACTCTGTTTCTCTCCCCACAGATGCTGTCAGGCCTGCTGAGATTTTTCAGCATTTTCTGTTTGTTTCAGATTACCAACATCCGCAGTATTTTCTTTTCATGTTCCCTTGTGCTAGGTATGACTCCAACCAGTGGAGAGTTTTCCCTGATTCCCATTGACTCTAGTTTTGCTGGGGGCTCCTTGATCCCGCACTCGGTCAAATGCGGCCTTGATGTCAAGGGCAATCACTCCCACTTCACTTCTGGAGTTCAGCTCATTTGTCCATGTTTGAACCAAGGCTATAATGAGGTCAGGAGTTGAGTGGCCCTGGTGGAACCCAAACTAGGTGTCAGCAAGCAAGTTATTGCTAAGCAAGTGCCATTTAAAAGCACTGTTGATGACCCCTTCCATCGCTTTACTGATGATCGAAAGTAGACTGATGGGGTGTTAATTGGTGGGTTGGATTTGTCCTGTTTTTTCTGTACAGGATATACCTGGGCAAATTTTCACATAGCTGGGTAGATGCCAGTGTTGCAGCTACATGGAACAGCTTGCCTAGGGGTGTGGCAAGTTCTAGAGCACAAGTCTTTAGTGCTATTGCCGGAATATTGTCAGGGCCCATAGACTTTGCCCTATCCAATGCTTTCAGCCGTTTCTTGATATCATGTGGAGTGAATTGAATTGGCTGAAGGTTGGCATCTGTGATGCTGGGGATCTCCAGAGGTGGCCGAAATGGACCATCCACTGGACACTTCTGGCTGACTTGTTGAGACTGCTTCGGCCTTATCTTTTGTACTGATGTGCTGGGCCCCCTCATCATTGAGAATAGGGATATTTGTGGGCACTGGTACGCCCAATCTTGAGTTACTAGACTTATGCGAAATCTATCCCATTTAGCACAGCGGTAGTGTGCACAATATGCTGGAGGGCATTCTCAATGTAAAGACGGGACTTCGTCTCCGCAAGGACTGCGCGGTGGTCACTCCTACCGATACTGTCATGGACAGATGCATCTGTTACAGGCAGGTTGGTGAGGATGAGGTCAAGTATATTTTTCCCTCTTGCAGGGTCCCTCACCACCTGCAGCAGACCCAGTCTAACAGCTATGTCCTTTAGGACTTGGCCAGCTCGGTCTCTGGCAATGCTACTGAGCCACTCTTGACGACAGACTTTGAAGTCCCCCACCCAGAGTATATTCTCCACCCTTGCCACCCTCAGTGCTTCCTCCAGGTGGTGTTCAACAAAGAGGAGTACTGATTCATCAGCCGATAATCAGCAGGAGGTTTCCTTGCCCATGTTTGACCTGATGCCTCCGGACCTCATGGAATCTGAAGCTGATGTTGAGGGGGGCAGCTCCCGCCTGACTGTATACCACTGTGCCGCCAAAGTGATGGTGGTGTCTGGGACATTATCTGCAAGGTATGATTCCTTGAGGATGACTGTGTCAGGCTGTTGCTTGACTAGTCTGAGAGACAGCTTTCCCAATTTTGGCACAAGCCCCCAGATGTTAGTCTTGAGGACTTTGCAGGGTCGACAGGGCTGGCTGTGCCATTGTTGTTTCCAGTGCCTAGGTCGATGCCAGGTGGTCCATCCGCTTTCATTTTTTTTTCTTGACTTTTTAAGCAGCTTAATGGTAGGATTTGAACCTGTGTCCCCAGAGCATTACCCTGGGTCTCTGGATTACCAGACCAGTGACAATATCACTAAGCCACCACTTTCCTGATATGGGGAGGAATTTCTTCACTTAGAGGGGGGTGAATCTTTGTCTTTACCCCAGAGGGCTGTGGAAGCTCAATCACTGAGCATGTTCAAGACAGAAATCGATCGGTTTCTGGAGACGAATGACATCAAGGGATACGGGAATAGCAGATAGGGCTAAAAACATAGATGATCAACCATCTGTTTGAATGGTGAAGCAGGCTCAACAGACCAAATGGCCTACTCATGCTCCTATTTCCTATGTCCCTAGAACTGACGCTGTGGGATGAACCGAACGCTGGGTTAAGGAACCTTACACCAGTGTTTATTGAGGTCTTGTGGCAAAATGGGTAGTATCACTGACTGAGCCAGAAACTCCAGCCCAAGGACATGAAGGCCAAGGAAGGTGTGTTCATAACACAGACAAAATGGTTGTGTCAACCTGCAAATCCTTCTAACCACTTACTTATGGCAGGCATTGAGAGCAGCAGAGATTCACAGTCAGACATATGATGAAACGTTGGTGCCTCTAACATCACTATCCACAGTCCAGACCACAACATGCATGTTGGCACAAGAACTGGGACTCTGAGAGAACTGCAACACACACAGCGTAAGACCTCATGGTGTTGGGGTAATACATTAGCAAGGCTAGCGGATTGGCTAACCAACAGGAAACAAGGTTGGGATAAATACGCCATTTTCAGAGCAAGCAAACTATAATTAATGGAATGCCACAGGGATCAGTGCTGGGGCTCAACTATTTAATTTCTTTTTTGCTCAATGAATCATTAGTCTGTGGAAGTCTCCTCCCCAGAGAGCAGTGGAGGCTGCTCATTAAACATATTCAAGATTGAGTTAGACAGATTTTTGATCAACAAGGGAGTCAAGAGTTATGGAGGGCAGACAGAAACGGGGATTTGAGGCCACAATCAGAACAACCATGATCTTACGGAACAGGGGAGCAAGCTCCAGGGGTTGAATGATCTGTTCCTGCCCCTAATTCTTTTGTTCGGTTAAGAAATTCCTCATCTCTGTCTTAAATGAGACACCCATTATTCTGCAATTCTGTGCCCTCTAGTTCTGGATTCTCCCGCGAGCAAAAATATCCATCAGCCTCTAACCTATCAAGCTTCCTCACTTCTCATTCCTCGCAACTCGTGAGTAGTGGACCAGCATGCTCAACTTTTCCTCTTAAGACAACCTCTTCATTGCAGGAATCTGTCGAATGAACCTTCTCTGAACGACTTCCAGTGCAAGTACATCCCCCTCCTTAAATATGGAGATCAAACTATACACAATATTCGAGATCGTCTCACCTCTAGTTTGAGTGCTTGCCTGGCCAGCCTCCCAGTTTCCACACTTAACTTGAGCTCATCCACAATTCTGAAAGTTAGTGTTCTAACTTGCATTAAGTCCAGTTCACTCTTCACCTGTGTCCGTTGACCTACACCGGCTCCTACTCCAACAGGGTGCATTGAAAAACCCCAATTCTGTATTCCAATCCCTCCATGGCCTCAATTTTCTCTAAGCTCCTCCGGCACTAAAACCTTCCAGGAACATGGCGCTCCTCCAATTCTGGGCTCTTGTGCATCCACCACTTTTTTTGACTCACCGTAGGCAGCCATGCCTTCAGATGTCTGTGACCAAACCTCTGCAAATCCCTCCTTAAACTTCTATGCATCTCTCGCATTCTCTATTCCTTTAAGACACTCCTCAAAGCCTACCTCTTTAATGAAGCTTTTGATCATCTGTCCTAATGTCTCCCATCCTTAGCCCAGTGACAATTTATGTCTGATTATGCTCTTGTCAAGCGCATTGGGGCATTTTATGACATTAAAAGTTGGCGACAACAATACACAGAGTCCTGATAAGGTGATGAAATGGGTAAAGACATAGCAGATTTAATCCACGTTCTATGTGAGGAGTATAAGCAGGAGCACAGGGATCCACACAGTCATTTACAACAACAGTGGTTGTTTAGTTTTCAGGAATAAGAGGGCACTCAGACCAACTGAAGCACTGCTTGAATCAGGGGCGCGGGAGCCCGGGAACACGGCACAACCTCGCGGGATCTTTTTTCCTTACATCATTCATAGGACACGGATATTACTGGCAAGTCAGCAGTTATTAAACAGCTCCAATTGCCCTTGGGAACGTTCTTAAACCACTACTCTCCCAGTGGGAAGGGCACAAGGCATACAGAGCAACACATTAGCATGGATATAGGACTGGTTATCTAATAGGAGGCAGAGTGTATTGATAAATGGGTCATTGGCATGCTCTAACTAGCGGAGTGCCACAGGGAACAGTGCAAGCACCTCAACTATTTACAATCTAAAGCAATGACTTGGATGATGGGAGCAAATGTACGGTTGTTAAACTTCCTGATTACACAAAGGTAGCAGGAGACAAAGTTGTGAAGATGACACAAAGAGACTGGAAAGGGATATAATAGGTTAAGGGAGTGGGCAAAAATTTGGGATGGAGTATAATGTTGGAAAATGTGAACTTGTCCATTTTGGCTGGAAGGATAGAAAAGCAGCATGTTATTGAAATGAGAGTGATTTAAAAGCTCTGCAGTACAAAGAGATCTGGGCATCCTAGTACATGAATCACAAAATGTTAGTATACAAGTACAGCAAGTGATTAGTAAGGGAAGTTTTACTGTAGCTGTACGTGGTTCAGATGTGGCCTCACCGAAGTTAACTGCAAATTCCCCTCCAAGCCACACACCATCCTGACTTGGAAATATATCATCGTTCCTTCACTGTTGCTGGGTCAAAATCCTGGAACTTCCTCCCTAACAGCACTGTGGGTGTACCAACACTACATGGACTACAGCGGTTCAAGACGGAAGCTCACCACCACCTTCTCAAAGGCAATTAGGGATGAGCAATAAAAATGCTGGTCTCGCCAGCAACACCCACCTTCTGTGAAAAAATAAAAACTGCGTGCAGTTTTGGTCTCCTTGAAAGGACATAATTGCATTAGGAGTTCACACTCCTAAGATAAGGGGTTACCTTTTACGGAAAGGTTGGCTGAGTAGACTTGACAGAGTGGGTGCTGAGAGGATGTTTCCCCTTGTGCAAGGGACCAGAACTAGGGGAAACAGTTTAAAAATATGGGGTTTCCCATTTAAGACAGAGATGAAGCAATTTTCTTTTCTATCAGAGGGTCATTTGTCGGTGGAGTTCACTTTCACTTCCTCAGAGAGCAGTGGAAGTTGGGTCATTGAATATTTTTAAGCTTGAATTAAATGGATTCTTGATTAACCAAAGAAGTCATAGGTTCTAAGGGGTAGAGTTGAGGCCACTATCAGATCTATATATATTCCCAAGGAGTCCCAGGATTTTGACTCAGTGATGAAGAAGGAACAGTGATTATAGTTTCACTGGTGGTAGACTCCTCATTACTTGAATATATCCAAGCTGTATGTGACTTCAGTGTCTACTGTGGATCCTCTCATGAACAAAGAGTCTGACGTGAGTTCAACAAGTAAACAAATTGAACCGGCAGCTCATGTTGTCATTGTTGGTGCTTGGGGGAAACTTATGCACTCATCTGGCCTCCCTCCGGGCACGGTGAATGATGCAAGTTTGGCACAGATGGTCCTCAAAACATGCTGAAGCAAATTTCAGTGCTTGCCTCTACAATGGGTCAGTCATTTATATTCTTTTCCTAAGAGAGGTGGTCTGCAATGCATAAAGCTATTTTTTAAGGTGTCCTTATATCTTTTATACTGGAGATGTTGCACTTTTATGTTGTTTGCCCCAAGACAGTTCCCCACAGAACATTTACTTGGGGATTCTGTAGTTTTTTTTTTGTGTGAGGGAGACGTGGCCTACCCATCTAAGTTGAATTTTCTGGAAGGAAATTTTCTGATGAAATGAGCTGCTCACTGATAAGGCATCTATAATGGAAAGATGATCTGAACACCCTATCAAGCACCTCAACATTGACTCTCACATCTCAGCAGATTCACTGTACCATAGTTCCAAATCAGGATGATGGAGGGGAACTTCCAAGTGGTGACGTACATGTATCTGCTGTCACTGCCCTTATAGGTGGTAGACGTCACAAATTTGAAAGGTGTTACCAAAGGAGTTTGGTGAATTGCTGAAGTACATATTTTAGATGGTACACAGTGTTGCTACTGTGCATCAATGGTGGATGGAGTGAATATTTTAAGGTAGCGGATAGGGTGTTGATCAAATGGGTTGCATGTCCCGAACGGTGTCAAGCTTCTTCAGTGTTGTGGGAGCTTCACTCATCCAAGCAAGTGGAGGGTATTCCATCACACTCTTGACTTGTGTCTTGTGGATGGTGGAAAGGCTTTGGGGAGCCAAGTGAGTTACTCTCGGCAGAATTCCCAGCCTCTGACCTGCTCCTGCAGCTACAGTATTTATATGGCTGGCTCATGAGAGATGCGTGTCAATGCTGAACCTTCCCAAGTCCCACCACCTTCGAGGATATCAATGGTGGAACATTTGGTGAAGGGAACGCCACTGAATGTCAAGACAAGGTGGCTCAACTTTCTCGTGTCAGGCAATAACGGAGACATGGCTGCAAGGGGATCAGATCTGGGAGCTAAATATCCAAGGATATACATACTATCGAAAAGATAGGCAGGTTGGCAGAGGGGGTGGGGTTGCTTTGTTAGTAAGAAATTAAATTAAATCGATAGCAAGAAATGATGTAGGGTCAGATGATGTAGAATCTGTGTGGGTAGAGAGTTGAGGAACCGCAAAGGTTAAAAAACCATAATGGAAATTATGTACAGGCCTACGAACAGTAGTCAGGATGTGTGGCACAAGATACACCAGGAGATAGAAAAGGTGTGTAAAAAAGGCAAGGTTACAGTGATCATGGGGGATTTCAATATGCAGGTAGACTGGGAAAATAAGGTTGGTAGTGGATCCCAAGAAAAGGAATTTGTGGAATGTCTATGAGATGGCTTTTTGGAGCAGCTTGTGGTGGAGCCCACTAGGGAACAGGCAATTCTAGATTTAGTGATGCGTAATGAGGCAGATTTGATAAGGGAGCTTAAGGTGAAGGAACATTTAGGAGGAAGTGACCATAATATGATAGAATTTACCCTGCAATTTGAGAGGAAAAAGCTGGAATCAGATGTAACTGTATTACCGTTGAATAAAGGCAACGACAGAGGCATGAGGGAGGAGCTGCCAGAATTGACTGGGAGATGAGCCTAGCAGGAAAGACAGTGGAACAGCGATGGCAAGAGTTTCTGGGAGTAATTTGGGAGACACAGCAAATATTCATCCCTAGGAAGAAGAAGCATACTAAAGGGAGGACAAGGCAACCATGGCTGGCAAGGGAAGTCAGGGACAGCATAAAAGCTAAATAGGAAGCATAAAATGCGGCGAAGAGCAGTGGGAAACCAGGGGACTGGGAAGCCTACAAAGACCAAGAGAGGACAACTAAAAAAGAAATAAGGAGGGAGAAGATTAAATATGAGGGTAAACTAGTCAGTAATATAAAAGAAGATTGCAAGAGTTTTTTTTGATATATAAAGGGTAAGAGAAAGGCAAAAGTGGACATTGGGCCGCTGGAAAATGACATTGGAAAAGTAGTGGTGGGGAACAAAGAAATGGCGGAGGAACCAAATAGGTATTTTGCATCAGTCTTCACAGTGGAAGACACGAGTGACATCCCCAAAGTTCAAGAGAGTCGGGGGGGCAGAGGTGAGTATGGTGACCATTACCAAGGAGAAGGTGCTAGGAAAACTGAAAGGTCTGAAGGTGGATAAATCACCTGGACCAGATGGATTACACCCCAGAGTTCTGAAGGAGATAGCTGAAGAGATAGTGGAGGCATTAGTGGTGATCTTTCAGGAATCACTGGAATCAGGGAGGGTCCCAAAGGACTGGAAAATCGCTAATGTAACCCCCCTGTTTAAGAAGGGAGTGAGGCAAAAGACAGGAAATTACAGGCCGATTAGCCTGACCTCGGTCGCTGGTAAGATTTTAGAGTCCATTATTAAGGATGAGATTTCAGAATACTCGGAAGTGCATGGTAAAATAGGGCAAAGTCAGCATGGTTTCATCAAGGGGAGATCATGCCTGACAAATCGGTTAGAATTCTTTGAGGAGGTAATGAGTAGGTTAGACAAAGGAGAGCCAATGGATGTTATCTACTTGGACTTCCAGAAGGCCTTTGACAAGGTGCCGCACAGGAGGCTGCTCAGTAAGATAAGAGCCCATGGTGTTAGAGGCAATAAGGCTGGCTATCTGGCAGGAGGCAGAGAGTGGGGATAAGGGGGTCCTTCTCTGGATGGCAGCCGGTGACTAGTGGAGTTCGCAGGGGTCGGTGTTGGGACCACAACTTTTCACTTCTAGATGAAGGAACTGAGGGCATCCTGGCTAAGTTTGCAGATGATACAATGATAGGTGGAGGGACAGGTAGTATTGAGGAGACGGGGAGGCTGCAGAAGGATTTGGACAGGTTAAGAGAATGGGCAAAGTGGCAGATGGAATACAACATGGGGAAGTGTGAGGTCATGCACTTTGGTAGGAAGAATAGAAGCATAGACTATTTTCTAAATAGGGAAGAATTCAGAAATCTGGAGTGCAAAGGGACCTGGGAGTCCTAATCCAGGATTCTCTTAAGGTAAACTTGCAGGTTGAGCTGGTAGTTAGGAAGGCAAATGCAATGTTGGCATTTATTTCAAGAGGACTAGAATATAAAAGCAGGGATGTGCTGCTGAGGCTTTTTAAGGCTCTGGTCAGACCACATTTAGAATATTGGGAGAACATTGGGAGCAATTTTGGGCCCCGTATCTCAGGAAGGATGTGCTGGTCCTGGAGAGGGTCTAGAGTAGGTTCACGAGAATGATCTCAGGAATGAAAGGCTTAACATATGAGCAACGTTTGAGGTCTCTGGGTCTATATGCAATAGAGTTTAGAAGGATGGGGGGGGGGGGGGGGGGGAACTGATTGAAACTTACTAGGACCCGAGGGCACAGCCCCAGAGTAAAGGGAAGACCTTTTAGAACAGAGATGAGGAGAAACCTCTTTAGCCAGAGAGTGGTAAATCAATGCAATTCATTGCCACAGAAGGCTGTGGAGGCCAGGTCATTGAGTGTATTTAAGACCGAGATAGATAGGTTCTTGATTGGTAAGGGAATCAAAGGTTACAGGGAGAAGGCGGGAGAATGGGGTTGAGAAACTTATCAGCCATGATTGAATGGCGAAGCAGACTCGATGGGCCGAATGGCCTAATTTCTGCTCCTATGTCTTATGGTCTTATAACCATCTCCAACACTTGTGTAGATCGAATGTTATTTATCATCCCAAGCCTGAACGTTGTTCAGATCTTGCTGGATGCAGGCAGGATTACTTCATTAGCTGAAGAGCCATGAGTAGAGCTGAATACTGAAATCATCAGTGCGCATCCCCACTTCTGATTGGAGGGAAGATCACTGATGACGCTTAAGAACATAAAAAACAGGAGAAGACTATACGGCCGTTCAATATAATCGTGGCTGATCGTTGGTTTCAACTCCATTTTCCCACCCGCTCCCCATATCACTTGATTCCTTGAGGCACAAAAATCTCTCAGCTTTAGCACAAAAATCAATGCTAACATTCCAGTGCCATACTGAGTCCATGCTGCATTGCTTGTGGTGCTGTCTTTTAGATGAGACATTAAACCAAGGCCACATCTGCCTCCTTAGGTGGATGTAAAAGATCCCATGGCACTATTTTGAAAAACAGTAGAGGAGTTATCTGCAATATGCTGGCCAATGTTTCTCCCTCAATCAATATTACAAAAAACAGATCATCTAGTTGTTATCACATTGCTTTTTGTGAGAGTTCACTGTATGCATATTGCAGCCATGTTTCAATTATTACAACAGTGACCATGCCTTAAAGGTGCTTTATTTGTTGCAAAGCACTTCAAGATGTCCAGTTTTCATGACAAGTGCTATATTAAAGACTTTTTTTTCTTTTCCTTATATATATTCAAAAGTGTTGTAGAGCCTTTTATCCTGAGACTGTGCCCTCTTGTTCTCAATTTCCCAGCCAGAGATAATTTCTCCTTCTTCTAAACTACAGAGGATATACCTCATCACAGGAACCAATCTAGTGAACCATTACTGTCTCATCTTCAATGCAAGTATATCCTTCCTCAAATATGGAAACTAAAATGGCATACAAGATTCGAGGTGCAGTCTCACCAAAGCCCTGGACAATTGCAGCAAGACTTCTTTTTTCCTGTGCTCTAAGACCTGTGCAATAGAGGCCAACATGCCATTTGCCTTCCTAATTGTTTGCTGTACCTGCATGCTAGCCTTCTGGGTTCCTTGTACGAATACCCACCCAAGTCCCTCTAATCAGCAACATTTCCAAGCTACACATCTTCCAAATTACCTTCAGCAATTTGACTTGTCCAGTCTCGATTAAAAGTTAAGCCCCCACAATTATTACATTGCCTTTGTTAAGAGCTCTTGTTTAATGCTGTGTCCAAATGCATAACTAGTGCTGAGGGCCGACAAACTACTCCTACTGTTTTTCTGACCCTTGTTATTCTTAATCTCCACCAATACTGATTTTACTGGCCCATCTTCTGGGCCAGGATCCTTCCTTACTAATGTCCTTAAGTCATCCTTCATTATCAGGGCCACCCCTCCTTGTTTGCCATTCTGCCTGTCTTTTCAAAATGTACTGTACCTTAAATATTTGTTTTCCAACCTTTGTCATCTCTCTGTAATGGCCATTAGATTTAAACCATTCATCTCTATTTGTGCCACTAGTTCATCTGTTATTGCAAGTACTTTGCACATTCAGATAAAAAGCCTTACACAGGCCTGAGGAACTCCTGCAACAATGTTCTGGGACCGAGATGATTAGCCACCAATAACCACAGCCATCTTCCTTTGTGCTAGGTATGACTCCAACCATTGGAGAATTTTCCCCCTGATTCCCTGTGACTCCAGTTTTGCTAGGGCTCCTTGATCCCACATTTAGTCAAATGCTGCCTTGATGTCAAGTGAGGTAATGTCAACTCTCACCTCAGCTCTTTTATTCATGCAGAGTGCAGCCGAGTGGTCCGGGAAGAACCCAAAGTAAGCATCGATGTGCAAGTTATTATGGTGTAAGTGCTGCTTGATAGCACTACCAATGACACCTACCATCATTTTGCTAATGATTGAGGGTAGACTGATATTGTTTGAATTGGCTGTATCAGATTTGTCCTACTTTTTGATGTTAGTGTTGTAGCTGTACTGGAACAGCTTGGTTCAGAATGTGGCTAGTTTTGGAGCACAAGTCTTCAGCAATACAAGGAATGTTGTATCCTGTGTCCTCAGAAATTTCTTGATATCATGTGGAGTGAATCAAATTATCTGAAGACTGGCATCTGTGATGCTGAGGACCTCAGGAGGAGGCAAAGATAGATAACCCATTTGTCACTTCTGGCTGAAGGTGGCTGCAAAAACTTCAACCTTGTCTGCTGCACGTGCTAGCTTCTGCCATCATTGAGGATGGGATGTTCATGGAACTTCCTCCTGCCATCTGTTATTAAATTTTCCATCACCATTCATGGTTGGAAGTGTTGAACGTCAGAGCTTTGATCTGATCTGTTGGTTGCAGGGTTGTTTAGCTTTATCTATCGTCGCATGGTATACCTTCCTCTCACCCTCAGGAGAAATTACCAAGGGGAAAACTACAATAGCATAAACAAAGGTATTAGAGGGATATTCAATAATTAAAAGGGTTAATGCAGTGCTGGGCTTCATCTCAAGGGGGCTGGAAGTGGAGTTACTCTAATATAAAGCTCTGATTAAATCCCAACTGGAGTACTGTCCTGGGTACCAGATCACTGCAAGAAGATAGGGTTTTGGAGGGGTTGTACTGCAGATTTACCAGAATGATCCTGGGGATAAAGGTTATTCTACGAGGCCAGGTTACAACAATTAGTCTTGCATTCCTTTGAATCGAGAAGATTAAAGGATGATCTGAATGAGGTGTTTAACTTAAATGATTTGATAGAGTAGATGGAGAGAAATTATTTTCCTCTGATGATAGAGTCCTGAACAAGAGGGAACAAACTTAAAACAACAACTCGATTGTTCAAGCACTTCTTCACACAAGAGATCTGAAACAATTTCTCCTGGGAAGCTGAGACTAGTGGTCAACTGAAAATTTCAACATCGAGGTTGATAGATCTTTTTCTGGTAAGGGTATTCAGCATTCTCGAACCAAGTCTGTTAGATGGAGTTAAGATATAAATCAGCCATGATCTAACTGAATGACAGAATAGGTGTAAGGGGCTGAATGTCCTCCTCCAGTTCCTATTTCATGTCAAATTAAATACAAGGCACATACCTCAGCTGAAAAAAGACATCTTCATCTACAAATCCAAATGTGTCGTGAAGCTTCGTCACAACTCCGGTGAAGACCCGCTGCTTCTGGGGTTGGGTTTGCTGCTGTGTAGCCCGGGGTGCTGGGTAAGAGACAGTGATTTGAGCTGTTGTCTGCGGGGCATTGAGGCTTGTGGGTAGAGCCACTGCTGGCTAAAAACAAGAAAGAGTACACAGAATAAATTATCACAATCAAACCAATACAAATGTGCAAGTTATGGGTCTCAAAGAATATGGGACTTTGTGTAAGCTCCATAAAATCTAACAAATGCTGTTTAATACACAGAAACTTTTATCACCAAGGGAAAAGCCGTTAAATTACTGCAACTCAGTCCTTGTGCGCATTGGGTGAACTAATTCACATTGAAAATGGGTTGAAATATTACATGGGGCAATCATTCTTCTTGCAAAGTGACTTGTCCTTACAGATGCCCAAGGGCTCATTGGGTAAGTTCCATAGCATGGGTCTGAGCTATCCAGTTCATAAGCTAACAGTTCGGACTCCCAGGCTGTGCCAAATGAACTGACCTCAGCCAAGACAGCAGTAGGGCCAGAGCATTTGTTTAGTTGGCAAAAAATAAAAATCAGGTCTGGGAATCTTGGTTGATGAGAATCAAGGGACTCCAGCTCGTGTGGTTGTTGAATGAAGACAGGTTGTTGGCCACGAATCCTCCCAATGCTCAATAGCCTGCCAATACTTTCTGGTGAGCAGACATTTTGATGGGGTATCATTTGATCGTCAGTGAGAATATTAGTGAGAAACTTGGAATCTTGCCTGGCTTAACATATAAAAAGTGCATATGCTGTGCATTAAAAAATTACTTCAAAACAGAACGCAGAAAATTCAAGAAACAGTGACAACACATTGTAAGAATTCATTATGACTGCATTTTGATTCACAATTGCTGCTGTCCTGAAAAGCAGTGAATAAAAGTCAGGGTGACAGAAACCTAAGAAGCCCACACCATTTGCAGGGTATTAAGTTGTGGCTTGGGTTCTTTACAGCTGTTAATTTTAACAGCAATACAATCACAATATTTTGAGAGTAACTGGCATAGTTGACAAAAAACAGAAGTAATGTGTGTGGAACTTGTCGTGGAGGAGGAAAGATAGCAGTATCAGCTGTCTGCCATATCCATCTGAAAGATAGCAGTATCAGCTATCTGCCATATCGATCTGAAAGATAGCAGTATCAGCTATCTGCCATATCGATCTGAAAGATAGCAGTATCAGCTATCTGCCAAGGCGCCACCACTACTGCCAGAACTCAAAGCACAAATCAGATAGGCATGACTGCAAAATGACACCAGCTATGAATGCTCACAGATGTCTACAAAATAATATCACTTCTGGAATAAAGCCTGATGTTCAGTTATCATAAAAATAAATGTTAAACTTACTTGAGGAAGCAAAGCTTGTGGGGGCTGCTGCAGCTGAAGAAGAGCAGAAAGTTAATGCTTATATCCAATTTCTTAAATGCTCAAGTCTTCAAAATCATTTATAGTAAATGCCAGGCTCTGATCATAAAACACTGCCCTGTGCCCAAAAAGCAGCTCTTGTAGCAGTGACAGCCTTCGATGTCAGGGACTGGAGACAGTCAAGACAGCCAACGTGTAAGATGTTAGAAGTCATGAGACCAAACATGACATATCAAGATCCAGAAAAATGGATACATTGTCAAAAAGTCAACAAGCAACATTAAATTTAAACCCAGATGACAACCAATTCCCAGTTTGTTTTAACAGGACTCTGCCCATAGTGAAGACTGCTGCAAATGCCCAAAGATATCTCCCTTACCTATCACTGGGACTGGGTCAGGTGAAAGTTTTTTTGGGGGTTAAATACCCAAAACATTTAAAAGCTTGAAAATTCATTGTAAATTTTAAAATTTAAATAGGTAGAGGAACGTGTGGGACCTCCAGGATATTTTCTGAGTCCTGAATAACAATATGTGCAGGAATTGAAAACATCTACAGCAGCTCCTGCCCTGGGTTTTGGATCTTGAGCATGAGTTCGTGTCAATGTGGCACATTCACGAGGTTAAAAGCTTTGTGGATAATACATTTACAGATATGGTCACCCCACAGCATAAGAGTATGCACGGCGAGAGGGAATAGGAGACCACCATAGAATCAGGAAGAACTAGGCAGGTACTGCAGGAGTCCCCTGAATGAACCCTGGTATAGTCTAGGGACTATCATCTAGTGGCAAAGATGTAGAGGAAAACATTTGCAAGAAAATTACAGAGCGATGCAACAGTTATGGAGCAGTTATAATGCGGGACTTTAAATATCCAAATATGGTCTGGGATAATAGTGTAAAGGGCAGGGAGGGAAAAGATTTCCTACAGTGTGTTTAAGAGTATTTTCTACAGCAGAATGTTTCCAGTCCACTGCGAAAGTAGGCATTGCTGGACCTGGTTCTTGGGAATGAGTTAGGCCAAGTGGATTAAGTGTCTTTAGGGGGACATTTAGGGGGGCAATAATCCTTGTATTATAAGGTTTAGGTTGACAATGAAAAAGACAAGGTGCAATCCAGAGTAAGAATAATGAACTGGAGGAGGGACAACTTCAATGGGCTGAGAATGGGTTTGGCCCAGATAAATTGGATTCAAATTCTAGCAGACAAAACTAACTGAACAATGGGCTTCCTTTAAAATGAGATAGCTCAGGCATAATCAAGGTGTATTTGCATGAAGAGGAAAGGTAGGGCAAACAAATCCAGAGCTTCCTGGGTGACGAAACAGAGATTTAGATGAAGCAGAAAGTGTGCGTATGACAGATGTCAGACGGCTAATACAATTGAGAATCATGCCGAAGGTAGAAAGTTCAGAGGGAAATTGAAAAAAGCAAATAACAGAAACAAAGAGTATGAGAAGAGGCTGGCAGCTAAGATAAAAGAGAATCCAAAAGTCTTCTATCGGCATATAAATAGTATAAAGGTGGTAAGAGGAGTGAGGCTGACCCGAGACCAAAAATGGGATTTATACATGGAAGCAGAAGGCAGAGCTGAGTTATCAAAATCAATAGTTTGTATCTGTCGCTACCTGTCTGTGTACTTTATGATCCCCAGCTGAGGTTTCCACTGGACAAGCCTGATCCCAGAGTGGAACCCAGCTTGACAGATGCTAACTTTTATTTGTTTGTTTAGACATGTGGAGAAAGGCTACTGAGCAAAGTCACCGGAGTCAACTATTGAATTTTTAAACAAAAGAATAAAACATTTATTTAACAAGAAAAGATGAACTATATTACGATACTCCCTCACCCACAGATATATACAGGTTTGTAAGGATAACAGAAGTTACAAAAGCTATCTTACATTCTAATGCTCATAGTAGGTACACAGTCCATGTAAACCTATGGCACCCTGTGGTCAGACGCACCATACTCTGAAACCAAGTGTCAGAAGTGACCTCAATTAGATGCTATGGATCTCTCAACTCCCCCCAGACGCCTGTCAGGCTGCAAAGTCAAAGCTCCGCATCTTTAACACGGCACTTTAGTAAAACCAGATGGTGAACATGGGGCCAACCATGGACCTCCAGTGCACATGAATATCAAAATGCCATAATTAAAATAAGCAACATAATATCCAGCAACATCAAAACATCTTCAACTCAATCAAGCAAGATGGTACAGTCATTGTATCACTCCAAACTAGCTAATTTAGAACGGGACAACAATACCATATGGACAGTTCTGAAATATACTCTGAGACACACGTGACTTTCCCAGGTGGACACTGAGTTCAGAAGACTGAACGGTTACAGGAGTTTACTACCTGAACAGGAAAAAAAAAGCCATCACTGAGAAAAAGGCAAACACCATGAATGCTGGGAACTGACAGCAAGTCAGTCAGTAATGGATAGGGGAATTGTACGTTCATGTCTTGGGCAGGCTTCATTCACACAGGGTCTTTTCAAATGATTACTGACATATGTAATTTTACGAACTGAAAACACATTTATAATTCATAACCAAATGTCAATCTTAATGAATTATTACTATAAAATCCTGGCTGATAATTTCAAAAGGTAAAAAAATTACAAAGTATGGCCCATCACAAAAAGGAACGATATGTTTCAATATTTATCAGAAATCTGCACTACTCTCACTATCCAAAACTTATAAGATTAAATTACACAAACCTGTTGTTGAACACTGTAAATCGTTTGCTGAGGCTGCTGATATTGCTGAAAAATAAACAGATAACATTGTGAAAAACAAAATGGTCAAAATAATGGTATTCACTGCTATCTTTACACACGCCCACAATGCATGAAATGAAATGCCAAGCAGTATCTCTTCTGGCAGATTTATTGATGGTAAAATGGTTCCTAAGGCACATCTGTCCCCAAGAGCCCAAAACACTTGTACATTCATTGATAGAGAGAAACTATTTCCATGGGTAGGGCACATAGCCTAACAATTAAAGCCACACTTTTTAGGAGTAAAATCAGAAAACACTTCTACAAACAAAAGCCAGCAGACGCTTGGAACTTCAAGCTGGATCTACTGTTAAAGACATTGTCACGACTCAGTGGGGATAGTGCACTGTAATATCAAACCCCACTGTTCCCCAAGCTGTGACAAATGTGAAATGTTTGACCAAACTACCAGACTGCCCCAAATCTACCTAACTGTTTAATTTAGGTTAAGATATGAGCACCAGGTTTGTAAACTTAATAAGCATATAACTGTTTATTCAACAAACTGTCACTAACCAGTGGCAAAAGAAAGAAATATGAACTGCTAATTTCTAATACTATAACAAACTCTAGTCCCTTCTTATATCCCTGCACTACACCCACACAAGCACAAAAGACACACAAAACACGGATTTTAAGGATGGGATAAAACAGTTCAATAGCGCCAATTCCAGAGTACAGGACTCGATGGGTTGATTTTGATTGATGTCTTTCAAATTCCTTTGTTCTGGTTAATGACACAAGGTGGTCTTCCAGCACTTTCAGTCTGTAGTTCACTGGTTGAGCACTTGCTGTCAATGTCTCTAACAGTGGTTTTCCCCTTTGCCTCTCGACAGGGGTTTTCAGAGAGAGAGCAGGTTATAGAAATATGAGGAGAAACATTACTGTGGAATTTCTGGAATCTTCTACACACAGGCTAGGAGCTGTTCTGCACACTGCTCTCATACAAAACCCTGGTCACCTAGTCAGGAGCCAATTAAAATGCTGTTGTCAAGGCAGCTCCCTTGCTCCAGGACTCCTCCAGCACCATTCTGTCTTTCATGGCACACTCTGTTCCAGGACTGCAACATTGTATATATCTCTCATCCTGTCCCAGTGGACATATCTTCCATACTGCAGCCATTGTACTTCTAATCCACAGTCTAACAGAAATAAAAAGATATGTTCCGTACATGTCTCCACCCTTACAACAGATGCAGCTCCATTTCAAAAAGACATTTCATCACAAGGTATGTGACACATGGACAACAAAACACCGAGACTTACTTTCATTCATTCTTCCTCTCCCTTTTACAATCTTATAGAGTCTTCAGCATTTCTTACCCTTTGAACTTATTTTAGTATTTTGCACCTGGGGCAATGCAGCCACGACCACATTATCTTTTCCAGCAATGTGAACAATCTTTAAATCAAATGACTGAAACAAGAGACTCCATCTAAACAGTTTCACATTTCTGGTTTTAAGCTTTTCAATGAAGCCAGCGGATTATAATCAATGTAGATCAGTGTTTCTTTGTTATCATGTCAGACAAAGTTCAAAGTGTTGAAGAAACAACAGCAATGCTAGAGTTTCTTTTTCTACTGTAGAGTACTTCCTTTGATATCGATTTGGTTTCTTGCAAAAGTGCCCCACCGGCTTCTCTATCCCTTTTCCTTGTTTTTGGATTTTGTTCTTTTGTTTTGATCTTTACTCTTGTCATGTTCCACATTATTACCACATGATTTAACCCAGTTTTCTTTGTGTTTTTGTTCCCTGCCTCTGCTTGAGTTTGTATTTTTTTCTCTTTCTTCATGTTTTCGATTCCCTATCTTTACTTCTAGATTTGGCCCTTTTGCCTCTATCTTTGTCTTTACTCCATTCTCTATCTTGGCTTCTAGACTTTGCCTCTTTACTGCCACTCTGCTCTGGATCACGTGTGCTGGATTTTGACTTGTCTTGTTTCTCCAACTATTTTCCAACAGTTTGCTCATGTGCTACTTTACATGCTCCTGAGAGTCTTTCTAGAAACATGGACACCTAATCCAACATGAAGGATTCGTTTTTCTGCTTTAGGAACTTTTCCTTAATCACTTTTAATGGACCTCTTATTTCATGACCATGAATCAATTTGAGCGGCCTAAAACCAGTAGATTAATTCCGGGAATCTCTGGTAGCCAATAGTAAGAATTCTTTGGGAGCTCAAAGCAAAGGTCTTAATCATGGTTTTGAGAGTCTGATGGTATCTCTCTAAAGCTCCGTGTCAATGGGTGATAGGCGGTAGACTTTAGTTGTTTCATATCCAAACTGTTGATTACGTCCTGGAAAATTTTAGACAAGAAGTTAGAACCTTGGTCGGATTGTATTTCAATTGGCAGGCCATAACAAGTGAAAAACTGAGTTAATTTTTCCACTGCCACCTTCGCTGTAATTGTCCTTAAAGGAATAGCTTCTGGAAATCGGGCTGTCATACCCATGATTGTAAGGATATATTAAAATCCTGCTTTCATTTTGGGTAATGGTCCTACACAATCTACTAATACCTGACTGAATGGTTCTTCAAAAACTGGTATGGACATTAAAGGTGCTGGTTTGATTACATGTTGAGTTTACCTACTACCTGACATCATGACACATTTTACAAAATTGCACTAAGTGCTTATGAAATCTTGGCCAGGTAAATTGCCTGTTTATCGATGCTTGGGTTTTCTGTATTCCTACGTAGGAATAGGAATTTCATATGTGATTCGCAATATCTTCTAATGATATTTGGGTGGTACTGCTATCTGACGTATACTTGTCAACCGCAGGTCTGTGAGGGTGTCTCTACTTCCTCAGCAGAACTCTGTTTTTATGGCAATAGCGCTCCGGAACTCCTCCTGCCTCAGCTTCAGTATGAGCTGACTGTGCTAACTTCTTCAACTCTGGATCTGCTTTCTGAGCCTTAATCAATGAGGCCAAACGCTTCTTTTGAATTATCCTCATTTTTAAAGAAAATTTTGGCTACTGTAACATCTGGTTGTGGTATTACTTTGACCTCTGGTGATGGACTTTGTTTAGCCATTGTTCTGATCACCACACACAACGGAAAAATACCAGAACTTGTTCTTATAACTGCTCCGTCTCTTTAGCCTCTCTAGGACTTTCTGTAATTATGGGTGAAACTATAACCTTCACTCCTGCCAATCATTCCCCAGGAGTAAACCAACTCCATCCACGGGTAATTTCTTAACCACTCCTACAACCACCAACCCAGATAACAAATCACATTCTAATTGCACTTTGTACAATGGAACTGGGATATACTCTCTACTTATGCCATTTACCGATATTTTAGCTTTCATTGAACTCTCTGGAGGGTTCATTCTCCAGAAAAAGAGTTTGAGTAGCTCCTGTATCCCTTAACATAGTTATGGGTTTAGCTGCATCAGTTAATGAAAAAGGGTTCTCTTTCCTTTAGACAAAAACCCTTTATATCTCTCATCTATCTAATTCACTTCACCTGCATTCACACCAGTGTTTACTTCCTTGTAATTAAAGCTATAATTTGATCCATGGCATTTTCTTTTTGAGTTCCCTTTTCGGACTCTCTCTCACAAACTCCAATATGTCTCATGGGCTTCCCTCGCAACATCCAGCATTCTGAACAAATGTATCCCACTTTCTTACAGTGGAAACACTTAGGCCTTTGAGTTTCACCTTCACTCTCAGTCCCTTCTTTCCTGATCTGGGGAGGAGATCTCAAGGTATTCCCAGCTATCCATTCTTTACCCTAGCTACTTGCCTTCCTTTCACTCTCCCACTTTCTATCCTTTTCAAATTTATGGGGGTGATGGAAAAAAGGTTTGGTTTTACAGATCAGCCAAAATCATCAGCATGACTGCTGCCTGTTGAGCAGTTGCAACCCTTTGGTCTTCAGCATAGGTTCTTATTACAGAAAGTAGGGAGTTTTCAAATTCTTCCATAAGAATGGTCTCTCTCAGAACTTCATACGAAGTTTCAACTCCTAATGCTTGTATCCATCTGTCAAAACTACTTCGCTTAATCCTTTCAAATTCAATGTAAGTTTGCCTAGGCTGTTCCCTTAAATTTCAAAACTTCTGTCTGCATGCTTCAAGGGCCAACTCATATGCACTCAAAATGCCCGTTTTCAACACATCACAACCCCTAGAAGCCTCCTGTGACAGTGAAGCATAAATTTCCTGTGCTCCACCTGTCAATTTGCTCTGCATGAACAACATCTAGTTTTCTTTTCACTAGTTCATCTGTTTAGCTATTCTCTCAAATGAAATAAAGAACGCTTCAACATCCCTGTCCTCAAACTTTGGAAGATCATGTACAAATTTAAACATCTTCGCACTAGGTTCTGATCTGGAAATAAGTCCTGCCTCACCCACTGGTGTCTCTTTTCTCACTGCCAGAATTTTAAGCGAGAACTATTTTTTTCTCTTTCTTCCTTTTCTAACTTTGCCATTTCTAATTCCGTTTCTTGTGTTCTTTCTCTCTCCTGCCTTTTTGCTTGTTCCCTTTGAAATGCCCTCTTTACTTTTCTTTCTTTGCCCTTTCTGCCTGTTACCTTTGGAATACCGTTTCCTTTTCTGTTGCCTCTAGTTCCAATTTTTTTTTATTTGCAACTGAATTTGAGCCCATTCCAATGAACCACCCCTTGGAGAACTCGGGGTCTCGGGTATTTCTTCCAATTTCAAATGCTGTGCCATCTCTTCAATTATCTCTGCCTTCCTAGCTTGTCCAGGCAATCCTACTCTTAATTTACTTGACAATTTGATTAACCTGGCTTTTGGGATCCCTTGTAAAATTGTCAGGAGCATCTTGTCCATTTGCAGGAAAGCTTGAGCAGTTTCCACTGCCACCTTATTTTTGACAGTACAAATCTGGTGTTTCCTTGACCAAACCACCAGATTGCCAGAGTTCTCCCTAACTGTTTAATTTAGGTTAATAGAATACAAGCACCAGATTTGTAAATAAGTAAATAACTGTTTATTGAACAAATTGTCTTTAACTAGTGGCAAAAGAAAGAAATATGAACTGCTAACTTCTAACACTATAACTTAAATTCTACCCCCATCTTAAATCCCTATATACACACACAGGCCCACAAGGCACATAAGTCACACAAAACATGGATTTTAAGGGTGGGATGAAACAGCTCAATAGCACCGGTCTGGGGTACAGAGTTCCATGGGTTGATTTTGATCGATGTCTTCCAAATTTCTTTCAGTTTTTGTTGATGACAGGAGGTGCCCTTCTAGCACTTTTAATCTGTAGTTCACTGGTTGAGCACTTGCCTTTCAATGTCTCTAATAGTGGTTTTCCTCTTTGCCTCTTGACAGTAGTTTTCAGAGAGAGTGAGCAGGTTATAGAAATATGAGGAGAAAACAACCAGCTAGTTATTATTGTGGAATTACATGAATCTTCCACACAGGAGGGAGACGGTTTAGTCCTGTTCCTTTCAGGCTAGGAGCTATTCTGCACACTGCTCTCACACAAAGCTCTGGCCATCTGGTCAAGAGCCAATTAAAATGCTGTTGTCAGGCTGCGCCCCTGGTTCAGGACTCCTTTCAGTGCCATCCTATCCTTCATGGCACACTCTGTTCCAGGTCTGCAAAATTGTATATATCTCTCATCCTGCTCCAGTGGACATGTCTTTCAACCTGCAGCCATTGTAATTCTAATCCACAGTTCAACAGAAAATAAAAGATAGGCTCCCTACAACATTAAGGGACACGAGGCAAAGTTGGGTATGCAGAGTTGGGCCGCAGATCAGCCATGATCACACTGAACGGTGGAACAAGCTTAAAGGGCTAAATGGCTTCCTCCTGTCCTTACATTCCTCCTCTAAGGGCTCCAAAAATAACAGAACTTCAAATTCATTTTGCTGGATGCAAAGATTTTGTCATGAAATTCCTCACATTGTGAGTTCTCAATATTGGGCCTGACATCAAAGGCAAAAGAAAACACTAGGAAAAGAGAGTTAGTGGGTCATTTCCAAGCACATAAGTGAGAAATACAGCAATACAGTTTGCGGGAGACACCTTGTTTGAGAGGTGCTGCAGAAACGTAAAACAGAAATAAGGACATTACATATAACCCACTGCACTACAATTCAAGTCTTTATGGAAGAGTCCAAAGTACATTGTGGTAACGATGACAGTAGGACTTTAAATGAGGACCACACAGAAATCACAACAGGTTATATTTAATATTGTGGCATTCAGCATATGGGACCAATACTCTTTCGAATCAGCAGTCAGTATACTCCTTGTTCAATTTCTCACCTCCAATTTCTTACCCACTACTCCTGCCAGTGACAGGACAATACCCATCAGCATTGTTCCCTCAAGGTTTTTTCTGGACTATGCTGGTGAATTGGTGTTCAGCTGTTCACTATAGTAATTTAAAGAGGCTGATCTGTGTGCAGCCTATTTGAGACTATTTCTTTTAGCAAATAATCTTAAAAATACAATGAACACCACTTCAGTAAGTATAATTTTTCTATGTAAATCTATTTGTTGCATACAATATCTCACACTTCTTGGAACGCTTCTGTGCCACTTGAATTATGGGTACACGTAATTTGTTATACCTCACTGGCTCATACGAACATAACAATAAGGAGCAGGAGGAGGCCACTCAGCCTTTCGAGCCTGCTCCACCATTCAACAAGATTATGGCTAATGTGATTGCAGGCTCAGCTTCACCTTCCTGCTTACCCCTTGTAGCCTTTCACACCACTCCCCCATTCCCCATTAATGAAGAAAATCTGTCTGGCACTGCCTTAAAAATATTCAAAGACTGCTTCCACCACCTTTTGGGGAAAGTGTTTTCCAAAGACTCACAACCCTTAGAAAAAATTTCTCCTCATTGTTTTAAATGAACGATCCTTTATTTTTAAACAGTGACCCCGAGTTCTAGCTTCTCCCATGAAGCTCAGTCTTCCTATGAATGTCAGACCCCTTTCCCTCCACCTCTCATTTCACTGATCCCAACAGCAGAGAATAAACTAAAAAAAACACTTGAACAGCTTTCAGCCAGCAGCAAATGTATCAATGGTAACCTTCTTAAACAATCCTGTTGTAATTGGGGTCACTTACAAATCTCCCTCCTACACCTGATCTTCGAAGCAATGCAAAATAAGGTAAAAACACAGAATATTTCAGCTTCCAACAACATACAGAGTCTGCACTGCTTACCGTTTCTGATCAATCAAACAAGGTGGCAATCTGACCTAAAATAAAAGCAAAATACTGCAGATGCTAGAAAGCAGAAATAAGAACAGAAAATGCTGGGAAAGCTCAACAGGTCTGGCAGCATCTGTGGAGAGAGTTAATGTTTCGAGGCTATATGACTCTTCTTCAGAGCTCAAGAGTAGAAATGTGTTGTGATGGATTTAATACTGTTTAAGAGAGGGAGGAAAGGGGAGTAAAATAAGATTAGGGATAGGTGGGAGCTCGGGAGAGATTTGACAAAAATGTCATGGACACAAGACAAAGGGGTGTTAACGGTAGTGTTAAAGGCTAAAAGAGGTGCTGATAGTGACATAAAGGCAAGAGAGCAGAATGTGTTAATAGCAGAACAAGAATCAGCATTCTGTGAAAGCAAAACATAAGAACAAGTGACAGATAGCCCTGAGGGGGTGGGGTTGGGGGGAAAAAAATTGATTAAAAAAGGGCTCAAGATGGAAGCGAGAGTTCTTGGTCTGAAGCTGTTGAATGCAATGTTAATTCCGGAAGGCTGTAAAGTGCCTAATTGGAAGATGAGGTGCTGTTCCTCTAGTTTGCATTGGGCTTCACTGGAACATTGCAGCAGGCCAAGGGCAGGCATGTGGGTATGAGAGCAAGATGGTGTGTTAAATTGGCAAGCGACAGGAAGTTCTGGACCATGCTTGCAGACTCAGCCAAGGTCTTCCGCAAAACGCAAGCTCACTGACTCCCACAGTTACCTCAATTATAGCTCCTCACACCCTGCTTCCTGTAAGAGCTCCATCCCATTCTCTCGGTTCCTGTGTCTCCATCACATCTGTTCTGATGATGCCACCTTCCAAAAGAGCACTTCTGGTGTCGTCCTTTTTTCCTGAACTGGGGTTTCCCACCCACAGTGGTTGACAGGGCCCTCAAACTTGTCCGACCCATTTCCTGCGCCTCTACCCTCACACCTTTCCCTCCTTCCCAGAACCATGATAGTGTTCCTCTTGTCCTTATTTTTCAACCCATCAGCCTCTGCATTCAAAGGGCCATCCTCCATCGTTTCCAGCATGATGCCACCACCAAACACATCTTCCCCTCACCACCCTCCCCCGCCAAACCACTGCCATCCGTAGGGACCGTTCCCTCTGTGACACCCTGGTCTACTCCTCCAACACACCCAAAACCTCATCACTTTCCCATGCAATCGCAGAAGATGCAACACCTGCCCATTTACCTCCTCCATCCTCACTGTCCAAGGCCCCAAACACTCCTTTCAGGTGAAGCAGCGCTTCACTTGCACCTCCTTCAATTTGGTCTAGTTCATGGGGCATTGGCACCAGTGCTGGAGTAGAAGGGAGCTGTTCCAGTTGGACGGGCTTCACTTGAACTGTGCTGGGAACAGTGTCCTGGTGAACCAAATAACTAGGGCTGGAGAAAGGGGAAGGGCTCTGGAAAGGAGGTACGTAGGCGTAAAAAGGAAAAGGACATGGCAGCCTTGCAGGGCAGCTATTTAGATAATGATACCCAGAGTGTGACAGGAAGGGACAGGGTGTAAACATTAAAAAAAAAGCAGTAAACAGGGTCAAAGGGGGAAAAAATGGTTAAAAGGCAAAATTAATGGCCCTTTACTTAAATGCATACTATTCGGAACAAAATAAATGAATTAAGGACACAAATAGAGGTTAATGGATATAGTCTTGTAGCCGTTACGGATACATCGTTACAAGGAGATCAAAGCTGGGAACTAAATATTCATGGGTGTGAGACTTTCCAGAAGGACAGACAGGAAGGAAAGGGTGGTTGGGTAGCTTTGTTAGTACGAGATGGCTTTGTTAGTACGAGATGGAATAAGTACAATATCAAGAAACGATCTTGGATTTGAAGATGTAGGATCCATATGGGCAGAGGTAAGAAATAACATGGGGAAGATGACACTGGTGGGAGTAGTCTCTAGGCCCCCTAACAGTAGCTATGCTGTATGACATAGATAAAGCCGGGCATGTAAAAAAGCCAGTACATTAATCATGGGAAACTTTAATCTTCATGTAGATTGGGGAAATCAAATTGGCAGAGTTGGACACCAGCAAGAGTTTATTGAGTGTATCCAGGACAGTTTCCTAGAACAATATATTGTGAATCCAACAGGGATCAGGCTATTTCGGATCTGGTAATGCGTAATGAGGCAGGTTTAATAAATGATCCTAGGATCCCCTAGGAAACAGCAACCATAATATGACAGAACTTAGCATTCAGCGTCAGTGAGAGAAACTAGGGTCAGAAACAACTGTGTTAAACTTAAATAAGGGTAATTACAATGGAATGAGGGCAGAATTGGCTGGAGTGGACTGGGAAAGCAGTTTATAAGAAAAGACGGTTGATGAACAATGGCAGACATTTAAGAAAATTGTTCATGACTCTCAACGAAGATATATCCCAGTGAGGAAGAAGGATTCAAGGAAGGTGATAAACCAACCATGGTTAACCAAGGAAGTTAAGGGCAGCATCAAATTGAAAGAAAATACATACAATGTGGCAGAGATCAGTGGTAAGCCAGAGGATTGAGAAAGTTTTAAAAACCAACAAAAGATAACCAAAAAAAAGAGGGAGAAAATAAACTTTGAGGGTAAACTAGCAAGTAATATAAAAACAGACAGCAAGAGCTTCTTTAAATATATAAAAAGGAAGAGAGAGGCCGAAGTGAACATAGGCCCCTTAGAGAATGAGGCTGGGGAATTATTAATGGGGAACCAGGAAATGGCAGAGGAGTTGAACAAATACTTTGCTTCAGTCTTCACGGTAGAAAATACTAATAGCATTCCAAAAATACTAAATAATCATGGGGCAAAAGAGGGTGCGGGAGGAAATAAATACAATAACTAATACTAGAGAAAAAGTACTAGGGAAACTAATGGGGCTAAAGACCGATAAGTCCCCTGGGCCTGATGGCTTGCATCCTAGGATATTAAAGGAAGTAGCTGCAGAGATAGTGAATGCACTAGTGTTGATCTTCCAAGAATCCTTAGATTCTGGAAAGTCCCAGAGGATTAGAGAACGGCCAGTGTAACACCCTTATTCAAGGAGGGAGGGAGACAAAAACCAAGTAACTATAGGCTAGTTAGCTTAACATCTGTCATTGAGAAAATGTTGGAGTCGATAATAAAGGATGTAATAGCAGAGCATTTAGAATTACACAAGCTAATCAAGCAGAGTCAGCATGGCTTCATGAAGGGGAAATCATGCCTACCAAATTTATTAGAGTTCTTTGAGGGTGGTAACAAGCAGGATAGATAAAGGGAAACCAGTAGGTGTAATATATTTGGATTCCCAAAAGGTGTTTGATAAAGGTACCGCACATAAGGCTACTTAATGAGAGCCCATGGTGTTGGGGGTAGTATATTAGCATGGATTGAGGATTAGCTAACTAATAGAAGACAGGATTAGGATAAGGGGACAGTTTTGGGATGGCAACTTGTAACTAGTAGAGTGCCACAGGGATCAGTGCTGGGGCCTCAATTATTTACAATAGATATGAATGACTTAGATGAGGGAAGTGAATGTACTATCGCCAAGTTTGTGGATGACACAAAAATAGGTGGCAAGGCAAGTGGTGAAGATGACACAAAGAGTCTACTGAGGGATGTAGACAGGTTAAGTGAGTGGGCAAAAACTTAGCAGGTGGAATATAATGTGGTAAAATGTGAGGTTATGCACTTTGGCAGGAAGAAGAGGAGTTAGATGTTATTTAAATGGAGAAAGGCTGCAGCACAGAGGGATTTGAGCCCTTGTGCATGAATTCCAAAAAGCTAACATACAATTTCAACAGATAATAGGGAAGGCAAATGGAATGTTGGCTTTTATTTCAAAGGGAATGGAGTATAAAAATCTTGCTCAAATTATATAAGGCACTAGTTAGACCACCGCACAGAAAGCTTGTTCTGCTATTAACACATTCTGCTCTCTTACCTTTAAGCCACCACTAGTACCTCCATTAGTCTTAAACACTTCCATTAACACTCCCTTCATCTTGTGTCCATGACATCTTTGCCAATCTATCCTGAGCTCCCACCTATCCCTGACCTTCTATTTTGCTCCAACCCCCCTTTCAACAGTATAAAATCCATCATATTTCTACCTCTCTTCAGTTCTGAAGAAGAGTTGTACGGACTCGAAACGTTAACTTTGTTTCTCTCTCCACAGGTGCTGCCAGACCTGAGTTTTTCCAGCATTTTGTTTTTATTTATGGCAATCTGACCTATACTGGCCCCATCAATCATCTGAACAATTCAACGATCCAGATTTTGAGACATACCTCTGCATCTTGGCCTACAATGACCACAACATAGAACAATCATTAATTTTAAAGGGACATTTGCCGATATATATCTGACCTATAGTGACCACAAGAAGGAACATTCACTAGTTTTTTAAAAAATTCCATGACCAAAACAATTCCGTCTCTAGGACAGTAGATTTCTATCCCAAATAATAACTAAAGAGCAACTAGGCAGTTGTTATTTTAGCGTTGCATTAACAAGAAGGACTGCAGAAACCAAAAGTGTAACTGTAGGATATCTCAAACACAGCACTGATGTAAGGGTGCCACCGGATTTCTCTGCATGTCTGCTGATGACATTAGGATACTCGGCAATCCTACCTGCTGTAGTGCAACAGCTGCAGCTGCTGCCTGTTGTTGTAAGGCTGCTGACTGGGTGAGCTGATAGCCTGTAGCTGTTTGGGTGGTGAGACCTGCTGCAGCCAGGGCTGTCTGTTGGGTATACATGGCTGGAGAGGCCCCGAGCAATGATGGCTGAACACCAAGGGCACCTGAAGAAACAACAAAAAGTACAGCAATGGTTTGATTGCATTTTAACATAACGAAGACCAAACTATAATCAGGATTAAACAATGGGAGTGATCGCACCAGCACCATTTAAGCAACCTTCCAAAAGCAAAATACAGTGGATGCTGGAAATTTGAATTAGAAATGCTGAAAATACTCAGCTGGTCAGGCAACATCTGTGGAGGGAGGAACAGTTGAAGTTTTATTCTGCTCCTCTCTCCACAGATGCAGCCAGATATGCTGAGTAGTTCCGCTATTTTCTGTTTTTACTTAAAAAGCTTCTTAGTAGACAGAACTTGTGAACTAGACACAAGTTCTGAAGGTGACCAGGTGTTCAGACCACAGCTATACACTTGTTGAGACTGAACACATAGTGCTTGGCTGGGGAGAGATATACATACACACGATAAATAGCGGCACTGAGAAATACTGACCTGGCTGTGTAACAGCAGCAGAGAACTGAGTGGTCCACGGGGGATTCTTCTGTCCTCCAAACTGAGCCATGCTCACAAATCAAGAGTCTCGCCCTTAATCTTATATCAGGTTCGGTTATTCTGGGAGTTAAAGGTAGAAGGCAAGGTTAATGTTTACCCATATCTGTACTAAATAATTAAGCCATAAGTCATTACCATTTACTGTCATGTACAACTCTACTGAAATTGGTGTCAAAGTGCACATTTTTCAGGATGATTTGAATAAGCAACTTTGACAACTGAATGTAATGATCTCTGCCAAAACAAGAGGGAAATAAAGTGGAAGGGCCCATTACATACAGATGCAGGTGAGACAATAATGGTCAACAAGGAAGAAATGTGTTCAATGAGTACTTTATTGGTTTTCACAACAAATAAAATAAATAATTCCAGCTGTATAAGGTCATCTAAAAATAAATTACGAGGAGTAATTTTGTGGATTTACTCTTAAGTGAATAAAAATGGTCATCGAAAAAATAATGAACTGCAGACAAAACTCCAGCAAGTGAAGGCTTCCACTCAATTAGAAGAAATATATAAAGCAATATATTAATTTTCCAAATTTCTCTAAACTCGGGTATTATGCCATAGATTTGAAAAATTGCAGTTACCATTCAATTATGTAAGGGAAGAGGAGGAGTTTGGCTTCAGCATAAGGGGCCAGTTCTAATAGTGTGGGCGTGCCAGGGGCCTGGCGACTAGTGATGCGGCCTGACAATGACCTTGCAGTGTGGTGAAAGTGCACGGGGGGGTGGGGGGGGGGGGTAGTACAGATTTAAGGCAAAAAGAGAATGCATACTCCTTTTGGCATCGTTCCAGGATTGGATATAAACCCCAGACATGCTGCCTCCTCCACCATTATCATCATACACCTAACAAATACATGCCAGAGTTCAACTTCAAGTCCAGGGAACGACAGACCTGTCAATGTAACATGTGGAATCTATCCACAGGGTTGGAAAAGCATGTGGCATGTGCATCCAAATGTCAGCATGGACGTATGGAGTTAACTGCTTTATTCAAGGAGGTAACTCATTTGGTGGACTGGGATTTCACTATGGATGTTTATAACTGTTCTTTCCAAATGCATCTGATAAGATTCCACACTAGTAATTCTTAGCACAAGTGAAAACGCACAATCTTCTTTGCGTGTTAGCCAGAACCCATTACCAAGCAGGAATGCTGCTGAAATTTGGATTCAATTAATTAATTAAGCTTGTCCCAGTAATGGTGAGCATGGAACAAAGTCACTTGTTATAAAAACCAACCTGGTTCACAATTGCCCTTTAGGGACCTTCTGTGCCCAGTGGGCACCGCGGGGACTGGGGTGTTTTGTTGACCCCTTTAATCACATTTTGATTTAAAGTTTGTAAGGTTCCTTTAAATTTTGTTCTTGGTTTTACAGCTGACCTGAATTAGAGGCTGTGCCTGATTTATCCCAATTTTGATTTGGTTTAATTGGTTTCACCTGAAAGATTATTGGAAGGAAATTTGCCGTCCTAACCCAGCTTGGCCTACATGTGACTCCAGACCCACAGCAATGTGGTTGACTCTTAAATGGTCGAGTAAGCCACTCAGTTCAAGGGCAATGAGGGGTGGGCAACAAATGCTGGCCTTGCCATCGACACCCACATTGCATGAAATCGACATGAGAGCTTGATTCCAGTGTACATCATGGAAAGAGTTGCATCAGCTGTGAATTTTTCACATATCAACTGGAAACAGAAAATGTAACATTTTCCTCACTCACACACGGCTCTTATCCCTGGGTCCGAAGTGTTAGTGTTGTTAAATTAGTGAGGGTCAGTGAATAGATCTTAGGGCAACTGGCGATATTGACAATAATATGGCAGAATTTGAACAATGCACTGTGTACTGCACTGACAATCCACCAATCTTTTCTTCAGGATGTTGCCACAACGCACAAGTAGTCCATTTGTAAATCATTGATTACACGCATGAAACTTATGAGGCAATTTGACGACACCGACATTACAAGCATTCAGCATTCTAATACACTGAACTAGGCAAACCCTCTACAATAAAACGCTGAAGAGTCTTCATCACAACCCCCATCATGTACAAAAATTAAATCCTAAGGAGTCAATCAAACCCCAACAGGCCAAATACCCCCTCTCCAGGCATATAACCCGACTCCGGCTACATGCCCCTCCCCGATGCCTCGGGTACATTGCCCCCAAACCTCCACTGCCCCCCGGGTATGTCACCCCCAAACCTCCGCTGCCCCCAGGTACGTCGCCCCCAAAATTCCACTGCCCCCCCGGGTACGTCGCCCCCAAACCTCCGCTGCCCCCCGGGTACGTTGCCCCCAAACTTCCGCTGCCCCCTGGTACGTCGCCCCCAAACTTCCGCTGCCCCCTGGTACGTCGCCCCCAAACTTCCGCCGCCCCCAAACTTCCGCCGCCCCCGGGTACATCGTCCCCCAAACCTCTGTCGCCCCCGGGTACGTCGCCCCCCCCCAAACCTCCGCCGCCCTTGGGTACGTCGCCCCCAAACCTCCGCTGCCCTCGGGTACGTCGCCCCCAAACCTCCTTTCCCGTGGGTACATCCCCCCCATACCCCACCAACCACGGGATACATCCTCCCAAAACCCATCCCCCCCAACCCCTGGGAACATCAAACTCAAGTACGCCCCCTCCCCCGGAAACATGTCCCCCACCTCGGCCAGGTACACCTCCCCACTCCACTTCCCCCAGGTACATTTACCCCTATTCCCCCCCCCACCACTCCACTTCCCCCCCCCACCACTCCACTTCCCCCAGGTACATTTAACCCTATTCCCCCCCCCCCCACCACTCCACTTCCCCCAGGTACTTTTACCCCTATTCCCCCCCCACCCCCGATACATTCCCAGTTCCTCGAGACTCTCCCCGGTACATGTCACCCCCAGGGACAGCATTCTGCCATCACCGCCCCCACCCTCGCCCCGGGTACATCCCCATCCCCACTCCACCAGGAACATTTCAACCCCCGCCGACATATCCCACTCCTTCCGCCGCCACTCCCCCATTCCCCCCTCCCACCGCCAACGCTCCCACCGGGGAACATTCCCCCTCCCACCAGCGAACATTCCCCCTCCCGCCACCCCTACCCCTGCCCCCACCCCCAGGTGCATTCGCCCCCCCTACCCCCCGGGTATTTACCCCAGGCCGATGCGGCCTACTCCCTCAAGCACTGTCCAACCGGCTGCGACAATTCCCGCGGACAGATTCAGGGTCAAATAGACAGAAAAACGGACACCCGCTGCCCACTGTAGGGAGTTAAGAGGCGGCAGACGGAGCAACGCATGGCGGACAAGACAAGAGAGAGAGAGGAACCAGAGCCTGGGCCAAGACTGCTCACCTCGAGCGGGACAGCAGCGCCTACGTCAGCACGCGGGTAGGACGCCGGTTGAACGTCACCACACGGGTAGGACGTCGGTTCAACGTCAGCACGCCGGTAGGAAGCCGATTCAACGTCAGCACTCTGTGAGAAATGTCGCTTGAAAACGCGCAAGACAACGGTTGATCAACTTCTGAGAGAAAATCAAAACAGAGACAGCAAAATGATGGAGATTCTCAATATAAACCCAAACCCCAGCCTAGACACTCACCGCCACAAACCCCTGTCTGTACGGTCACTAACCAAAACCCCAGGCTGCAGATTCGCCGCTCCGAACCCACCCTGTACACTCGCTGCCCCAAACCTCATTCCAAATACTCACTATCGTAAACCCCAGCCTGTACACTGACCGCCCGAAAATCCTCACTGTATACACAGTACCCAAACTCCACCCTGTGAACTCCCTGCCCCAAAACCCAGTCTGGGTGCTCACTGCACCAAAGCCCCCAGTCTGTACAGTCATTGCCCCAAAACCCCACCCTATAAACTCACTGCCCCTAATCCCAGTTTGTAAACGCACTGCTCCAAAACGCAGTCGGTACACACACTGCCCCAAAACCCCACTCTGAACAGTGACGGGCCCAAATCCCAGTCTGTACACTAACAGCACCAAAACCATAGTCTGTACACTCACTGCCCCAAACCGCAGTCTGCACACTCACTGCACCAAACCCCAGTCTGTGCATTCATTGCCCTGAACCCCAGTCTGTTCACTCACTGCCCCACAACCCTGGGCTGCACACTCACTGCCCGAAAAGCCCGGTCTATACACTGACTGTCCCAAAACCCCAGTTTGTACACACACTGGCCCAAACCAGAGTCTGTACACACACTGCCCCAAAGCCCCAGACTGAACAATCACTGCCCCGAACCCCCAGCCTGTACAGTCACTGTCACAAACCCCAGTCTGTACACTAACTGTCATAAACACAAGTCTGTACACTCACTGTCACAAATCCCAGTCTGTGCACTCACTGCCCCAAAACCTTAGCCTGTACTCTCATGTCCCAAAACCCCAACATGTACACTCACTGTCACAAAAACCAGTCTCTACCCTCACTGCCCCGAACCCCAGTCTCTACTCTCATTGCCTGAAAACCTTAGCCTATACTCTCACTGCCCCAAACACCAGACTATACACTGATTGCCCCAAAACCTATTCTATAAACTCATTGCCCCAAACCACAGCCTGTACACTGACCGCCCGAAAATCCCCAATGTCTACACAGTATCCCACACAACAGTCTATATACTCACTACCACAAAACCCAGCATTACGCTCACCATCCGAAACTTCAGTCTGTACACTCAATGCCCCAAACTCCAGCCTGTGCACTGCCTGCCACAAAACATAGTCTGAATGCTCACTGCGCCAAACCCCAGTTTGTATACACACTGCCCCAAAACCCGTCTTTATAGTCACTGCCCCAAAACTCCACCCTGTACACTCACTGGCCCTAACCCCAGTCTGTACACTCACCGCCCCAAACCCCACGCTGTACACTCACTGCCCCTAACCCCAGTCTGAACACTCATTGCCGCAAAACCCAACCCTGTACATTCACTGTCACAAATCCCAGTCTGGGCACTCACTGCCCCAAACCTTAGCCTGTACTCTCATGCCCCAAAACCCCAACCTGTACACTCACTGTCACAAACTCCAGTCTCTACCCTCATTACCATGAACCCCAGTCAGTGCTCTCACTGCCTGAAAACTTTAGTCTGTACCCTCACTGCACCAAATCAGAGACTGTACACTCAGTGCCCCAAATCCCAGCCTGTACACTGACCGCTCAAAAATCCACACTGTATACACAGTATTCCAAACATCAGTCTGTACACTCGATGCCGCAAACTCCACCCTGTACACTCCATGCATCAAACCCCAGTCTGTAGGCTCACTGCGCCAAATTACAGTCTGTACACTCACTGCCCAAAAACCCGTCTGTATAGTCACTGCCCCAAAACCCCACCCTGTACACTCATTGGCCCTAACCCCAGTCTGTACACTCACTGCCCCAAACCCCAGGCTGTACAGTGACTGCCCTAAACCCCAGTGGGTACACTCGCTTTCACAAACCCGAGTCTGTACACTCGCTTTCACAAACCCCAGTCTGTACACTCACTGCCCCAAGACCCTGTCTGCACACTCACTGCACAAAAACCCCAGTCTGTACAATCACTGCCCCAAAACCCCAGTCTGCAAACTCACTGCCCCAAAACCCCAGTCTGTACACACACTGCCCCAAACACCAGTCTGTGCACTCACGGCCCTAAACCCCAATATGTACACTAATTGCCCCACAACCCTGGTCTGCACAATGACTGCATCAAAATCCCAGTCTGCACACTCACTGCCACAATCCCCAGTCTGTGCACTCCCTGCCCCAAAACAACAGTCTGTAAACTCACTGTCACAAACCCCATCCTGTACACTCACTGTCACAAAACCCAGTCTCCATCCTCATTGCCCCAAACCCCAGTCTGTATTCTCACTGCCCGAAATCCTTAGCTTGTACCTTCACTGCCCCAAACCCCAGACTATACACTCACTGCCTCAAACCCCAGTCTGTACATGCACTGCCCCAAACCCCAGTCTGTACACTCACTGCCCCAAAACCCAGTCTGTACATTCACTGCCGGGAAACCTTAGCCTGTACTCTCATGCCCCAAAACCCCATCCTGTATATTCACTGTCACAAACTCCAGTCTCTACCCTCACTGCGCCAAACCCCAATCAGTACTCTCACTGCCCGAAAACCTTAGTCCGTACCCTCAGTAAACCAAACCATAGACTGTACACTCAGTGCTCCAAATCCCAGCCTGTACACTCACTGTCACAAAACCGAGTTTGTGCACTCACTGCACTAAAACCCAGTCTGTACACTGACTACTCCAAAATGTCAGTCAGTACATTCACTGTCATAAAACCCGACCTCTACACTGAATGTCACAAACCCCGGTCTGTGCACTCACTGCCCCAAAACCTTAGCCCGTACTCTCATGCCCCAAAACCCATCCAGTACACTCACTGTCACAAACTCCAGTCTGTACAGTGACTACCCCAAACCCCAGTCTGAACACACACTTTCACATTAGGCAGTCTGTACACTCACTGCTGCAAAACCCCAGTCTGTACACTCCCAAAACCCAGTCTGTACACTCACTGCCGCAAAACCTTAGCCTGTACTCTCATGCCCCAAAACCCCATCCTGTACACTCACTGGCCCTAACCCAGTCTGTACACTCACCGCCACAAAACCCTAGTCTGTATAGTGACTGCCCCAAATCCAGTGGCTACACTTGCTTTCACAAACCCCTGTCTGTACACTCATTGCCGCAAAACCCCAGTCTGTACACTCACTGCCCCAGAACCCTGTCTGTACACTCACTGCCCCAAAACCCCAGACTATACAATCACTGCCCCAAAACCCCAGTCTGTAAACTCACTGCCCCAAACCCCAGTCTGTGCACTCACGGCCCTAAACCCCAGTCTGTGCACTCACTGCCCCAAACGCCAGTCTGTACTCTCATTGCCGCAAAACCCCAGTCTGTACACTCACTGCCCCAAACCCCAGTCTATACACTTACTGCCCCAAAACGCAGTCTGTATAGTCACTGGCCCAAAAACATCTGTACAATCACTTCCCAAACCCCAGTCTGTACACTCACTGCCCCAAACCCCAGGCTGTACACTCACTGCCCCAAAACCCTGTCTGTACAGTCACTGCCCCAAACTCCACTCTGAACACTCCCTGCCCCAAAACCACACACTCTACACTCGCTGCCCCAAACCTCAGTCTGTCTGCTCATTGCCCCAAAACCCCAACCTGTACTTTCACTGCCCCAAACCCCAGTCTGTACACTCATTGCCACAAAACCCAGTTCGTGCACTCACTGCCCCAAAACCCAGTCTGCACACTCACTGCCCTAAATGCTAGTCTGTAAGCTTATTGCCCCAAACCCCAGTCTGTACTCTCAATGCCCGAAATCCTTAGCCGGTACCTTCACTGCTCCAAACCCCAGACTGTACACTCATTGCCCCAAACCTCAGTTGGTACACTCACTGCCCCAAAATCCCAGATTGTGTACTCACTGCTGCAAAACCCCAGTCCATACACTCACTGCCCCAACACCCCAGTCTGAACCCTCAGTGCCCCAAAGCCCAGTCTGTACACTGACTACTCCAAAATGTCAGTCAGTACATTCACTGTCATAGAACCCGACCTCTACACAGAATGTCACAAACCCTGGTCTGTGCACTCACTGCCCCAAAACCTTAGCCCGTACTCTCATGCCCCAAAACCCATCCAGTACACTCACTGTCACAAACTCCAGTCTGTACAGTAACTACCCCAAACCCCAGTCTGAACACACATTTTCACATTAGGCAGTCTGTACACTCACTGCTGCAAAACCCCAGTCTGTACACTCCCAAAACTCAGTCTGTACACTCACTGCCGCAAAACCTTAGCCTGTACTCTCATGCCCCAAAACCCCATCCTGTACACTCACTGGCCCTAACCCCAGTCTGTACACTCACCACCACAAAACCCTAGTCTGTATAGTGACTGCCCCAAATCCAGTGGCTACACTTGCTTTCACAAACCCCAGTCTGTACACTCATTGCCGCAAAACCCCAGTCTGTACCCTCACTGCCACAAAACCCTGTCTGTACTCTCACTGCCCCAAAACCCCAGACTATATAATCACTGCCCCAAAACCCCAGTCTGTAAACTCACTGCCCCAAACCCCAGTCTGTGCACTCACGGCCCTAAACCCCAGTCTGTGCACTCACTGCCCCAAACCCCGATCTGTACACTCATTGCCGCAAAACCCCAGTCTGTACACTCACTACCCCAAGACCCTGTCTGTATTCTCACTGCCCCAAAACCCCAGACTGTACAATCACTGCCCCAAAACCCCAGTCTGTAAACTCACTGCCCCAAACCCCAGTCTGTGCACTCACGGCCCTAAACCTCAGTCTGTGCACTCACTGCCCCAAACCCCAGTCTGTACTCTCATTGCCCCCAAAACCCCAATCTGTACATTCACTGTCACAAAACCCTGTCGGTACACAAACATTCGCAAACCCTGATTGGTAAACTCACTATCACATAACCCAGTCTGTTCACTCAATGCCCCAAAATCTTTGCCTGTATTCTCACTGCCCCAAAACCCAGACTGTAAACTCAATGCACCAAACCACAGTCTGTACACTCACATGCTCCAAAACCCCAGTCTGTACTGTCATTGCCCCAAAAGCTGTCAGTACACTCATTGCCCCAAAACCCCAGTCTGTAAACTCACTGCCCCAAAAGCAAGGTCTGTACACTCACTGCCCCAAACCCCACTCTGAACACTCCCTGCCCCAAAACCCCACCCTGTACATTCACTGCCCCAAACCCCAGTCTGTAAACTCACTGCCCAAAACCCCAGTCTGTACACACACTTCCCCAAACCCTAGTACGTGCACTCACGGCCCTAAACCCCAATCTGTACACTCACTGCCCCACAGCCCTAGTCTGCACACTGACTGCGTCAAAACTCCAGTCTGCACACTCACTGCCAGAATCCCCAGTCTGTGCACTCACTGCCCCAAACCCCAGTCAGTACACGCACTGCCCCAAATCCCAGTCAGTACATGCACTGCCCCAAACCCCAATCTGTACACTCACTGCTGCAAACCCCCAGACTGTACACTCACTGCCCCAAAACCCAGTCTCCATCCTCACTGCCCCGAACCCCAGTCTGTACTCTCACTGCCCGAAATCATTAGCCTGTACCTTCACTGCTCCAAATCCCAGAATATACACTCACTGCCCCAAACCCCAGTCTGTAAACTCACTGCCCCAAACCCCAGTCTGTACACTCACTGCTGCAAACCCCCAGACTGTGTAATCACTGCCCCAAACCCAAGTCAGTACAAGCACTGCCCCAAAACCTAGTCTGTACACTCACTGACCCAAAACCAAGCTTTATGCTCATCATCCCAAACATCAGTCTGTACACTCATTGCCCCAAACCCCAGTCTGTACACTCACTGTCCTTAGCCCCAATTTTTAAGCTGACTGTCCCAAACCCCAGTCTGGAAACTCACCCTCCACCAATACCCCAGTCTGTACAATGACTGCCCCAAACCCCAGTCTGAACACATACTTTCACAATACACAGTCTGTACACTCACCGCTGCAAAACCCCAGTCTGTACACTCACTGCCCCAAAACCCAGTCTATACACTCACTGCCGCAAAACCGTAGCCTGTACTCTCATGCCCCAAAACCGCATCCTGTACACTCACTGTCACAAACGCCAGTCTCTACCCTCATTACCACGAACCCCAGTCAGTACTCTCATTGCCCGAAAACATTAGTCTGTACCCTCACTGCACCAAACCATAGGCTGTAGACTCAGTGCCCCAAATCCCAGCCTGTACACTGACCGCCCGAAAATCCACACTGTATACGCAGTATTCCAAACATCAGTCTGTACACTCGATGCCGCAAACTCCACCCTGTACACTCCATGAATCAAACCCCAGTCTGTAGGCTCACTGCGCCAAATTACAGTCTGTACAGTCACTGCCCCAAGACTCAGTCTGTACAGACACTGCACCAAAACCACAGTCTGTAGACTCACTGCCCCAAACCCCAGTTTGTACACTCACTGCCCAAAAACCCGTCTGTATAGTCACTGCCCCAAAACCCCACCATGTACACTCACTGGCCCTAACCCCAGTCTGTAAACTCACTGCCCCAAACCCCAGGCTGTACAGTGACTGCCCTAAACCCCAGTGGGTACACTCGCTTTCACAAACCCCAGTGGGTACACTCGCTTTCACAAACCCCAGTCTGTACACTCGCTTTCACAAACCCCAGTCTGTACACTCACTGCTGCAAAACCCCAGTCTGTACACTCACTGCCCCAAAACACCAGTCTGTAAACTCACTGTCACAAACCCCATCCTGTACAGTCACTGTCACAAAACCCAGTCTCCATCCTCACTGCCCCAAACCCCAGTCTGTATCTCACTGCCCGAAATCCTTAGCCTGTACCTTCACTGCCCCAAACCCAGACTATACACTCACTGCCTCAACCCCCAGTCTGTACATGCACTGCCCCAAACCCCAGTCTGTACACTCACTGCCCCAAAACCCAGTCTGTACATTCACTGCCAGGAAACCTTAGCCTGTACTCTCATGCCCCAAAACCCCATCCTGTACATTCACTGTCACAAACTCCAGTCTCTAGCCTCACTGCGCCAAACCCCAATCAGTACTCTCACTGCCCGAAAACCTTAGTCTGTACCCTCAGTGCACCAAACCATAGACTGTACACTCAGTGCTCCAAATCCCAGCCTGTACACTCACTGTCACAAAACCGAGTTTGTGCACTCACTGCACTAAAACCCAGTCTGTACACTGACTCCCCTAAACGCCAGTCTGTGGCTCATGGCCCCAAAACCAAGTCTGTACACTCACTGCCCCCAATTCGCAGACTGTGTACTCACTGCCGCAAAACCCCATTCTGTACACTCACTGCCGCAAAACCCATCTTTACGCTCAGCATCCCAAACATCAATCTATACCCTCACTGCCCCAAACTCCACCCTGTGCACTGCCTGCAGCAAAACCCAGTCTGTACAGTCACTGCCCCTAACCCCAGTCTGTACAGTCACTGCTCCAAAACCCGTCTGTACAGTCACTGCCCCAAAACACATCTATACAGTCACTGGCCCAAACTGCAGTCAGTATACTCACTGCCCCAAAACTCAGTCTGTACACTCACTCCCCCAAACCCCAGTCTATATACTTACTGCCCCAAAACGCAGTCTGTACAGTCACTGGCCCAAAAACATCTGTACAATCACTTCCCAGACCCCAGTCTGTACACTCACTGCCCCAAAACCCTGTCTGTACACTCACTGCCCCAAAACCCTGTCTGTACAGTCACAGCCCCAAACTCCACTCTGAACACTCCCTGCCCCAAAACCACACACTGTACACTCGCTGCCCCAAACTTCAGTCTGTCTGCTCATTACCCCAAAACCCCACCCTGTACTTTCACTGCCCCACACCCCAGTCTGCACATTCACTGTCCCAAAACCCAGTGTGTACACTCACTGCCACAAAACCCAGATCGTGCACTCACTGCCCCAAAACCCAGTCTGCACACTCAGTGCCCTAAACGCTAGTCTGTAAGCCTATGGCCCCAAACCCCAGTCTGTACTCTCAATGCCCGAAATCCTTAGCTGGTACCTTCACTGCTCCAAACCCCAGACTGTACACTCATTGTCCCATACCTCAATTGGTACACTCACTGCCCCAAAATCCCAGATTGTGTACTCACTGCCGCAAAACCCCAGTCTGTACATTCACTACCCCAACACCCCAGTCTGAACCCTCAGTGCCCCAAGGCCCAGTCCGTACACTGACTACGCCAAAATGTCAGTCAGTACATTCACTGTCATAAAACCCAGCCTCTACACTGAATGTCACAAACCCCGGTCTGTGCACTCACTGCCCCAAAACCTTAGCCCGTACTCTCATGCCCCAAAACCCCATCCAGTACACTCACTGTCACAAACTCCAGTCTGTGTAGTGACTACCCCAAACACCAGTCTGAACAGACACTTTCACATTAGGCAGTCTGTACACTCACTGCTGCAAAACCCCAGTCTGTACACTCCCAAAACCCAGTCTGTACACTCACTGCCGCAAAACCTTAGCCTGTACTCTCATGCCCCAAAACCCCATCCTGTACACTCACTGTCACAAACTCCAGTCTCTACCCTCACTGCCCCGAACCCCAGTCAGTACTCTCATGCCCCAAAACCCCATCCTGTACACTCACTGGCCCTAACCCCAGTCTGTACACTCACCGTGACAAAACCCTAGTCTGTGTAGTGACTGCCCCAAAACCAGTGGCTACACTTGCTTTCACAAACCCCAGTCTGTACATTCATTGCCGCAAAACCCCAGTCCGTACACTCACTGCCCCAAAACCCTGTCTGTACTCTCACTGCCCCAAAACCCCAGACTGTACAATCACTGCCCCAAAACCCCATTCTGTAAACTCACTGCCCCAAAACCCCAGACTGTACAATCACTGCCCCAAAACCCCAGTCTGTACTCTCACTGCCCCAAAACCCCAGACTGTACAATCACTGCCCCAAAACCCCAGTCTGTAAATTCACTGCCCCAAAACCCCAGTCTGTAAACTCACTGCCCCAAACCCCATCCAGTACACTCACTGTCACAAAACCCAGTCTCCATCCTCACTGCCCCGAACCGCAGTCTGTACGCTCATTGCCACAAACGCCAGCCTGGATACTCACCGCCCCAAACCCCACCCTGTACACTCACCGCCCCAATCCCTTCTCTTTACCTGCACTCACCAAAACCCCAGTGTGTACACACACTGTCCCAAATCCCAGTCTGTACATTCACTACCCCAAACTTCATTCCATATACTCAGGACCCCAAAACCCCGTCAGTACACTCACTGCCCCTAAACCCAACCTGTTCCATGCAGCCCCACAGCCTGGTGTGGACACTCACTATCCCAAGCACTAGACCGTACACTGATTACCCCAAAACCATTTTGTAAACTCAACCCCCCACCGCATTCCCAGCCTGTACACTGACCGCCCGAAAATCCACACTGAATACGCAGTATCCCAAACACCAGTCTGTATACTCACTGCCCCAACCTAAATCTCAGCCAGTACATTGCCCCAAACCCCAGTGTGCACTCTCACTGCCCCTAACCCCAGTCTGTACAGTGACTACCCCAAACCCCAGTCTGAACACACACTTTCACATTAGGCAGTCTGTACACTCACGGCCGCAAAACCTTAGCCTGTACTCTCATGTCCCAAAACCCCATCCTGCACACTCACTGTCACAAACTCCAGTCTCTACCCTCACTGCCCCGAACCCCAGTCTGTACTCTCACTGCCCGAAAACCTTAGCCTGTACCCTCACTGCGCCAAACCAGAGACTGTACACTCAATGCCCCAATCCCAGCCTGTACACTGATTGCCCCAAAACCCATTCTGTAAACTCATTGCCCCAAACCACAGCCTGTACACTGACCACCTGAAAATCCCCAGTGTCTACACCGTATCCCACACACCAGTCTGTATACTCACTGCCCCAAAACCCAGCATTACGCGCACCATCCAAAACCTCAGACTGTACACTCATTGCCCCAATTTCACCCTGTGCACTGCCTGCCACAAAACACAGTCTGTATGCTCAATGCGCCAAACCCCAGTTTGTACAGTCACTGCCCCAAAACCCGTCTGTATAGTCACTGCCCCAAAACCAGTGGCTACACTCGCTTTCACAAACCCCAGTCTGTACACGCATTGCCGCAAAACCCCAGTCTGTACAATCATTGCCCCAAAACCCCAGTCTGTAAACTCCCTGCCCCAAACCCCAGTCTGTGCATTCACAGCCTTAAACCCCAATATGTACACTCATTGCCACACAACCCTAGTCTGCACACTGACTGCATCAAAACCCCAGTCTGTGTACCCACTGCCCCAAAACACCAGTCTGTAAACTCACTGTCACAAAACCCCATCCTGTACACTCACTGTCAGAAAACCCAGTCTCCATCCTCACTGCCCCGGACCCGAGTCTGTACGCTCTTTGCCCCAAACGCCAGCCTGGACACTCACCGCCCCAAACCCCACACTGTACACTCACCGCCCCAATCCCCTCTCTTTACCTTCACTCACCAAAACCCCAGTGTGTACACACACTGTCCCAAATCCCAGTCTGTACATTCACTACCACGAACCTCATTCCATACACTCACGATGCCCTAACCCCGTCTGTACACTCACTGCCCCTAAACCCAACCTGTTCCACGAAGCCCCACAGCCTGGTGTGGACACTCACTATCCCAAACACCAGTGCGTACACTGATTGCCCCAAAATCATTTTGTAAACTCAATGCCAAAATTTCCAGCCTGTACACTGACCGCTCGAAAATCCACACTGAATACACAGTATCCCAAACACCAGTCTGTACACTCACTGCCCCAAAACCCCGCTTTACACTCACCATCCGAAATCTCAGCCTGTACACCCATTGCCCCAAACCCCAGTGTGCACACTCACTGCCCCTAACCCCAGTTTGTACAGTGACTACCCCAATCCCCAGTCTGAACACACACTTTCCCATTAGGCAGTCTGTACACTCACTGCTGCAAAACCCCAGTCTGCACACTCCCAAAACCCAGTCTGTACACTCACTGCCGCAAAACCTTAACCTGTACTCTCATGCCCCAAAACCCCATCCTATACACTCACTGTCACAAACTCCAGTCTACCCTCACTGCCCCGAACCGCAGTCAGTACTCTCACTGCCCGAAAACCTTAGCCTGTACCCTCACTGTGCCAAACCACAGACTGTACACTCAATGCCCCAAACCACAGCCTGTACACTGACCGCCCGAAAATCCCCTATGTCTACACAGTATCCCACACACCAGTCTGTATACTCACTGCCCCGAAACCCAGCATCATGCTCACCATCCGAAACCTCAGTCTGTACACTCAAAGCCCCAAACTCCACCCTGTGCACTGCCTGCCACAAAACACAGTCTGTATACTCACTGCACCAAACCCCTGTTTTTATACTCACTGCCCCAAAACCCGTCTGTACAGTCAATGCCCCAAAACCCCACCCTGTACACCCACTGGCCCTAACCCCAGTCTGTAAACTCACTGCCCCAAACCCCACATTCACCGTCACAAAACCCTAGTCTGTACAGTGACTGCCCAAAACCCCAGTGGCTACACTTGCTTTCACAAACCCGTCTGTACACTCACTGCCCCAAAACCCTGTCTGTATTCTCACCGCCCTAAAACCCCAGTCTGTACAATCACTGCCCCAAAACCCCAGTCTGTAAATTCACTGCCCCAAACCCCAGGCTGTGCACTCACGGCCCCAATCCCCAATGTGTACACTCACTGCCACACAACCCTAGTTTGCACACTGACTGCATCAAAACCCAAGTCTGTGCACTCACTGCCCAAAAACACAAGTCTGTAAACTCACTGTCACAAACCCCATCCTGTACACTCACTGTCACAAAACCCAGTCTCCATCCTCACTGCCCCAATCCCCAGTCTGTACTCTCATTGCCCCAAACTCCAGCCTGGACACTTACCGCCCCAAACCCCACCCTGGACACTCACCACCCCAAACCCCTCTCTTTACCTTCACTCACCAAAACCCCAGTGTGTACACACACTCTCCCAAATCCCAGTCTGTACATTCACTACCCCAAACCTCATTCCATACACTCACGACCCAAAAACCCAGTCTGTACATGCACTGCCCCTAAACCCAGCCTGTTCGACGGAGCCCCACTATCCCAAATACCAGTCTGTACACTGATTGCCCCAAAACCATTTTGTAAACTCAACGCCCCAATTCCCAGCCTGTACACTGACCGCCCGAAAATCCACGCTGAATACGGAGTATCCCAAACACCAGTCTGTACACTCACTGCCCCATAACCCAGCTTTATGCTCACCATCCCAAACCTCAGTTTGTAAACTCATTGCCCAAAACTCCAGTCTGCACACTCCCCGCCCCAAAACCCCAGTCTGTACAGTGACTACCCAAACACCAGTCTGAACACACACTTTCACATGAGGCAGTTTGTACACTCACTGCTGCAAAACCCCAGTCTGTACACTCCCAAAACCCAGTCTGTACACTCACTGCCGCAAAACCTTGGTCTGTACTCTCATGCCCCAAAACCCCATCCTGTACACTGACAAACTCCAGTCTCTACCCTCACTGCCCCGAACCCCAGTCAGTACTCTCACTGCCCGAAAACCTTAGCCTGTACCCTCACTGCGCCAAACCACACACTGTGCACTCAATGCCCCAATCCCAGCCTGTATACTGACTGCCCAAAAATCCACACTGTATACACAGCATCCCAAACACCAGTCTGTACATTCACTGCCCCAAAACCCAACTTTAGGCTCACCATCCCAAACATCAATTTATACACTCACTGCCCCAAACTCCACCCTGTACACTCCCTGCACCAAAACCCAATCTGTACGGTCATTGCCCCTAACCCCAGTCTGTACAGTCACTGCACCAAAACCCGTCTGTACAGTCACTGCCCCAAAACACATCTGTACAGTCACTGCCCCAAACCGCAGTCTGTACACTCAATACCCCAAATCCTAGTCGGTACACTCACTGCCCCAAAACCCCAGTTTGTACAGTCACTGGCCCAAAAGCCATCTGTACAGTCACTTCCCAAACCCCAGTCTGTACACTCATTGCCCCAAACCCCAGTCTGTACACTCACTGCCCCAAAAGCCATCTGTACAGTCACTGCGCCAAAAACCAGACTGTACACTCACTGCCCCAAATCTCACTCTGAAAAGTCCCTTCCCCAAAACCACACACTGTACACTCGCTGTCCCAAACCTTAGTCTGTATGCTCATTGCTCCAAAACCTCAGCCTGTACTTTCACTGCCCCAAAACCCCAGTCTGTACAATCACTGCCCCAAAACCCCAGTTTGTAAACTCATGGCCACATACCCCAGTCTGTGCACTCACGGCCCTAAACCCCAAAATGTACACTCAATGCCACACAACCCTCGTCTGCACACTGACTGCATCAAAACCCCAGTCTGTGCACCAACTGCCCCAAAACACCAGTCTGCAAACTCACTGTCACAAACCCCATCCTGTACACTCACTGTCACAAAACCCAGTCTCCATCCTCACTGCCCCTAACCCCAATCTGTACGCTCATTGCCCCAAACCCCAGCCTGGACATTCACTGCCCCAAACCCCACTCTGTACACTCACTGCCCCTAACCCCAGTCTGTACAGTGAATATCCCAAACCCCAGTCTGAACACACACATTCATGTTAGGCAGTCTGTACACTCACTGCTGCAAAACCCCAGTCTGTGCACTCCCAAAACCCAGTCTGTATACTCACTGCCGCAAAATCTTAGCCTGTACTCTCATGCCCCAAAACCCCATCCTGTACACTCACTGTCACAAACTCCAGTCTCTACCCTCACTGCCCCGAACCTCAGTCTGTACTCTCACTGCCCGAAAACCTTAGCCTGTACTCTCACTGAGCCAAACCACAGACTGTACAATCAATGCCCCAATCCCAGCCTGTACACTGATTGCCCCAAAACTCATTCTGTAAACTCATTGCCCCAAACCACAGCCTGTACATTGACCGCCCGAAAATCCCCAATGTCTACACAGTATCCCACACAACAGTCTGTATACTCACTGCCCCAAAACCCAGCATCATGCTCACCATCCGAAACCTCAGTCTGTATACTCAATGCCCCAAACTCCACGCTGTGCACTGCCTGCCACAAAACACAGTCTGTATGCTCACTGCGCCAAACCCCAGTTTGTATACTCACTGCCCCAAAACCCATCTGTATAGTCAATGCCCCAAAACCCCACCCTGTACACTCACTGGCCCTAATCCCAGTCTGTAAACTCACTGCCCCAAACCCCAGTCTGTACACTCAGCGCCTCAAAACCCTAATCTGTACAGTGACTGCCCCAAACCCCAGTGGCTACTCTCGCTTTCACAAACCCCAGTCTGTACAATTACTGCCCCAAAACCCCATTCTGTAAACTCACTGCCCCAAACCCCAGTCTGTGCACTCATGGCCCTAAACCCCAATATGTACACTCACTGCCACACAACCCTCGTCTGCACACTGTCTGCATCAAAACCCCAGTCTGTGCACCCACTGCCCCAAAACACCAGTCTGTAAACTCACTGTCACAAACCCCAGTCTGTGCACTCACGGCCCTAAACCCCAGTCTGTAAACTCACTGCCCCAAACCCCAGTCTGTGCACTCATGGCCCTAAACCCCAATATGTACACTCACTGCCACACAACCCTCATCTGCACACTGTCTGCATCAAAACCCCAGTCTGTACAATCACTGCCCCAAAACCCCAGTCTGAACACACACTTTCACATTAAGCAGTCTGTACACTCACTGCTGCAAAACCCCTGTCTGTACACTCCCCAAACCCAGTCTGTACACTCACTGCCCCAAAACCCAGTCTGTACACTCACTGCTGCAAAACCTTAGCCTGTACTCTCATGCCCTAAAACCCCATCCTGTACACTCACTGTCACAAACTCCAGTCTCTACCCTCACTGCCCCGAACCCCAGTCAGTACTCTCACTGCCCGAAAACCTTAGCCTGTACCCTCACTGTGCCAAACCACAGACTGTACACTCAATGCCCCAATCCCAGCCTGTACACTGACCGCCTGAAAATCCACACTGTATACGCAGTATCCCAAACAGCAGTCTGTACGCTCACTGCCCCAAAACCCAGCTTTACGCTCACCATCCCAAACATCAACTTATACACTCACTGCCCCAAACTCCACCCTGTGCACTCCCTGCACCAAAACCCAGTCTGTACAGTCATTGCCCCTAACCCCAGTCTGTAAAGTCACTGCACCAAAACCCATCTGTACAGTCACTGCCCGAAAACACATCTGTACAGTCACTGGCCCAAACTGCAGTCTGTACACTTACTGCCCCAAACCCCAGTGTGTACACTCACTGCCCCAAAACCCCAGTCTGTAGAGTCACTGGCCCAAAAGCCATCTGTACAGTCACTTCCCAAACCCCAGTCTGTACACTCACTGCCCCAAAAGCAGTCTGTACAGTCACTGCCCCAAAAACCAGACTGTACACTCACTGCCCCGAACCTCACTCTGAACACTCCCTGCCCCAAAACCATACACTGCACACTTGCTGTCCCAAACCTCAGTCTGCATGCACATTGCCCCAAAACCCCACCCCGTACTTTCACTGCCCCAAACCCCAGTCTGTACATTCACTGCCCCAAACCCCAGTCTGTACATTCACTGTCCCAAACCCCAGTCTTGAAATTGACTGTCACAAAACCAAGTTTGTGCACGCACTGCCCAAAAACCCAGTCTGTACACTCACTGCCCTGAACACCAGTCTGTAACTTTTGCCTCAAACCCCAGTCTGTACTCTCAGTGCCCGAAATCCTTAGCCGGTACCTTCACTGCCCCAAACTCCACAATGTGCACTGCCTGCACCAAAACCCAGTCTGTACAGTCACTGCCCCAAAACCCGTCTGTACACTCACTGCACCAAACCTCAGTCTTTACACTCACTGCCCCAAAATCCAAGACTGTGCAAAACCGCAGTCTGTACACTCACAGCTCCAAATCCCAGTCTGTACACTCACTGCTGCAAAACCCCAGACTGTGTAATTACAGCCTCAAACCCCCATCTGTACACTCACTGCCCCACAACCCTGGTCTGCACACTGACTGCATCAAAACCCCAGTCTGCACACCCACTGCCACAATCCCCAGTCTGTGCACTCACTGCCCCAAAATACCAGTCTGTAAACTCACTGTCACAAACCCCATCCTGTACACTCACTGTCACAAAACCCAGTCTCCATCCTCACTGCCCCAAACCCAGTCTGTACTTTCACTGCCCAAAATACTTAGCCTATACCTTCACTGCCCCAAACCCCAGACTATACACTCACTGTCCCAAACCCCAGTCTGTACACGCACTGCCCTAAACCCCAGTCTGTACACTCACTGCCCCAAAACCCAGTCTGTACACTCACTGCTGCAAAAACTTAGCCTGTACTCTCATGCCCCAAAACCCCATCCTGTACACTCACTGTCACAAACTCCAGTCTCTACCCTCATTGCCACATACCCCAGTCAGTACTCTCACTGCCCAAAAATCTTAAAGTGTACCCTCACTCGCCAAGCCATAGACTGTACACTCAGTGCCCCAAATCCCAGCCTGTACACTCACTGTCACAAAACCCAGTCTGTACACTCACTCCCCTAAATTCCAGTCTGTACACTCACTGCCCCCAAATCCCAGACTGTTCCCACTGCCGCAAAACCCCAGTCTCTAAATTCACTGCCCCAAAACCCAGCTTTAAGCTCACCATCCCAAACATCAAACTTTACACTCACTGCTCCAAACTCCACCCTGTGCACTGCCTGCACCAAAACCGAGTCTGTACAGTCACTGCCCCTAACCCCAATCTGAACAGTCAGTGCCCCAAAACCCGTCTGTACACTCACTGCCCCAAAACACATCTGTAGAGTCACTGCCCCAAACCGCAGTCTGTACACTCACTGCCCCTAAACTCAGTCTGTACACTCACTGCGGCAAAACCAATCGGTACACTCACTGCCTCAAACTCCAGTCTATACACTCACTGCCCCAAAACGCAGTCTGTACAGTCACTGGACAAAAACCCGTCTGTACAGTCACTTCCCAAACCCCAGTCTGTACACTCACTGCCCCAAATTCCAGTCTGTACACTCACTGCCCCAAAACCCTGTTTGTACAGTCACTGCCCCAAACCCCAGTCTGTACACTCACTGCCCCAAAACCATACACTGTACACTCGCTGCCCCAAACCTCAGTCTGTATGCTCATTGCTTCAAAACCCCACCCTGTACTTTCACTGCCCCAAACCCCAGTCTGTACATTCAATGCCACAAAGCCCAGTCTGTACACTCACTGCCCTAAACGCCAGTCTGTAAGCTCATTGCCCCAAAGTCCAGTCTGTACACTCACTGTCACAAACCCCAGTCTGCACTCTCAATGCCCGAAATACTTAGCCTGTACATTCACTGCTCCAAACTCCAGACTGTACACTCACTGCCCCAAACCTCAGTTTGACGCTCAGTGTCCCAAAATCCCAGATTGTGTACTCACTGCCGCAAAACCTCAGTCTGTACACTCACTGCCCCAACACCCCAGTCTGAACCCTTACTGCCCCAAAGCCCAATCGGTACACTGACTACTCCAAAACACCAGTCTGTACATTCACTGTCACAAAACCCAGCCTCTACACTGAATGTCACAAAACCCAGTCTGTAAACTCACTGCCGCAAAACCTTAGCCTGTACTCTCATGCCCGAAAACCCCATCCTGTACGCTCACTGTCACAAACTCCAGTCTCTACCCTCACTGCCCCGAACCCCAATCTGTATTCTCATTGCCTGAAAACCTTAGCTTGTACTCTCACTTCCCCAAACACCAGCCTATACACACAATGCCCCAAACCCCAGTCTGGACACTGACCGCCTGAAAATCCCCAATGTCTACACAGTATCACACACACCAGTCTGTATACTCACTGCCCCAAAACCCAGCATTACGCTCACCATCCGAAACCTCAGTCTGTACACTCAATTCCCCAAACTCCAACCTGTGCACTGCCTGCCACAAAACACAGTCTGTATGCTCAGTGCTCCAAACCCCAGTTTGTGCATTCATTGCCCCAAAACCCATCTGTATAGTCACTGCCCCAAAACCCCACCCTGTACACTCACTGGCCCTAACCCCAGTCTGTAAACTCACTGCCAAAACCCCAGTCTGTACACTCACCGCCACAAAACCCTAGTCTGTACAGTGACTGCCCAAAACTCCAGTGGCTACACTCGCTTTCACAAACCCCAGTCTGTACACTCACTGCCCCAAAACCTCAGTCTGTACAATCACTGCCCCAAAACACAAGTCTGTAAACTCACTGTCACAAACCACCATCCTGTACACTCACTGTCACAAACTCCAGTCTCTACCCTCACTGCCCCGAACCCCAATCTGTATTCTCATTGCCTGAAAACCTTAGCTTGTACTCTCACTTCCCCAAACACCAGCCTATACACAATGCCCCAAACCCCATCCTGGACACTCACCGCCCCAATCACCTCTCTTTACCTTCACTCACCAAAACCCCAGTGTGTACACACACTCTCCCAAATCCGAGTCTGTACATTCACTACCCCAAAACTCATTCCATACACTCACGACACCAAAACCCAGTCTGTACACTCACTGCCACAAAACCCAGCCTACTCCATGCAACCCCACAGCCTGGTGTGGACACTCACTATCCCAAACACCAGTCTGTACACTGATTGCCCCAAAACCATTTTGTAAACTCAACGCCCCAATTCCCAGCCTGTACACTGACCGCCGAAAATACACACTGAATACACAGTATCCCAAACACCAGTCTGTACACTTGCTGCCCCAAAACCTAGCTTTATGGTCACCATCCCAAACCTCAGTCTGTAAACTCATTGCCCCAAACCCCAGTCTGTACAGTGACTACCCCAAATCCCAGTCTGAACACACACTTTCACATTAGGCATTCTGTACACTCACTGCTGCAAAACCCCAGTCTGAACACTCCCAAAACCCAGTCTGTACACTCACTGCCGCAAAACCTTAGCCTGTACTCTCATGCCCGAAAACCCCGTCCTGTACACTCACTGTCACAAACTCCAGTCTCTACCCTCACTGCCCTGAACCCTAGTCAGTACTCTCACTGCCCGAAAACCTTAGCCTGTACCCTCACTGCGCCAAGCCACAGACTGTACACTCAATGGCCCAATCCCAGCCTGTACACTGACTTCCCGAAAATCTAAACTGTATACACAGTACCCCAAACACCAGTCTGTACGCTCACTGCCCCAAAACCCAGCTTTAGGCTCACCATCCCAAACATCAATTTATACACTCACTGCCCCAAACTCCACCCTGTGCACTCCCTGCACCAAAACCAAGTCTGGACAGTGACTGCCCCAAAACACATCTTTACAGTCATTGCCCCAAACCGCAGTCTGTACACTCACTGCCCCAAACCCCAGTCTGTACACTCACTGCCCCAAACCCCAGATGGTACACTTACTGCCCCAAACCTCACTCTGAACACTCCCTGCCCCAGAACCACATACTGTACACTCGCTGTCCCAAACCTCAGTCTATACATTTACTGCTGGAAACCCCAGTCTGTACACTCACTGTCACAAAACCCAGTTTGTGCACTCACTGCCCCAAAGCCCAGTCTGTACACTCACTATCCTAAATGCCAGTCTGTACACTCATTGCCCCAAACCCCTGTCTGTACACTCAATGCCCTAAATCCTTAGCCTGTACCTTCACTGCTCCAAACCCCAGACTGTGCAGTCCCAGCCCAAACACCCCAGTCTGAACCCTCACTGCCCCAAAGCCCGTCTTTACAGTCATTGCCCTAAAACCCTAGTCTGTACACTCTCTGACCAAAAACCCACCCTGTATATTCCCGGCACCAAAGACCAGTCTGTAGGCTCACTGCGCCAAACCCCAGTCTGTACAGTCACTGCCACAAAACTCAGTCTGTTCAATCACTGCGCCAAAACCACAGTCTGTACACGCACTGCCCCAAACCCCAGTCTGTACACGCACTGCCCCAAAACCCAGTCTGTACATACACTGCTCCAAATCCCAGACTGAACTCTCACTGCCTGAAATACTTAGCCTGTACCTTCACTACCCCAAACCCCAGACTATACACTCACTGCCCCAAACCCCAGTCTGTACACTCACTGGCCCAAACCCTAGTCTTTACAGTCATTGCCCCAACACCCTAGTCTGTACACTCACTGACCCAAAACCCAGCTTTATGCTCACCTTCCCAAACCTCAATCTGTACACTCATTGCCCAAAACCCCAGTCTGCACACTCACTGTCCCTAAACCCAATCTTTAAGCTGACTGTCCCAAACCCCAGTCTGTACACTCACTGGCCCAAAACCCCAGTCTGTACAGTGACTGCCCCAAACCCGAGTCTGAACACATACATTCACAATACACAGTCTGTACACTCACTGCCGCAAAACCTTAGCCTGGACTCTCATGCCCCAAAACCCATCCTGTACACTCACTGTCACAATCTCCAGTCTCTACTCTCATTGCCACGAACACCAGTCAGTATTTTCACTGCCTGAAAACCTTAGTCTGTACCCTCACTGCACCAAACATAGACTGTAGACTCAGTGCCCCAAATCCCAGCCTGTACACTGACCGCCCGAAAATCCACACTGTATACGCAGTATCCCAAACACCAGTCTGTACACTCGATGCCCCAAAACCCAACTTTATGCTCACCTTCCGAAACATCAGTGTGTACACTCACTGCCCCAAACTCCATCCTCTATACTCCCTGCATCAAACCCCAGTCTGTAGGCTCACTGCGCCAAACCCCAGTCTGTGCAGTCAATGCCCCAAACTGCAGTGTGTACATTCACTGCCCCAAAACTCTGTCTGTACACTCACTGCGCCAAACCACAGTCTGTACACTCACTGCCCCAAACCCCAGTCTGTAAACTCACTGACCCACACCCCAGTCTGTGCAGTCAATGCCCCAAACTGCAGTCTGTACAGTGACTGCCTCAAACCCGAGTCTGAACACATACATTCACAATACACTGTCTGTAGACTCACTGCTGCAAAACCCCAGTCTGTACACTCACTACCCCAAACTGCATCCTCTATACTCCCTGCATCAAACCCCAGTCTGTACAGTCAATGCCCCAAACTGCAGTGTGTACATTCACTGCCCCAAAACTCTGTCTGTACACTCACTGCGCCAAAACCACAATCTACAGACTCACTGCCCCAAACCACAGTCTGTACACTCACTGCCCCAAACCACAGTCTGTACACTCACTGCCCCAAACCACAGTCTGTACACTCACTGCCCCAAACCACAGTCTGTACACTCACTGCCCCAAACCACAGTCTGTACACTCACTGCCCCAAACCACAGTCTGTACACTCACTGCCCCAAACCACAGTCTGTACACTCACTGCCCCAAACCACAGTCTGTACACTCACTGCCCCAAACCACAGTCTGTACACTCACTGCCCCAAACCACAGTCTGTACACTCACTGCCCCAAAACCCCAGTCTGTAAACTCACTGACCCAAACCACAGTCTGTACACTCACTGCCCCAAACCACAGTCTGTACACTCACTGCCCCAAACCACAGTCTGTACACTCACTGCCCCAAACCACAGTCTGTAAACTCACTGACCCAAACCACAGTCTGTAAACTCACTGACCCAAACCCCAGTCTGTACAGTCACCGCCACAAAACCCAGCTTTACGCTCACCATGCCAAACATCAATCTTTACACTCACTGCCCCAAACTCCAACCTGTGCACCACCTGCACCAAAACCCAGTCTGTACAGTCACTGCCCCTAGCTCCAATCTGTACAGTCACTGCCCCAAAAGCCGTCGGGACAATCACTGGCCCAAAAGCCATCTGTACAATCACTTCCCAAACCCCAGTCTGTACACTCACTGCCCCAAAAGCCATCTGTACAGTCACTGCCCCAAAAACCAGACTGTACACTCACTGCCCCAAACCTCACTCTGAACACTCCCTGCCCCAAAACCACAAACTGCACACTCGCTGTCCCAAACCTCAGTCTGTATGCTCATTGCCCCAAAACCCCACCCCGTACTTTCACTGCCCCAAACCCCAGTCTGTACATTCACTGCCACAAACCCCAGTCTGTAAACTGACTGTCACAAAACCAAGTTTGTGCACTCACTGCCCCAAAACCCAGTCTGTACACTCACTGCCCTAAACACCAGTCTGTAAGCTCATTGCCCCAAACCTCAGTCTGTATTCTCAATGCCCGAAATCCTTAGCCTGTACCTTCACTGCCCCAAACTCCACCCTATGCACTGCCTGCACCAAAATCCAGTCTGTACAGTCACTGTCCCTAACCCCACTCTGTACAGTCACTGCCCCAAAATCGGTCTGTACACTCACTGCCCCAAACCTCAGTCTTTACACTCACTGCCCCAAACCCCAGTCTGTACACTTACTGCAGCAAAATCCCAGACTGTGTAATCACTGCCCGAAACCCCCATCTGTACACTCACTGCCCCACAGCCCTGGTCTGCACACTGACTGCATCAAAACCCTAGTTTGCACACTCACTGCCACAATGCCCAGTCTGTGCACTCACTGCCCCAAAACACCAGTCTGTAAACTCACTGTCACAAACCCCATCCTGTACACTCACTGTCACAAAACCCAGTCTCCATTCTCACTGCCCCAAACCCCAGCCTGTACTCTCACTGCCCGAAATATTAGCCTATACATTCACTGCCCCAAACCCCAGACTATACACTCACTGTCCCAAACCCCAGTCTGTACACGCACTGCCACAAACCCCAGTCTGTACACTCACTGCCCCAAAACCCAGTCTGTACACTCACTGCCGCAAAACCTTAGTCTGTACTCTCATGCCCCAAAACCCCATCCTGTACACTCACTGTCACAAACTCCAAGTCTCTACACTCACTGCCCCGAACCCCAGTCAGTACTCTCACTGCCCCAAAACCTGAGTCTGTACCCTCACTGCGCCAATCTATAGACTCAGTGCCCCAAATCCCAGCCTGTACACTCACTGTCACAAAACCCAGTTTGTGCACTCACTGCACAAAAACCCAGTCTGTACACTCACTCCCCTAAATGCCAGTCTATACACTCACTGCCCCCAAATCCCAGACTGTACCCACTGCCGCAAAACCCCAGTCTCTAAACTCACTGCCCCAAAACCCAGCTTTACGCTCACCATCCCAAACATCAAACTTTACACTCACTGCCCCAAAATCCACCCTGTGCACTGCCTGCTCCAAAACCGAGTCTGTACAGTCACTGCCCCTAACCCCAATCTGTACAGTCACTGCTCCAAAACCCATCTGTACAGTCACTGCCCCAAAACACATCTGTACAGTCACTGCCCCAAACCGAAGTCTGTATACTCACTGCCCCAAAACTCAGTCTGTACACTCACTGCGGCAAAACCCCAGTCTGTACACTCACAGCCCCAAATTCCAATCTATACACTCACTGCCCCAAAACCCAGTCTGTACACTCACTGCCGTAAAACCTTAGCCTGTACTCTCATGCCCCAAAACCGCAGTCTGTACACTCATTGCCCCAAACCCCAGTCTGTACACTAAATGGTGCAAAATCCCAGACTGTGTAATCACTGCCCCAAACACCCATCTGTACACTCACTGCCCCACAACCCTGGTCTGCACACTGACTGCATCAAAACCCCAGTCTGCATACTCACTGCCACAATTCCCTGTCTGTGCACTCACTGCCCCAAAACACCAGTTTGTAAACTCACTGTCACAAACCCCATCCTGTACACTCACTGTCACAAAACCCAGTCTCCATCCTCACTGCCCCAAACCCCAGTCTGTACTCTCACTGCCCGAAATACTTAGCCTATACCTTCACTGCCCCAAACCCCAGACTATACACTCACTGTCCCAAACCCCAGTCTGTACAAGCACTGCCCCAAACCCCAGTCTGTACACTCACTGCCCCAAAACCCAGTCTGCACACACACTGCTGCAAAACCTTAGCCTGTCCTCTCATGCCCCAAAACCCCATCCTGTACACTCACTGTCACAAATTCCAGTCTCTGCCCTCAGTGCCCCGAACCCCAGTCAGTACTCTCACTGCCCAAAAACCTTAATCTGTACCCTCACTGCGCCAAACCATAGACTGTACACTCAGTGCCCCAAATCCCAGCCTGTACACTCACTCACAAAACCCAGTTTGTGCACTCACTGCCCCAAAGCCCAGTCTGTACACTCACTGCCCTAAAAGCCAGTCTGTAAGCTCATTGCCCCAAACCCCAGTCTGTACACTCACTGTCACAAACCCCAGTCTGCACTCTCAATGCCCGAAATCCTTAGCCTGTACCTTCACTGCTTCAAACCCCAGACTGTACACTCACAGCCCCAAACCTCAGTTTGTACACTCACTGTCCCAACACCCCAGTCTGAACCCTCAGTGCCCCAAAGCCCAGTCTGTACACTGACTACTCCAAAACACCAGTCTGTACATTCACTGTCATAAAACCCAGCCTCTACACTGAATGTCACAAACCCCGGTCTGTGCACTCACTGCTCCCAAAACCCAGCTTTACGCTCACTATCTCAAACATCAATCTTTACATTCACTGCTCCAAACTCCACCCTGTGCATGGCCTGCACCAAAACCCAGTCTTTACAGTCACTGCCCCTAACCCCAATCTGTAGAGTCACTGCCCCACAAACCGTCTGTACAGTCACTGCCCCAAAACACATCTGTACACTCACTGCCCCAAACCCCAGTCTATACACTCACTGCCCCAAAACGCAGTCTATAAAGTCACTGGACCAAAACGCGTCTGTGCAGTCACTTCCCAAACCCCAGTCTGTACACTCACTGCCCCAAAACCCTGTCAGTACAGTCACTGCCCCAAACCTCACTCTGTACACTCCCTGCCCCAAAACCACACACTGTACACTCGCTGCCCCAAACCTCAGTCTGTATGCTCATTGCCCCAAAACCCCACCCTGTACTTTCACTGCCTCAAACCCCACTCTGTTCATTCAATGCCACAAACCCCAGTCTGTACACTCACTGCCCCAAATCCCAGTCTGTACACTCACTGCCCTAAACGCCAGTCTGTAAGCTCATTGCCCCAAAACCCAGTCTGTACACTCACTGTCACAAAACCCAGTCGGCACTCTCAATGCCCGAAATCCTTAGCCTGTACATTCACTGCTCCAAACCCCAGTCTGTACACTCACTGCCCCAAAACTCAGTTTGTACACTCACTGCCCCAAAATCCCAGATTGTGTACTCACTGCCGCAAAACCGCAATGTGTACACTCACTGCCGCAACACCCGAGTCTGAACCCTCACTGCCCCAAAGCCCAATCGGTACACTGACTACTCCAAAACACCAGTCTGTACATTCATCTGTCACAAAACCCAGCCTCTACACTGAATGTCACAAACCCCGGTCTGTGCACTCACTGCCCAAAACCTTATCCCGTGCTCACATGCCCCAAAACCCCACCCTGTACACTCACTGTGACAAACCCCAGTCTCTACCCTCACTGCCCCGAACCCCAATCTGTACTCTCATTGCCTGAAAACCTTAGTCTGTACTCTCACTTCCCCAAACACCAGACTATACACTCAATGCCCCAAACCCCAGTCTGTACACTCAATTCTCCAAACTCCACCCTGTGCACTGCCTGCCACAAAATACAGTCTGTATGCTCACTGCTCCAAACCCCAGTTTGTACACTCACTGCCACAAAACCGCAGTCTGTACAATCACTGCCCCAAAACACCATCCTGTACACTCACTGTCACAAAACCCTGTCTCCACCCTCACTGCCCCGAACCCCAGTCTGTACTCTCATTGCCCGAAACCCCAGCCTGAACACTACCGCCCCATACCCCACCCTGAACACTCACCACCCCAATCACCTCTCTTTACCTTCACTCACCAAAACCCCAGTGTGTACACACACTCTCCCAAATCCCAGTCTGTACATTCACTACCCCAAACTCATTCCATCCACCCACGACCCCAAAACCCACTCTGTACACTCACTGCCCCTAAACCCAACCTGTACACTGACTGCCCGAAAACCTTAGCCTGTACCCTCACTGCGCCAACCCACAGACTGTACACTCAATGCCCCAATTCCAGCCTGTACACTGACCGCCCGAAAATCCAAACTGTATACAGAGTACCCCAAACACCAATCTGTATGCTCACTGCCCCAAAACTCAGCTTTAGGCTCACCATCCCAAACATCAATTTATACACTCACTGCCCCAAACTCCACCCTGTGCACTCCCTGCACCAAAACCCAGTCTGTACAGTCATTGACCCAAACCCCAATCTGTACAGTCACTGCACCAAAACCCGTCTGGACAGTGACTGCCCTAAAACACATCTGTACAGTCACTGCCCAAACCCCAGTCTGTACACTCACTGCCCCAAACCCCAGACGGTACACTTATTGCCCCAAACCTCACTCTGAACACTCCCTGCCCCAAAACCACACACTGTACACTCGCTGTCCCAAACCTCAGTCTGTATGCTCATTGCCCCAAAACCCCACCCTGTACTTTCACTGCCCCAAACCCCAGTCTGTACATTCACTGCCGGAAACCCCAGTCTGTACACTCACTGTCACAAAACCCAGTTTGTGCACTCACTGCCACAAAGCCCAGTCTGTACACTCACTGCCCTAAACGCCAGTCTGTAAGCTCATTGCCCCAAACCCCAGTCTGTACACTCATTGCCCTAAATCCTTAGCCTACATACCGACTGCTCCAAACCCCAGACTGTACACTCCCAGCCCAAACACCCCAGTCTGATCTCTCACTGCCCCAAAGCCCGTCTTTACAGTCATTGCCCCAAAACCCTAGTCTGTACACTCACTAACCCAAAACCCACCCTGTACATTCCCGGCGCCAAACCCCAGTCTGTCGGCTCACTGCGCCAAACCCCAGTCTGTACAGTCACTGCCCCAAAACCACAGTCTATAGACTCACAGCCCCAAACACCATTCTGTACGCTCACTGCCCGAAAACCCCAGTCTCTACAGTCACTGGCCCAAAAGCCGTCTGTACAGCCACGGTCCCAAACCCCAGTCTGACCTCTCACTGCCCGAAATACTTAGCCTGTACGTTCACTGCCCCAAACCCCAGACTATACACTGACTGCCCCAAACCCCAGTCTGTGCACTCACTGCCCCAAAACACCAGTCTGTATACTCACTGTCACAAACCCCATCCTGTACACTCACTGTCACAAAACCCAGTCTTCATCCTCACTGCCCCGAATCCCAGTCTGTAGTCTCATTGCCCCAAACTCCAACCTGGACACTCACCGCCCCAAACCCCACCCTGTACACTCACCGCCCTAATCCCCTCTCTTTACCTTTTCACTCACCAAAACCGCAGTGTGTACACACACTGTCCCAAATCCCAGTCCATACACTCACGACCCCTAAACCCCTAAAGTCTGTATGCTCACTGCCACAAAACCCAGCCTGTTCCACGCAGCCCCACAGCCTGGTGTGGACACTCACTATCCCAAACACCAGTCCGTACACTGATTGCCCCAAAACCATTTTGTAAACTCAACACCCCAATTTTCAGCCTGTACACTGACCACCCAAATATCCACTCTGAATACGCAGTATTCCAAAGACCAGTCTGTACACTCACTGCCCCAAAACACAGCTTTATGCTTACCATCCCAAATCTCAATCTGTAAACTCATTGCCCAAAACCCCAGTGTATAGACTCACTGCCCCAAACCCCAGTCTGTACACTCACTGCCCCAAAACCCCAGTCTGTACAGTCAAAGGCCCAAAAGCCATTTGTACAATTACTGTCCCAAACCCCAGTCTGAACACACACTGTCCCAAACCCCAGTCTGTATACTCATTGCCCCAAAAGCAAGGTCTGTACACTCACTGCCCCAAACCCCAGTCTGAACACTTCCTGCCCCAAAACGACACACTATACACTCGCTGCCCCAAACCTCAGTCTGTATGCTCATTGCTCCAAAACCACAACCTGTACTTTCACTGCCCCAAACCCCAGTCTGTACATTCACTGTCCCAAACCCCAGTGTGTACACTCACTGCCGCAAAACCTCAGTCTCTACATTCACTGCCCCAAAACCTTGTCTGTATTCTTACTGCCCCAAAACCCGAGTCTGTACAATCACAGCTGTAAAACCCAGTCTGTAAACTCACTGCCCGAAAGCCCAGTCTGTACACTCACTGCCCCAAAACCCCACCCTGTACAATCACTGGCCCTAACCCCAGTCTGTAAACTCAATGTCCCAAAACCTAGTCTGTAAAGTGACTGCCCCAAACTCCAGTGGGTACACTTGCTTCCAAAAACCCCAGTCTGTACACTCACTTTCACAAACCCTTGTCTGTACACTCACTGCCACAAAATCCTAGTCTGTTTACACACTGCCCCGAACCCCAGTCTGGGTATGCACGGCCCTAAACACTAGTCTGTAAACTCACTGTCACAAACCCCATCCTGTACACTCACTGTCACAAAACCCAGTCTCCATCCTCAATGCCCCTGAACCCCAGTCTGTACTCTCACTACCCGAAATCATTTGCCCATACCTTCACTGCCCCAAACCCCAGACTATGCACTCACTGCCCCAAACCCCAGTCTTCACACTCACTGCCCCAAACCCCAGTCTGTACACGCATTGCCCGAAACCCCAGTCTGTATCCTCACTGACCCAAAATCCAGCTTTATGCTCACCCTCCCAAACCTCAGTCTGTACACTCATTGCCCCAAACCCCAGTCTGCACCCTCACTGCCCCTAACCCCAATGTTTAAGCTGACTGTCCCAAACCCCAGTCTGGACACTCACCGCCCCAAAACCAAAGTCTGTACAGTGACTGCCCCAAACCTCAGTCTGAACTCACACTTTCACAATACACTGTCTGTACACTCACTGCTGCAATACCCCAGTCTGTACACTCAGTGCCCCAAAATCCAGTCTGTAAACTCACTGTCACAAACTCCAATCTCTACCCTCACTGCCCCAGACCCCAGTCAGTACTCTCACTGCCCGAAAACATTAGTCTGAACACTCAGTGCGTCAAACCATGGGCTCTACACTCGGTGTCCCAAATCCCAGCCTGTACACTGACCGCCCGAAAATCCACACTGTATAAGCAGTATCCCAACCAACAGTCTGTACACTCGCTGCCTCAAAACCCAGCTTTACACTCACCATCCAAAACATCATTCTGTACACTCACTGCCCCAAACTCCACCCTGTACACTTGCTGCACCAAATCCCAGTCTGTAGGCTCACTGCCCCAAACTCCACCCTGTACACTTCCTGCACCAAAACCCAGTCTGTAGGCTCACTGCGCCAAACTCCAGTCTGTACAGTCACTGTCCCAAAGCACAGTCAGTACACTCACTGCCCCAAAACGCAGTCTGTACACTCACTGCGCCAAAACCACAGCCTGTTGATCACTGCCCCAAACCATAGTCTGTACAGTCACAGCCCCAAACCCCAGTCTGTACATTCACTGCCCCAAACCCTACTCTGAACATTCCCTGCACCAAAACCCCACCCTGTACTCTCACTGCCACAAACCCCAGTCTGTACATTCACTGTCCCAAAACCCTGTCTGTATTCTGACTGCCCCAAAACCCAAATCTGTACAATCACTGCCCTAAAACCCCATACTGTACACTCACTACCCCAAACCTCACTCTGAACACTCCCTGCCCTAAAACCACACACTGTACACTCGCTGCCCCAAACCTCAGTCTGTATGCTCTGCCCCAAAACCCCAGTCTGTACACTCACTGTCACAAAACCCAGTCTGTACTCTCAATGCCCCAAAACCCCAGTCTGTACTCTCACTGTCACAAACACCAGTCTGTACACTCACTGCCCAAAACTCTTAGCCTGTAACTTCACTGCTCCAAACCCCAGAGCGTACACTTACTGTCGCAAACCCCGGTCTGTACACTCACTGTCACAAACCTCAGTCTGTACTCTTAATGCCCGAAATTCTTAGCCTGTAACTTCACTGCTCCAAACCCCAGACTGTACACTTACTGCCCCAAACCTCAGTCTGTACACTCACTGCCCCCAAATCCCAGAATGTGTACACACTGCCATAAAACATCAGTCTGCACTCTCACTGTCACAAACCCCAGTCTGTACTCTCAATGCCCGAAATTCTTAGCCTGTAACATCACTGCTTCAAACCCCAGTCTGTACACTCACTGCTGCAAAACCCCAGACCGTGTACTCACTGCCCCAAACCCCAGTCTGTACACGCACTGCCCCAAACCCCAGTCTGTACACGCACTGCCCCAAACCCCAGTCTGTACACTCACTGACACAAAAGCCAGCCTTATGCTCACCATCCCAAACCTCAGTCTGTACACTCACTGCCCCAAAACCCAGTCTGTACACTTATTGCCGCAAAACCTTAGCCTGTACTCTCATGCCCCAAAACCCCATCCTGTACACTCACTGTCACAAACTCCAGTCTTTACACTCACTGCCCCAAACCCCAGTCGGTAATCTCACTGCCCGAAAACCTTAGGCTGTACCCTCACTGCGCCAAACCATAGGCTGTACACTCAGTGCCACAAAACCCAGCTTTACCCTCACCATCCCAAACCCGTCTGTACACTCACTGCCCCAAACCCCAAACTGGACACTCACTGCCCCAAATCCCACCCTGAAAACTCACTGCCCCAATCCCCTCTCTTTACCTTCACTCACCAAAACCCCAGTGTGTATACACACTGTCCCAAATCCCAGTCTGTACACTCACTACCCCAAACTTCACTCACTGCCCCTGAACCCAGCCTGTTCCACGCAGCCCCACAGCCTGGTGTGGACACTCACTATCCCAAACACCAGTCCGTACACTGATTGTCCCAAAACCTATTTTGTAAACTCAACAACCCAAACCCCAGCCTGTACACTGACCGCCCGAAAATCCACACTGATTACGCAATATCCCAAACACCAGTCTGTACACTCAATGCTCCAAAACACAGCTTTATGCTCACCATCCCAAACCTCAGTCTGTACAATGACTACCTCAAACCCCAGTCTGAGCACACACTTTCACATTAGGCAGTCTGTACACTCACTGCTGCTAAATCCCAGTCTGTACACTCCCAAAACCCAGTCTGTATACTCACTGCCGCAAAATCTTAGCCTGTACTCGCATGCTCCAAAACCTCATCCTGTACACTCACTGTCACAAAATCCAGTCTCTACCCTCACTGCCCCGAACCCCAGTCAGTACTCTTAGTGCCCAAAAACCTTAGCCTGTACCCTCACTATGCCAAACCACAGACTGTACAATCAATGCCCCAATCCCAGCCTGTATACTGACCTCCCAAAAATCCACACTGTATATGCAGTATCCCAAACACCATTCTGTATGCTCACTGTCCCAAAACCCAGCTTTACGCTCACAATCCCAAACATCAATTTATACACTCACTGCCCCAAACTCCACCCTGTGCACTCCCTGCACCAAAGCTGCAGTCTGTACTCTCACTGCCCCTAACCCCAGTCTGTACACTCACTGCCCCTAACCCAGTCTGTACACTCACTGCCCCGAACCCCAGTCTTACCGTCACTAGCCTAAAAAACATCTGTACGCTCACTGCCCCAAACCGCAGTCTGTACACTCACTGCCACAAAACCCGTCTGTACACTCACTGCCCCAAACCTTACTCTGAATACTCCCTGCCCCAAAACCACACACTGTACACTCGCTGTCCCAAACCTCAGTCTGTATGCTCCATTGCCCCAAAACCTCACCTTGTACTTTCACTGCCTCAAACCCCATTCTGTACATTCACTGCCACAAACCCCAGTCTGTACACTCGCTGTCACAAAACCCAGTTCGTGCACTCACTGCCCCAAAACCCAGCCTGTACACTCACTGCCCTAAATGCCAGTCTGTAAGCTCATTGCCCCAAACCCCAGTCTTACCGTCACTAGCCTAAAAAACATCTGTACGCTCACTGCCCCAAACCGCCGTCTGTACACTCACTGCCACAAAAGCATCAAAACACATCTGTACAGTCACTGCCCCAGACCGCAGTCTGTACACTCACTGCCCCTAACCCCACTCTGAACACTGCCTGTCCCAAAACAACACACTGTACACTTGCTGCCCCAAACCTCAGTCTGTATACTCATTGCCACAAAACCCCACCCTGTACACTCACTGCGGCAAAACCCCAGTCTGTACACTCACTGCCCCAAAACCCTGTCTGTACTCTCACTGCCCCAAAACACAAGTGTGTACAATCACAGCCCTAAAACCCCAGTCTGTAAACTCACTGCCCCAAAACCCGTCTGTATAGTCACTGCCCCAAAAGCCCACCCTGTACACTCACTGGCCCTAACCCCAGTCTGTACACTCACTGCCCCAAACCCCACTCTGAACACTGCCTGTCCCAAAAGCACACACTGTACACTTGCTGCCCCAAACCTCAGTCTGTATGCTCATTGCCACAAAACCCCACCCTGTACACTCACTGCGGCAAAACCCCAGTCTGTACACTCACTGCGCCAAAACCCTGTCTGTACTCTCACTGCCCCAAAACACAAGTCTGTACAATCACTGCCCTAAAACTCCAGTCTGTAAACTCACTGCCCCAAAACCTGTCTGTATAGTCACTGCCCCAAAAGCCCACCCTGTACACTCACTGGCCCTAACTCCAGTCTGTAAACTCACTGCCCCAAACACAAGTCTGTAACGTGACTGCCCCAAACCCCAGTGGGTCCAATCGCTTTCACAAACCACCGTCTGAACACTCAGTTTCACGAACCCTAGTCTGCACACTGAGTGCATCAAAACCCCAGTCTGTACACTCATTGCCACAAACCCCAGCCAGTATACTCACTGTCACAAAACCCAGTCTCCATCCTCAATGCCCCGAACCCCAGTCTGTACACTCACTACCCCGAACCCCAGTCTGTACTCTCACTACCCCGAACCCCAGTCTGTACACTCACTACCCCGAACCCCAGTCTGTACACTCACTGCCCCAAACCGCAGACTGTACACTCACTGCTGCAAAACCCCAGACTGTGTACTCACTGCCCCAAACACCAGTCTGTACACTCACTGCCCCAAACACCAGTCTGTACACTCACTGCTGCAAAACCCCAGACTGTGTACTCACTGCCCCAAGCCCCAGTCTGTACACGCACTGCCCCAAACTCCAGTCTGTACACGCACTGAGCCAAAACCCAGCTTTATGCTCACCATCCCAAACCCCAGTCTGTACACTCATTGCTGCAATAGCCCAGTCTGTACACTCACTGCCGCAAAACCTTAGCCTGTACTCTCATGCCCAAAACCCCATCCTGTACACTCACTGTCACAAACTCCAGTCTCTACCCTCACTGCCCCAGACCCCAGTCAGTACTCTCACTGCCCGAAAACCTTAGTCTGCACACTCACTGCGCCAAACCATGGGCTGTACACTCCGTGCCCCAAATCCCATCATGTACACTGACCGCCCGAAAATCCACACTGTATAAGCAGTATCCCAACCACCCATCTGTACACTCGATGTCCCAAAACACAGCTTTACACTCACCATCCCAAAGATCAGTCTGTACACTCACTGCCCCAAACTCCACCCTGTACACTCCCTGCACCAAATCCCAGTCTGTAGGCTCACTATGCCAAACCCCAGTCTGTACAGTCACTGCCCCGAACCACAGTCTGTATACTCACTACCCCAAAACCCCAGTCTGTACAGTCACTGGCCCAAAAGTCCTCTGCACAGTCATTGCCCCGAACCCCAGTCTGCACACTCACTGCCCCAAATCCCAGTCTGTACACTCACTGCCCCAAAAAGCAAGGTCTGTACACTCACTGCCCCAAACCCCACTCTGAGCACTCCCTGCCCCAAAACCACACACTGTACACTCACTGCCCCAAACCTCAGTCTGTATGCTCATTGCCCCAAAACCCCAGTCTGTACACTCACTGTCACAAAACCCAGTTTGTGCACTCACTGCCCTAAAACCCAGTCTGTACACTCACTGTCACAAACCCCAGTCTGTACTCTCAATGCCCCAAAACCCCAGTCTGTACTTTCACTGTCACAAACACCAGTCTGTACACTCACTGCCCAAAACTCTTAGCCTGTAACTTCACTGCTCCAAACCTCAGACCGTACACTTACTGCCCCAAACCTCAGTTTGTACACTCATTCCCCCAAATACCAGACTGTGTACCCACTGCTGCATAACCCCAGTTTGTACTCTCACTGCATGAAAACCTTAGCCTGTACCCTCACTGCCCCAAACACCAGACTATACACTCAATGGCCCAAACCCCAATCTGTACACTGATTGCCCCAAAACTCATTCTGTAAACTCATTGCCCCAAACCTCAGCCTGTACACTGACCACCTAAATATTCATACTGTATGCACAGTTTCCAAAAGAACAGTCTGTAAACTCACTGCCTCAAAACCCAGCTTTACGCTCACCATCCCAATCATCAGTCTGTACACTCATTGCCCCAAACTCCAGCCTGTGCACTGCCTGCCACAAAACCCAGTCTGTAGACTCACTGCCCCAAACACCAGTCTGTTCACTCACTGCCCCAAACCCCATTCTGAAAACTCCGTTCCCCAAAACCACACACTGTACACTCGCTGCCCCAAACCTCAGTCTGTATGCTCATTCTCCCAAAACGACCCCCTGTACATTCACTGCCTCAAACCCGAGTCTATAAACTCATTGCCTGAAACCCCCGTCTGTACAGACACTGCCCCAAACCCCAGTCCGGGCACTCATGGCACATACCCCAAACTGTACACTCACTGCCCAAGAACCCTAGTCTGTACACTCACTGCCCCAGTACCCTGGTGTGTGCACACATTGCCGCAAAACCCCAGACTGTACACTCACTGCCCCAAAACCCTGTCTGTACACTCACTGCCCCAAAACACCAGCCTGTACCTTCACTTCTCGAAACTCCAGTCTGTACACTCACCGCTGCAAAACCCCAGTCTGTGTACTCAATGCCCCAAACCCCAGTCAGTACACTCATTGACCCAAACCCCAGTCTGCACACTCACTGCCGCTAACCCCAATCTTTAACCTCACTTTCCCAAACCCCAGTCTGGACACTCACCACCACAAAACCCCAGTCTGTACAGTGACTGCCCCAAACCCCAGTCAGAACACACACTTTCACAATACACAGTCTGTACACTCACTCCTGCAATACCCCAGTCTGTACACTCAGTGCCCCAAAACCCAGTCTGTACACTCAATGCCGCAAAACCTTAAGCTGTAGTCTCCTGCCCCAAATCCCCATCCTGTACACTTACTGTCACAAACTCCAGTCTCTACCCTCACTGCCCCAAACCCCTGTCAGTACTCTCACTGCCCAAAAACCTTAGCCTGTACCCTCACTGCGCCAAACCACAGACTGTACACTCAATGCCCCAATCGCAGCCTGTATACTGACCTGCCAAAAATCCACACTGTATACGCAGTATCCCAAACACCAGTCTGTACGCTCACTCCTCCAAAACCCAGCTTTACGCTTACCATCCCAAACATCAATTTATACACTCACTGCCCCAAACTCCACCCTGTGCACTCCCTGCACCAAAACCCAGTCTGTACAGTCACTGCCCCTAACCGCAGTATGTACAGTCACTGCACCAACACCCGTCTGTAGAGTCACTGCCCCAAAACACATCTGTACAGTCACTGCCCCAAACCGCAGTCTGTACGCTCACTGCCCCAAACCCCAGTCTGTACACTCACTGCCCCAAAACCCCAGTCAGTACAGTCACTGGCATAAAAACCATCTGTACAGTCACTTCATAAACCCGTCTGTATACTCACTGCCATAAAAGCTGTCTGTACAGTCACTGCCCCAAACCCCAGACTGAACACGCACTGCCCCAAACCTCACTCTGAACACTCCCTGCCCCAAAAGCACACACTGTACACTCGCTGTCCCAAACCTCCGTCTGTATGCTCATTGCTCCAAAACCTCACCTTGTAGTTTCACTGCCGCAAACCCCAGTCTGTACATTCACTGTCCCAAACCACAGTTCATGCACTCACTGCCCCAAATCCCAGTCTGGACATTCACTGCCCTAAACGCCAGTTTGTAAGCTCATTGCCCCAAACCCCAGTCTGTACACTTACTGTCACAAACCGCAGTCTGTACACTCACTGTCACAAACCCCAGTCTGTACTCACAATGCCCGAAATCCTTAGCCTGTATCTTCACTACTCCAAACCTCAGACTGTACACTCACTGCACCAACACCCCAGTCTGAACCCTCACTGAACCATTGCCCAGTCTGTACATTGAATACCCCAAAAACCCAGTCTGTACACTCACTGCAAAACCTTAGCCTGTACACTCATGCCCCAAAACCCCATCCTGTATACGCACTGCCACAAACTCCAGTCTCTACCCTCACTGCCCCAAACCCCAGTCAGTACTCTCACTGCCCGAAAACCTTAGTCTGTACCCTCACTGCGCCAAACCATAGGCTGTACACTCAGTGCCCCAATACCCAGCTTTACACTCACCATCCCAAACATCAGTCTGTACATTCACTGCCAAAACCCCAGTCTGTACACTTACTGCCCCAATCCCAGCCTGGGAACTCACCGCCCCTTACCAGACCCTGTACACTCATTGCCCCAATCCCCTCTCTTTAACTTCACTCACCAAAACCCCAGTGTGTATACACACTGTCCCAAATCTCAGTCTGTACACTCACTACCCCAAACCTCATTCCATACACTCATGACCCCAAACACCAATCTGTACACTCACTGCCCCAAACCCCAGCCTGGGAACTCACCGCCCCATACCACACTCTATACACTCACTGTCCCAATCCCCTCTCTTTAACTTCACTCACCAAAACCCCAGTGTGTATACACACTGTCCCAGATCTAAGTCTATACACTCACTACCCCAAACCTCATTCCATCCACTCACGACCCCAAACCCCAGTCTGTACACTCACCGCCCCTGAACCCAGCCTGTTCCACTCAGCCCCACAGCCTGGTGTGGACGCTCACTATCCCAAATACCAGTCTGTAAACTGATGGCCCCAAAACCCACTTTATAAACTCAACGCCCCAAACCCCAGCCTGTACACTGACCGCCTGAGAATCCACACTGAATACGTAGTATGCCAAACACCAGTCTGTACACTCACTGCCCCAAAACCCAGCTTTAAGCTCACCATCCCAAACCTTAGTCTGCACACTCACTGCCCCTAACCCCAAGCTTTAACTCACTGTCCCAACCCCCAGTCTGGACACTCACTGCCCCAAAACCCAGTCTTACACTCACTGCCGCAAAACCTTAGCCTGTACTCTCATGCCCCAAAATCCCATCCTGTACACTCATTGTCACCAACTCCAGTCTCTATCCTCACTGCCCCGAACCCCAGTCAGTACTCTCACTGCCTGAAAACGTTAGTCTGTACCCTCACTGCGCCAAACCATAGGCTGTACACTCAAGGCCCCAAATCCCAGCTTTCCGCTCACCATCCCAAACATCAGTCTGTATACTCACTGCCCCAAACTCCACCCTGTACATTCCCAGCACCAAACCCCAGTCTGTAGGCTCACTGTGCCAAACCCCAGTCTGTACAGTCACTGCCCCAAAACCTGTCTGTACAGTCACTGCCCTAAACTGCAGTCTGTACACTCACTGCCCCAAAACTAAGTCTGTACACTCACTGCGCCAAAACCACAGTCTATAGACTCACTGCCCCAAACCCCATTCTGTACGCTCACTGCCTGTAAATCCCAGTCTGTACAGTCATTGGCCCAAAAGCGGTCTGTACAGTCACTGCCTCAAAACCCCAGTCTGTACATACACTGCTCCAAACCCCATTCTGTGCTCTCATGGCCCTAAACCCCAACCTGTACACTCACTGCCCCACAACCCTGGTCTGCACACTGACTGCATCAAAACCCCAGTCTGCACACTCACTGCCACAATCCCCAGTCTGTGCACTCACTGCCCCAAAACACCAGTCTGTAAACTCACTGTCAACAAACCCCATCCTGTACACTCACTGTCACAAAACCCAGTCTCCATCCTCACTGCCCCGAAACCCAGTCTGTACTCTCGCTGCCCGAAATCGTTAGCCTGTACCTTCACTTCTCAAACCCCAGCTTGTACACTCACTGCTGCAAAACCCCAGTCTGTGTACTCACTGCCCCAAACCCCTGTCTGTACACTCATTGCCCCAAACCCCAGTCAGAACACTCACTGCCCCAACCCCAATCTTTAACCTCACTGTCCCAAACCCCAGTCTGTACACTCACTGCCCCAAAACCCAGTCTGTACACTCACTGCCTCAAAACCTTAGCCTGTACTCTCATGCCCCAAAACCCCATCCTGTATACTCACAGTCACAAAATCCAGTCTCTACCCTCTCTGCCCCAAACCCGAGTCTGTACTCTCACTGCCCGAAAACCTTAGTCTGTACCCTCACTTCGCCAAACCAAAGGCTGTACTCTCAGTGCCCCAAAACCCAGCTTTACACTCACCATCCCAAACATCAGTCTGTAAATTCACTGCCAAAACCCCCGTCTGTACACTCACTGCCCCTAACCTCAGTCTGTAGAGTCACTGTCCCAATCCCCTCTCTTTAACTTCACTCACCAAAACTCCAGTGTGTACACACAATGTGCCAAATCCCAGTCTGTACACTCACTACCCCAAACCTCCTTCCATACACTCAGGACCCCAACCCCCAGTCTGTACACTCACCGCCCCTGAAGCCAGCCTGTTCCACGCACCCCCACAGCCTGGTGTGAACACTCACTATCCCAAACACCAGTCCGTACACTGATTGCCCCAAAACCCATTTTGTAAACTCAACACCCCAAACCCCAGCCTGTACACTGACCGCCCGAAAATCCATACTGAATATGCAGTATCCCAACACCCCAGTCTGAACCCTCACTGCCCCAATGCCCAGTCTGTACACTGACTACCCCAAAAGCCAGTCTGCACACTCACTGCCCCTAACCCCAAGCTTTAAGCTCACTGTCCCAAACCCCAGTCTGGATACTCACCGCCCTAAAACCCCAGTCTGTACTGTGACTGCCCCAAACCCCAGTCTGAACACACACTTTCACAATACACAGTCTGTACACTCACTGCTGCAAAACCCCAGTCTGTACACTCACTGCCCCAAAACCCAGTTTGTACAATCACTGCGCCAAACCATAGGCTGTACACTCAGTGCCCCAAAACCCAGCTTTACACTCACCATCCCAAACATCAGTCTGTACATTCACTGCCAAAACCCCAGTCTGTACACTCACTGCCCCAAACCCCAGTCTGTACACTCACTGTCCCAAACCCCAGCCTGGACACTCACTGCCCCAAACCCCACCCCGTACACTCACTGCCCCAATCCCCTCTCTTTACCTTCACTCACCAAAACCCCAGTGTGTATATACAATGTCCCAAATCCCAGTCTGTACACTCAATACCCCAAACCTCATTCCATACACTCACGACCCCAAACCCCAGTCTGTACACTCACCGCCCCTGAACCCAGGCTGTTCCACGCAGCCCCTCAGCCTGGTGTGGACACTCATTATCCCAAACACAAGTCCGTACACTGATTGCCCCAAAACCATTTTGTAAACTCAAAGCCCCAATTCCCAGCCTGTATACTGACCGCCCGAAAATCCACACTGAATACGTAGTATCCCAAACACCAGTCTGTACACTCACTGCCCCAAAACCCAGCTTTATGCTCACCATCCCAAACCTCAGTCTGTAACCTCATTGCCCCAAACCCTAGTGTGCATAATCACAGCCCCAAAACCCCAGTCTTTACAGTGACTACCCCAAACCCCAGTCTGAACACACACTTTCATGTTAGGCAGTCTGTACACCCACTGCTGCAAGACCCCAGTCTGTACACTCCCAAAACCCATTCTGTACACTCACTGCCGCAAAACCTTAGCCTGTACTCTCATGCCCCTAAACCCCATCCTGTAAATTCAATGTCACAAACTCCAGTCTCTACCCTCACTGCCTCGAACCCCAGTCAGTACTCTCACTGCCCGAAAACCTTAGCTGTACCCTCACTGCGCCAAATCACAGACTGTACACTCAATGCCCCAATCCCAGACCGCCCAAAAATCCACACTGTGTACGCAGTACCCCAAACACCAGTCTGTACACTCACTGCCCCAAAACCCAGTTTTAGGCTCACCATCCCAAACATGAATTTATACACTCACTGCCCCAAACTCGACCATGTGCACTCCCTCCACCAAAACCCAGTCTGTACAGTCACTGCCCCTAACCCCAGTTTGTACAGTCACTGTCCCAAACCCCACCCTGTACACTCACTGCCCTAATCCCCTCTCTTTACCTTCACTCACCAAAACCCCAGTGTGTACACACACTGTCCCAAATCTCAGTCTGTACACTCACTACCCCAAAACTCATTCCATACTCTCACGACCCCAACCCCCCATCTGTACACTCACCGCCCCTGAACCCAGCCTGTTCCACGCAGCCCCACCGCCTGATATGGACACTCACTATCCCAAACACCCATCTGTACACTGATTGCCCCAAAACCCATTGTGTAAACTCAACGGCCCAAATCCCTGTACACTGACCGCCCAAAAATCCACACTGAATACGCAGTATCCCAAACACCAGTCTGTACACTCACTGCCCCAAAACCCAGCTTTATGCTCACCATCCCAAACCTTAGTCTGTAAACTCATTGCCCCAAACCCCAGTGTGCATAATCACAGCCCCAAAACCCCAGTCTGTACAGTGACTAGCCCAAACCCCAGTCTGAACACACACTTTCACATGAGGCAGTCTGTACACTCACTGCCCCAAACCCCAGTCTGTACAGTCACTGGCCTAAAAACCATCTGTACAGTCACTTCACAAACCCCAGTCTGTACACTCACTGCCCCAAGCTCCAGTCTATACACTCACTGCCCCAAAACCCAGTCTGTACACTCACTGCCGCAAAACCTTAGCCTGTACTCTCATGCCCCAAATCTCCATCCTGTATACTCACTGTCACAAACTCCAGTCTCTATCCTCACTGCCCCAAACCCCAGTCAGTACTCTCACTGCCTGAAAACCTTAGTCTGTACCCTCACTGCACCAAACCATAGGCTGTACACTCAAGGCCCCAAATCCCAGCCTATACACTGACCGCCCGAAAATCCACACTGTATACCCAGTACCCCAAACACCATTCTGTACACTCACTGCCCCAAAACTCAGCTTTGCACTCACCATCCCAAACATCAGTCTGTATATTCACTGCCCCAAACTCCACCCTGTACATTACTGGCACCAAACCCCTGTCTGTAGACTCACTGCACCAAGCCCCAGTCTGTGCAGTCACTGCCCCAAACCGCAGTCTGTACAATCACTGCGCCAAAACTACAGTCTATAGACTCACTGCCCCAAACACGATTCTGTACACTCACTGCCCGAAAACCCCAGTCTGTACAGTCACTGGCCCAAAAGCCGTCTGTACAGTCACTGCCCCAAACCCCAGTCTGTACATACATTGCTCCATACCAGAGTCTGTACTCTCACTGCCCGAAATACTTAGCCTGCACCTTCACTGCCCCAAACCCCAGCCTATATACTCACTGCCCCAAACTCCAGTCTGTACACTCACTGCTGCAAAACCCCAGATTGTGCAATCACTGCCCCAAAACCCAGTCTGTATACTCACTGCCCCAAACCCCAGTCTGTACGCTCACTGCTGCAAAACCCCAGATTGTGTAATCACTGCCCCAAAACCCAGTCTATACACTCACTGCCCCAAAACCCAGTCTGTACACTCACTGCCCCCAACCTCAGTCTGTACACTCATTGCCCCAAACCCTCAGTCTGCACACTCTCTGCCCCTAACCCCAATCTTTAAGCTGACTGTCCATAACCCCAGTCTGGACACTCACCGCACCAAAACCCCAGTCTGTATAGTGACTGCCCCAAAACCCAGACTGTACACTCACTGCCGCAAAACCTTAGCCTCTACACTCTCTGCCCCAAAACTCAGTCTGTACACTCACTGCGCCAAAACCACAGTCTATAGACTGCCCCAAACCCCATTCTGTACACTCACTGCCCCAGAACCCCAGACTGTACACTCACTGCCGAAAACCTTAGTCTGTACCCTCACTGCGCCAAACTATAGGCTGTACACTCAGTGCCCCAAAGCCCAGCCTGTACATTGACCGCCTGAAAATCCACACTGTATATGCTGTATCCCAAACACCAGTCTGTACACTCGCTGCCACAAAACCCAGCTTTCCGCTCACCACCCCAAACGTCATTCTGTATACTCACTGTCCCAAAATCAACCCTGTACAGTCCCTGCACCGAACCCCAGTCTGTAGGCACACTGCTCAAAACCCCAGCCTGTACAGTCACTGCCCCAAATCCCGTCTGTACAGTCACTGCCCCAAACCGCAGTCTGTACATTCACTGCCCCAAAACTCAGTCTGTACACTTACTGCGCCAAAACCACAGTCTATAGACTCACTGCCCCAAAACCCATTCTGTACACTCACTGCCCCAAAACCCCAGTCTGTAAAGTCACTTGCCCAAAAACCATCTGTACAATCACTGCCCCAAAACCCAGTCTGTACTCTCACTGTGCCCGATATCCTTAGCCTGTATCTTCAGTGCCCCAAACACCAGAGTATACACTCACTGCCCCAAACCCCAATCTGTACACTCACTGCTGCAAAACCCCAGACTGTGTACTCACTGCCCCAAACCCCAATCTGTACATACACTGCCCCAAACCCCAGTCTGTACACGCACTGCCCCAAACCCCCAGTCTGTACACTCACTGACCCAAAACCCAGCCAAATGCTCACCATCCCAAAACTCAGTCTGTACACTCATTGCTCCAAACCCCAATCTACACACTCACTGCCCCTAACCCCAATCTTTAACTTCAATGTCCCAAACTCCAGTCTGGACACTCACTGCCCCTAACCCCAATCTTAAAACTCAATGTCCCAAACCCCAGTCTGGACACTCACCGCCCCAAAACCCGTCTGTACACCTACTGCCCCAAAGCAAGGTCTGTACACTCCCTGCCCCAAACACCACTCTGAACAATCCCTGCCACAAAACCACACACTGTACACTCGCTGCCCCAAACCTCAGTCAGTATGCTCATTGCCCCAAAACCCCACCCTGCACTTTCACTGCCCGAAACCCTAGTCTGTACATTCATTGTCCCAAACCCCAGTGTGTACACTCACTGCCGCAAAACCCCAGTCTGTGCACTCACTGCCCCAAAATCTTGTCTGTACTCTCACTGCCCTAAAACCCGAGACTGTACAATCACAGCCCTTAAATCCCAGTCTGTACACTCACTGTCCCAAAAGCCTTCTGTATAATCACTGCCCCAAAACCACACCCTGTACACTCACTGGCCCTAACCCTAGTCTGTAAACTCAATGCCCCAAACCCCAATCTGTACAGTGACTGCCCCAAACGCCAGTCTGAACACACACTTTCACAATACACAGCCTGTACACTCACTGCTGCAATACCCCAGTCTGTACACTCACTGCCCCAAAACCCAGTCTGTACACTCACTGGCGCAAAACCTTAGCCTGTACTCTCGCTGCCCCAAAACCCCAGTTTGTACAATCACTGCCCTAAAACCTCAGTCTGTAAACTCACTGCCCGAAACCCCAGTCTGTACACACACTGCCCCGAACCCCAGTCTCTGCACTCACGGCCCTAAACGCCAATATGTACACTCATTGCCCCACAACCCTGGTCTGCACACTAAATGCATCAAAACCCCAGTCTGCACACTCACTGCCCCAAAACACCAGTTTGTAAATTCACTGTCACAAACCCCATCCTGTACACTCACTGTCACAAAACCCAATCTCCATCCTCACTGCCCCGAACCCAGGTCTGTATTCTCACTGCCCAAAATCCTTAGCTTGTACCTTCACTGCCCCAAACACCAGACTATAAACTCACTGCCCCAAACCCCAGTCTGTACACTCACTGCTGCAAAACCCCAGTCTGTACAATGACTGCCCCAAACCCCAGTCTGAACACAAACTTTCACATGAGGCAGTTTGTACACTCACTGCTGCAATACACCAGTCTGTACACTCACTGCCCCACAACCCTGGTCTGCACACTAACTGCATCAAAACCCCAGTCTGCACAGTCACTGCCCCAAAACACCAGTTTGTAAATTCACTGTCACAAACCCCAACCTGTACACTCACTGTCACAAAACCCAATCTCCATCCTCACTGCCCCGAACCCAGGTCTGTATTCTCACTGCCCAAAATCCTTAGCTTGTACCTTCACTGCCCCAAACACCAGACTATAAACTCACTGCCCCAAACCCCAGTCTGTACACTCACTGCTGCAAAACCCCAGTCTGTACAATGACTGCCCCAAACCCCAGTCTGAACACACACTTTCACATGAGGCACTCACTGCTGCAATACACCAGTCTGTACACTCACTGCCCCACAACCCTGGTCTGCACACTAACTGCATCAAAACCCCAGTCTGCACACTCACTGCCACAATCCCCAGACTGTGCACTCACTGCCCCAAAACACCAGTCTGTAAATTCACTGACACAACCCCCATCCTGTACTCTCACTGTCACAAAACTCAGTCTCCATCCTCACTGCCCCGAACCCCAGTCTGTATTCTCACTGCCCGAAATCCTTAGCCTGTACCTTCACTGCCCCAAACCCCAGATTATACACTCACTGCCCCAAACCCCAGTCTGTACACTCACTGCCCCAAACCTCAGTCTGTACACTCACTGCTGCAAAACCCCAGACTGTGTAATCACTGCCCCAAACCCTAGTCTGTACACTCACTGCCCCAAACCACAGTCTGTACACTCATTGACCCAAAACCCAGCTTTATGCTCACCATTCCAAACCTCAGTCTGCACACTCATTGCCCCAAACCCCAGTCTGCACACTCAATGCCCCTAACCCCAATCTTTAAGCTGATTATCCCAAACCCCAGTCTGTACACTCACCGTCCCAAAACCCCAGTCTGTACAGTGAATGCCCCAAACCCCAGTCTGAAGACACACTTTCACAATACACAGACTGTACACTCACTGCTGCAATACCCAGTCGGTACACTCACTGCCTCAAAACGCAGTCTGTACACTCACTGCCGCAAAAACTTAGCCTGTACTCTCATGCCCCAAAACCCCATCCTGTACAGTCAATGTCACAAACTCCAGTCTCTACCCTCACTGCCCCGAACCCCAGACAGTACTCTCACTGCCCGAAAACCTTAGTCTGTACCCTCACTGCGCCAAAGCATAGACTGTTCACTCAGTGCCCCAAATCCCAGCCTGTACACTGAACGCCTGAAAATCCACACTATATACGCAGTATCTGAAACACCAGTCTGTACACTCGCTGCCCCAAAACCCAGCTTTACGCTCACCATCCCAAACATCAGTCTGTATACTCAATGCCCCAAACTCCACCCTGTACATTACTGGCACCAAACCCCAGTCTGTTGGCTCACTGCACCAAACCCCAGTCTGTGCAGTCACTGCCCCAAACTGCAGTCTGTACACTCACTGCACCAAACTGCAGTCTGTACACTCACTGCACCAAACTACAGTCTGTACACTCACTATGCCAAAACCCCAGTCTATACAGTCACTGCACCAAACTGCAGTCTGTACACTCACTGCGCCAAAACCACAGTCTATAGACTCACTGCCCCAATCCCCATTCTGTACACTCAATGCCCTAAAACCGCAGTCTGAACGCTCACTGTGTCAAACCCCAGTTTGTTCACTCGCTGCCCCAAAAGCAAGGTCTGTACACTCACTGCCCCAAACCCCACTCTGAACACTCCCTGCCCCAAAACCACACACTGTACACTCGCTGCCCCAAACCTCAGTCTGTATGCTCATTGCTCCAAAACCCCACCCTGTACTTTCACTGCCTCAAACCCCAGTCTGTACATTCACTGTCCCAAACTCCAGTCTGTACACTCACTGTCACAGAACCCAGTTTATGCACCCACAGCCCTAAAACACAGTCTGCACACTCACTGCCCTAAACGCCAGTCTGTAAGCTCTTGCCCCAAACCCCAGTCTGTACACTCACTGTCACAAACCCCAGTCTATACTCTCAATGCCTGAAATTCATAGCCTGTATTTTCACTGCTCCAAACCCCAGTCTGTACACTCACTGCCCCCAAATCCCAGAATGTGTACCCACTGCTGCAAAACCCCAGTCTGTACTCTCACTGCCTGAAAACCTTAGCCTGTACCCTCACTGCCACAAACACCAGTCTATACACTCAATGCCCCAAACCCCAGTCTGTACACTGATTGCCCCAAAACTCATTCTGTAAACTCATTGCCCCAAACCTCAGCCTGTACACTGACCACCCGAAAATCCACACTGTATACACAGTATCCAAAGGACCAGTCTGTACACTCACTGCCTCAAAACCCAGCTTTACGCTCACCATCCCAAACATCAGTCTGTACACTCATTGCCCCAAACTTCAGCCTGTGCACTGCCTGCCACAAAAGCCAGTCTGTATGCTCACTGCGCCAAACCCCAGTCTGTACAGTCACTGCCCCAAAACACAGTTTGTACACTCACTGCACCAAAACCACAGTCAGTAGACTCACTGCCCCAAATCCCAGTCTGTTCACTCACTGCCCCAAACCCCACTCTGAACACTCCCTGCCCCAAAACCACACAATGTACACTCGCTGCGCCAAACCTCAGTCTGTATGCTCATTGTCCCAAAACCGCCTCCCCTGTAATTTCAATGCCTCAAACCCGAGTCTGTAATCTCACTGCCCGAAACCCCAATCTGTACACACACCGCCCCAAACCCCAGTCTGTACACACACTGCCCCAAAACCCCAGTCTATGCACTCACGGCCCTTACCCCAATCTGTACACTCACTGCCGCAGAACCCAGGTCTGAAAAATCACTGCCGCAAAACCACACACTGTACACTCACTGCCCTAAAACCCTGTCTGTACTCTCACTGCCCCAAAACCCCAATCTGTACAATCACTGCCCCAAAGCCCCAGTCTGTACAGACACTGCACCATACCCTATTCTGTGCTCTCACGGCCCTAAACCCCAATCTGAATACTCACTGCCCCACAACCCTGGTCTGCACACTGACTGCATCAAAACCCCAGTCTGCACACTCACTGCCAAAATCCCCATCCTGTACACTCACTGTCACAAAACCCAGTCTCCATCCTCACTGCCCCGAACCCCAGTCTGTACCTTCACTGCCCCAAACCCCAGTCTGTACACACACTGCCCCAAACCCCAGTCTACACTCACTGCTGCAAAACCCCAGACTTGTAATCATTGCCCCAAACCCCAGTCTATATACGCCCTGCCCCAAATCCCAGTCTGTACACTCACTGACCCAAAACCCAGCTTTATGCTTACCATCCCAAACCTCAGTCTGTACACTCATTGCCCCAAAGCCCAGTCTGCACACACACTGCCCCTAACCCCAATCTTTAAGCTCACTGTCCCAAACCCCAGTCTGGACACTCACCGCCCCAAAACCCCAGTCTGTACAGTGACTGCCCCAAACCCCAGCCTGAACACACACATTCACAATGCACAGTCTGTACACTCACTGCTGCAATACCCCAGTCTGTACACTCAGAGCCCCAAACCCCACCCTGTACACTCACCGGCCCAATCCCCTCTCTTTACCTTCACTCACCAAAACCCCAGTGTGTACACACACTGTCCCAAATCACAGTCTGTACACTCACTACCCCAAAACTCATTCCATACACTCACGACCCCAAGCCCCAGTCTGTACACTCACCGCCTCTGAACCCAGGATGTTCCACCCAGCCCCACAGCCTGGTGTGGACACTCACTATCCCAAACACAAGTCCGTACACTGAATGCCCCAAAACCCATTTTGTAAATTCAACGCCCCAAACACCAGCCTGTACACTGACCGCCCGAAAATCCACACTGAATATGCAGTATCCCAAACACCAGTCTGTACACTCACTGCCCCAAAACCCGGCTTTATGCTCACTATCCCAAACCTCAGTCTGTAAACTCATTGCCCCACACCCCAGTGTGCACAATCACAGCCCCAAATCCCCAGACTGTACAGTGACTACCCCAAACCCCAATCTGAACACACACTTTCACATTAGGCAGTTTGTACACTCACTGCTGCAATAGCCCAGTCTGTACACTCCCAAATCGCAGTCTGTACACTCACTGCCGCAAAACCTTAGCCTGTACACTCATGCCCCAAAATGCCACCCTGTACACTCACTGTCACAAACTCCAGTCTCTACCCTCACTGCCCCGAACCCCAGTCAGTACTCTCACTGCCCGAAAACCTTAGCCTGTACCCTCACTGCGCCATACCACAGACTGTACAATCAATGCCCCAATCCCAGCCTGTACACTGACCGCCCGAAAATCCACACTGTATACGCAGTATCCCAAACACCAGTCTGTACACTCACTGCCCCAAAACCCAGATTTAGGCTCACCATCCCAAACATCAATTTATACACTCACTGCCCCAAACTCCACCCTGTGCACTCCCTGCACCAAAACCCATCTGTACAGTCACTGCCCCAAAACACATCTGTACAGTCACTGCCCCAAAACCCCAGTCTGTACACTCACTGCCACAAAAGCCGTCTGTACACTCACTGGCCCAAACCTCACTCTGAACACTCCCTGCCCAAAAACCACACAGTGTACACTCACTGCCCCAAACCTTAGTCTGTACGCTCATTGCCCCAAAACCCCACCCTGTACTTTCACTACCCCAAACCCCAGTCTGTACATTCACTGTCCCAAAACCCTTTCTGTACTCTCACTGCCCTAAAGCCCAGCCTGTACACTCAAAGCTCCAAAACCCTTCTGTATAGTCATTGCCCAAAACCCCACCCTGTACACTCACTGGCCTTAACCCCAGTCTGTAAACTCAATGCCCCAAACCCCAGTCTGTAAAGTGACTGCCCCAAACCCCAGTGGGTACACTCACTTTCACAAACCCTTGTCAGTACACTCACTGCCGCAACACCCCAGTCTGTACACTCATTGCCCCAAAACCCTGTCTGCACGCTCACTGCCCCAAAAGCCCAGTTTGTACAATACTGCCCAAAACCCCAGTCTGTAAACTCACTGCCTGAAACCCCAGTCTGTACACTCACTGCCCCAAAACCCCGTCTGTACACACACTGCCTGAAACCCGAGTCTGTGCACTCACGGGCCTAAACCCCAATCTGTACACACACTGCCCCAAACACCAGTCTGTGCACTCATGGCCCTAAATCCCAATCTGTTTACTCACTGCCCCACAACCCTGGTCTGCACACTGACTGCATCAAAACCCCAGTCTGCACACTCACTGCCACAATCCCTAGTCTGTGCACTCACTGCCCCAAAATGCCAGTCTGTAAACTCACTGTCACAAACCCCATCCTGTACACTCACTGTCATAAAACCCAGTCTCCATCCTCTCTGTCCCGAACCCCAGTCTGTATTCTCACTGCCCGAAATCCTTAGCCTATACCTTCACTGCCCCAAACTCCAGACTATACACTCATTGCCTCAAAACCCAGTCTGTACACTCACTGCCCCAAACCCCAGCCTGTACACGCACTGCCCCAAACCCCAGTCTGTAAACTCACTGACCCAAAACCCAGGTTAGTGCTCACCATCCCAAACCTCAGTCTGTACAATCATTGCCCCAAACCCCAGTCTGCACACTCAATGCCCCTAAACCCAATGTTTAAGCTGACTGTCCCAAACCCCAGTCTGGACACTCACCACTCCAAATCCCTGTCTGTACTCTCACTGCCCCAAAACCCTAGTCTGCACACTCACTGCCACAATTCCCAGTCTGTTCACTCACTGCCCCAAAAGACCAGTCTGTAAATGCACTGTCACAAACCCCATCCTGTACACTCACTGTCACAAAACTCAGTCTCCATCCTCACTGCCCCGAACACCAGTCTGTACTCTCACTGCCCGAAATCCTTAACCTGTACCTTCACTGCTCCAAACCCCAGTCAGTACACACACTGCCCCAAACCCCAGTCTGCACACACCCTGCCCCAAACCCCAGTCTGTACACTCACTGACCCAAAACCCAGCTTTATGCTCACCATCCCAAATCTCAGTCTGTGCACTCATTGCCCCAATCCCCAGTCTGCACACTCACTGCCCCTAACTCCAATCTTTAACCTCACTTTCCCAAACCCCAGTCTGGACACTCACTGCCCCAAAACCCCAGTTTGTACAGTGACTGCCCCAAACCCCAGTCTGAATACACACTTTCACAATACACAGTCTGTACACACACTGCTGCAATACTCCAGTCTGTACACTTACTGTCCCAAAACCTAGTCTGTACACTCACTGCTGCAAAACCTTAGCCTGTACTCTCATGCCCCAAAACCTAGTCTGTGCACTCACTGCCCCAAAAACCCAGTCTGTACACTCACTGCCGCGAAACCTTAGCCTGTACTCTCATGCCCCAAAGCCCCAGCCTGGATACTCACTGCCCCAAACCCCACCCTGTACACTCACCGCCCCAATCCCCTCTCTTTACCTTCACTCAACAAAACCCCACTGTGTACACACACTGTCCCAAATCCCAGTCTGTACACTCATTACCCCAAACCTCATTCCATATACTCATGACTCCAAGCCCCAGTCTGTACACTCACCGCCCCTGAACCCAGCCTGTTCCACGCAGCCCCACATCCTGGTGTGGACACTCATTATCCCAAACACCAGTACGTACACTGAATGCCCCAAACCCCAATCTGAACACACACTTTCACATTAGGCAGTCTGTACACTCACTGCTGCTAAACGCCAGCCTGTACACTCCCAAATCCCAGTCTGTACACTCACTGCTGCAAAACCTTAGCCTGTACTCTCATGCCCCAAAATGCCATCCTGTACACTCACTGTCACAAACTCCAGTCTCTACCCTCACTGCCCCGAACCCCAGTCAGTACTCTCACTGCCCAAAAACCTTAGCCTGTACCCTCACTGCGCCATACCACAGACTGTACAATCAATGCCCCAATCCCAGCCTGTACACTGACCGCCCGAAAATCCACACTGTATACGCAGTATCGCAAACACCAGTCTGTACACTCACTGCGCCAAAACCCAGCTTTAGGCTCACCATCCCAAACATCAATTTATACACTCACTGCCCCAAACTCCACCCTGTGCACTCCCTGCACTAAAACCCAGTCTGTACAGTCACTGCCCCAAAATATATCTGTACAGTCACTGCCCCAAACTGCAGTCTGTACACTCATTACCCCAAATCTCAGTCTGTACACTCACTGCCCCGAAACCCCAGTCTGTACAGTCACTGGCATTAAAACCAGTTGTACAGTCACTTCCCAAACCCTGTATGTACAATCACTGCCCCAAACCCCAGTCTGTACATTCACTGCCACAAAAGCCATCTGTACAGTCACTGCCCCAAACCCCGGTCTGTACACTCACTGTCCCAAACCTCACTCTGAACACTCCATGCCCCAAAACCACGTACTGTACACTCGCTGTCCCAAACCTTAGTCTGTATGCTCATTGCCCCAAAACCTCACCCTCTAGTTTCACTGCCCCAAACCTCAGTCTGTACATTCACTGCCGCAAACCCCAGTCTGTACACTCACTGTCACAAAACTCGGTTTGTGCACTCACTACCCCAAAACCCAGTCTATACATTCACTGCACTAAACGCCAGTCTGTAAGCTCATTGCACCAAACCCCAGTCTGTACACTCACTGTCACAAACCTCAGTCTGTAATCTCAATGCCCGAAATCCTTGCCTTTGCAATCACTGCCCTAAAACCCCAGTCTATACACTCACTGCTTGAAAGCCCAGTCTGTACACTCACTGCCCCAAAACACTTCTGTATAGTCACTGCCCCAAAACCCCACCCTGTACACTCACTGGCCTGAACCCTAGTCTGTAAGCTCAACGCCCCAAACCCCTGTCTGTAAAGTGACTGCCCCAAATGCCAGTGGGTACACTCGGTTTCACAAACCCCAGTCTGTACACTCGCTTTCACAAACCTTTGACTGTACACTCACAGCTGCAAAACCCCAGTCTGTACACTCACTGCCCCAAAATCCTGTCTGTACTCTCACTGCCCTAAAACCCCAGTCTGTAAACTCACTGCCTGAAACCCCAGTCTGTACATTCACTGCCCCAAACCCCAGTCTGTGCACTCGCTGCCCCAAAACACCAGTCTGTAAATTCATCTGTCACAAACCGCATCCTGTACATTCACTGTCACAAAACCCAGTCTCCATCCTCACTGTCCCAAACCCCAGTCTGTACTCTCACTGTCTGGACTCCTGAGCCTGTACCTTCACTGCCCCAAACCTCAGACTATACACTCACTGCCCCAAACCCCAGTCTGTACACACACTGCCCCAAACCCCAGTCTGTACACTCACTGCCCCAAACCCCAGTCTGTACACTCACTGCCCCAAACCCTAGTCTGCACACTCACTGCCCCACAACACCAGTCTGTACACTCACTGACCCAAAACCCAGCTTTATGCTCACCATCCCAAACCCCAGTCTGTGCACTCACTGCCCCAAAACACCAGTCTGTAAATTCATCTGTCACAAACCGCATCCTGTACATACACTGTCACAAAACCCAGTCTCCATCCTCACTGTCCCGAACCCCAGTCTGTACTCTCACTGTCTGGACTCCTTAGCCTGTACCTTCACTGCCCCAAACCTCAGACTACACACTCACTGCCCCAAACCCCAGTCTGTACACACACTGCCCCAAACCCTAGTCTGCACACTCACTGCCCCACAACACCAGTCTGTACACTCACTGACCCAAAACCCAGCTTTATGCTCACCATCCCAAACCTCAGTTTGTACACTCACTGCCCTAAACCCCAGTCTGTATACTCACTGCTGCAAAACCTTAACCTGTACTCTCATGCCCCAAAACACCAGTCTGTAAACTCACTGCCCCAAATCCCAGCTTTATGCTCACTATCCCAAACCTCAGTTTGTACACTCATTGCCCTAAACCCCAGTCTGCACATTCAATGCCCCTAACCCCAATCTTTAAGCTGACTGTCCCAAACCCCAGTCTGGATACTCACCGCCCCAAAACACCAATCTGTACAGTGACTGCCCCAAACTGCAGTCTGAACACACACTTTCGCAATAAACAGTCTGTACACTCACTGCTGCAATACCCCAGTCTGTACACTCACTGCCCCAAATCCCAGTCTGTATACTCACTGCTGCAAAACCTTAACCTGTACTCTCATGCCCCAAAACACCATCCTGTACACTCACTGCCCCAAATCCCAGCTTTATGCTCACTATCCCAAACCTCAGTCTGTAAACTCATTGCCCCAAACCCCAGTTGCACACTCACAGCCCCAAAACCCCAGTCTGTACACTCCCAAAACCCAATCTGTACACTCACTGCCGCAAAACCTTAGCCTGTACTCTCATGCCCCAAAACCCCATCCTGTACACTCACTGTCAGAAACTCCAGTCTCTACCCTCACTGCCCCGAACCCCAGTCAGTATTCTCACTGCCCGAAAACCTTAATCTGTACCCTCACTGCACCAAACCATAGACTGTATAACCAGTGCCCCAAAACCCAGCCTGTACACTGACCGCCCGAAAATCCACCCTGTATAGCAGTATCCCAAACACCAATCTGTACACTTACTGCCCCAAAACCCAGCTTTACGCTCACCATCCCAAACATCAGTCTGTACACTCACTGCCCCAAACTCCACCATGTACACTCCCTGCACAAACCCCAGTCTGTAGGGTCACTGTGCCAAACCCCAGTCTGTGTAGTCACTGCCCCAAAACCCCAGTCTGTACACTCACTGCACCAAACCCCAGTCTGTACAGTCACTGCCCCAAAACCCGTCTGTACAGTCACTGCCCCAAACCGCAGTTTGTACACTCGCTGCCCCAAACCCCAGTCTGTACACTCACTGCCCTAAAACACCAGTCTGTAGGCTCACTGGCCCAAAAGCCGTCTGTACATTCACTGCCCCAAACCCCAGTTTGTACACTTACTGCCCCAAACCCCAGTCTGGACACTCACTGCCCCAAAATCACACACTGTACACACTCTGCCCCAAACCTCAGTCTGTATGCTCATTGCCCCAAAACTCCACCCTGTACTTTCACTGCCCGAAACCCCAGTCTGTAAACTCACTGCCCAAAGCCCCAGTCTGTAAACACACTGCCCCCAAACACCAGTCTGTGCACACATGGCCCTAAACCCCAATCTGTACACTCACTGCCCCACAATCCTGGTCTGCACATTGACTGCATCAAAACCCCAGTCTGTACACTCACTCTCCCAAAACCCAGCTTTATGCTCACCATCCCAAACCTCAGTCTGTACACTCATTGCCCCAAACCCCAGTCTGCACACTCACTGCGCCTAACCACAATCTTTAAGCTGACTGTCCCAAACTCCAGTCTGGACACTCACCGCCCCAAAATCCCAATCTGTACAGTGACTGCCCCAAACCCCAGTCTGAACACACACTTTCACAATACACAGTCTGTACACTCACTGCTGCAATACCCCGGTCTGTACACTCACAGCCCCAAAACCCTGTCTGTATACTCACTGCCCCAAAACCCCAGTCTGTATGCACGTTGCCCCAAAACACCACCCTGTACTTTCACTGCCTCAAACCCCAGTCTGTACATTCACTGTCCGAAACCCCAGTCTGTACACTCACTGTCACAAAACCCAATTTGTGCACTCGCTGCCCTAAAACACAGTCTGTACACTCATTGCCCCAAACCCTAGTCTGCACACTCACTGCCCCTAACCCCAATCTTTAAGGTGACTGTCCCAAACCCCAGTCTGGACACTCACCACCCCAAAACCCCAATCTGTACAGTGACTGCCCCAAACGCCAGTCTGAACACACACTTTCACAATACACAGTCTGTACACTCACTGCTGCAATACCCCAGACTGTACACTCACTGCCCCAAACCTCAGTCTGCACACTCACTGACCCCAAATCCCAGACTGTTTACCCAGTGCCGCAAAACCCCAGTTTGTACGTTCATTGACCCAACACCTCAGTCTGAACCCTCACTGCCCCAAAGCACAGTCTGTACACTGACTACACAAAACACCATTCTGTACACTCACTGTCACAAACCCCAGCCTCTACACTGAATGTCACAAGCCCCGGTCTGTGCACTCACTGCCCCAAAACCTTAGCCCGTACTCTCATGCACCAAAACGGCACCTTTACACTCACTGTGACAAACCTCGGTCTCTACACTCACTGCCCCGAACCACAGTCTGTACTCTCACTGCTCAAAAACCTTAGCCTGTACCCTCACTGCGCCAAACACCAGACTATACACTCAATGCCCCAAACCCCAGTCTGTACACTCACTGCCCCAAAACCCATTCTGTAAACTCATTGTCCAAAACCCGAGTCTGTACACTCACTGTCAAATAACCCAGTCTATACTCTCAATGCCCGAAATCCTTAGCCTGTACCTTCACTGCTCCAAACCCCAGACTATACACTCACCGCCCCAAACCTCAGTCTGTACACTCACTGCACACAAATCCCAGACTGTGTACCCACTGCTGCAAAACCACAGTCAGTACTCTCACTGCCCGAAAACCTTAGCCTGTACCCTCAGTGCCCCAAACACCAGTCTATACACTGATTTCCCCAAAACTCATTCGGTAAACTCATTGCCCCAAACCTCAGCCTGTACACTGACTGCCCGAAAATCCACACTGTATACACAGTTTCCAAAGGACCAGTCTGTACACTCACTGCCTCAAAACCCAGCTTTACGCTCACCATCCCAAACATCAGTCTGTACACTCGTTGCCCCCAAACTCCAGCCTGTGCACTGCCTGCCACAAAAGCCAATCTGTAGGCTCACTGCGTCAAACCCCAGTCTGTACACAAACTGCCCCAAAACTCAGTCTGTTTACTCACTGCCCTAAACCCCACTCTGAACACTCCCTGCCCCAAAACCACACACTGTACACTCGCTGCCCCAAACCTCAGTCTGTATGCTCATTGTCCCAAAACCCCACCCTGTACTTTCACTGCCCGAAACCGAATCTGTAAACTCCCTGCCCCAAACCCCAGTCTGTAAAGTGACTGCTCCAAACTCCAGTGGATACACTCGCTTTCACAAACCCTAGTCTGTACACTCACTGCCCCAAAACCCCAGTTTGTACAATCACTGCCCCAAAACCCCAGTCTGCAAACTCACTGCCCGAAGCCCCAGTCTGTACACTCACTGCGCCTAACCCCAATCTTTAAGCTGACTGTCCCAAACCCCAGTCTGGACATTCACCGCCCCAAAACCCCAATCTGTACAGTGACTGCCCCAAACGCCAGTCTGTACACTCACAGCCGCAAAACCTTAGCCTGTACTCTCATGCCCCAAAACCCCGTCCTGTACACTCACTGTCACAAAATCCAGTCTCTACCCTCTCTGCCCCAGACCCCAGTCAGTACTCTCACTGCCCGAAAACATTAGTCTGTACCCTCACTGCGCCAAAGCATAGACTGTTCACTCAGTGCCCCAAATCCCAGCCTGTACACTGACCGCCCAAAAATCCACACGTATACGCAGTATCCCAACCAACAGTCTGTCCACGCGCTGCCCCAAAACCCAGCTTTACACTCACCATCCCAAACATCAGTCTGTACACTCACTGCCCCAAACTCCACCCAGTACACTCCCTGCACCAAATCCCAGTAGTAGGCTCACTGCACCAAACCCCAGTCTGTACAGTCACTGCCCCAAACCACAGTCTGTACACTCACAGCCCTAAACCTCAGACTGTACACTCATTGCCCCAAAATCTAAGACTGTGTACTCAATGCCGCAAGACCACAGTCTGTACACTCACTGCCCCCAAACCCCCAGTCTGTATGCTCATTGTCCCAAAACCCCAGCCTGTACTTTCACTGCCTGAAACCTGAGTCTGTAAACTCCCTGCCCCAAACCCCAGTTTGTAAAGTGACTGCCCCAAACTCCAGTGGATACACTCGCTTTCACAAACCCTAGTCTGTACACTCACTGCCCCAAAACCCCAGTTTGTACAATCACTGCCCCAAAACCCCAGTCTGCAAACTCACTGCCCGAAGCCCCAGTCTGTACACACACTGCCCCAAACCCCAGTCTGTGCACACACGGCCCTAAACCCCAATCTGTACACTCACTGCCCCACAACCCTGGTCTGCACACTGACTGCATCAAAACCCCAGTCTGTACACTCATTGCCCCAAACCCCAGTCTGCACACTCACTACGCCTAACCCCAATCTTTAAGCTGACTGTCCCAAACCCCAGTCTGGACATTCACCGCCCCAAAACCCCAATTTGTACAGTGATTGCCCCAAACGCCAGTCTGAACACACACTTTCACAATACACAGTCTGAACACTCACTGCTGCAATACCCCAGTCTGCACACTCACTGTCCCAAATCCCAGTCTGTACACTCACTGCCCCAAGCTCCAGTCTATACACTCACTGCCCCAAAACCCATTCTGTACACTCACTGCCACAAAACCTTAGCTTGTACTCTCATGCCCCAAAACCCCATCCAGTACACTCACTGTCACAAAATCCAGTCTCTACCCTCTCTGCCCCAAACCCCAGTCAGTACTCTCACAGCCCGAAAAGCTTAGTCTGCACGCTCACTGCACCAAAGCATAGACTGTTCACTCAGTGCCCCATATCCCAGCCTGTACACTCACTGGCCCAAAACCCAGTTTTATGCTCACCATCCCAAACCTCAGTCTGTACACTCACTGCGCCTAACCCCAATCTTTAAGCTGACTGTCCCAAACCCCAGTCTGGACACTCACCGCCCCAAAACCCCAATCTGTACAGTGACTGCCCCAAACACCAGTCCGAACACACACTTTCACAATACACAGTCTGTACACTCACTGCTGCAAAACCCAGTCTGTACACTCACTGCCGCAAAACCTTAGCCTGTACTCTCATGCCCCAATACCCCATCCTGTACACTCACTGTCACAAACTCCAGTCTCTAACCTCACTGCCCCGAACCCCTGTCAGTACTCTCACTGCCCGAAAACCTTAGTCTGTACCCTCAATGTGCCAAGCCATGGACTGTACACTCAGTGCCCCAATTCCCAGCCTGCACAATGACCGCCCGAAAATCCACACTGTATACATAATATCTGAAACTCCTGTCTGTACACTCGATGCCCCAAAACCCAGCTTCACACTCATCATCCAAAACATCAGTCTGTACACTCCCTGCACTAAAACCCAGTCTGTAGGTTCACTGTGCCAAACCTCAGTCTGTACACTCACCGTGCCAAACCCCAGTCTGTGCAGTCACTGCCCTAAAACCCATCCGAACAGTCACTGCCCCAAACCGCAGTCTGTACACTCACTGCCCCAAAACCACAGTAAGTGGACTCACTGCCTCAAACCCCAGTCTGTACACTCACTGCCCCAAAACCCCAGTCTGTACATTCACTGCCCAAACCCCAGTTTGTACACTTACTGCCCCAAACCCCAGTCTGGGCACTCACCGCCCCAAAACCCCAATCTGTACAGTGACTGCCCCAAACGCCAGTCTGAACACACACTTTCACAATACACAGTCTGTACACTCACTGCTGCAATACCCCGGACTCTACACTCACTGCCCCAAAACCCTGTCTGCATACTCACTGCCCCAAAACCCCAGTCTGTATGCACGTTGCCACAAAACACCACCCTGTACGTTCACTGCCTCAAACCCCAGTCTGTACACTCACTGTCACAAAACCCAATTTGTGCACTCGCTGCCCTAAAACACAGTCTGTACACTCATTGCCCCAAACCCCAGTCTGCACACTCACTGCCCCTAACCCCAATCTTTAAGGTGACTGTTCCAAACCCCAGTCTGGACACTCACCACCCCAAAACCCCAATCTGTACAGTGACTGCCCCAAACGCCAGTCTGAACACACACTTTCACAATACACAGTCTGTACACTCACTGCTGCAATACCGCAGACTGTACACTCACTGCCCCAAACCTCAGTCTGCACACTCACTGACCCCAAATCCCAGACTGTTTACCCAGTGCCGCAAAACCCCAGTTTGTACGTTCATTGACCCAACACCTCAGTCTGAACCCTCACTGCTCCAAAGCACAGTCTGTACACTGACTACACAAAACACCATTCTGTACACTCACTGTCACAAACCCCAGCCTCTACACTGAATGTCACAAGCCCCGGTCTGTGCACTCACTGCCCCAAAACCTTAGCCCGTACTCTCATGCACCAAAACGGCACCTTTACACTCACTGTGACAAACCTCGGTCTCTACACTCTCTGCCCCGAACTACAGTCTGTACTCTCACTGCTCAAAAACCTTAGCCTGTACCCTCACTGCGCCAAACACCAGACTATACACTCAATGCCCCAAACCCCAGTCTGTACACTCACTGCCCCAAAACCTATTCTGTAAACTCATTGCCCAAAACCCGAGTCTGTACACTCACTGTCAAATAACCCAGTCTATACTCTCAATGCCCGAAATCCTTAGCCTGTACCTTCACTGCTCCAAACCCCAGACTATACACTCACCACCCCAAACCTCAGTCTGTACACTCACTGCACACAAATCCCAGACTGTGTACCCACTGCTGCAAAACCACAGTCAGTACTCTCACTGCCCGAAAACCTTAGCCTGTACCCTCAGTGCCCCAAACACCAGACTATACACTCAATGCCCCAAACCCCAGTCTATACACTGATTTCCCCAAAACTCATTCTGTAAACTCATTGCCCCAAACCTCAGCCTGTACACTGACTGCCCGAAAATCCACACTGTATACACAGTATCCAAAGGACCAGTCTGTACACTCACTGCCTCAAAACCCAGCTTTACGCTCACCATCCCAAACATCAGTCTGTACACTCATTGCCTCAAACCTCAGTCTGAACACTCATTGCCCCAAACTCCAGCCTGTGCACTGCCTGCCACAATAGCCAGTCTGTAGGCTCACTGCGTGAAACCCCAGTCTGTACACAAACTGCCCCAAAACTCAGTCTGTACACTCACTGCACCAAAAACACAGTCTGTAGACTCACTGCCCCAAACCCCAGTCTGTTTACTCACTGCCCTAAACCCCACTCTGAACACTCCCTGCCCCAAAACCACACACTGTACACTCGCTGCCCCAAACCTCAGTCTGTATGCTCATTGTCCCAAAACCCCACCCTGTACTTTCACTGCCCGAAACTGAATCTGTAAACTCCCTGCCCCAAACCCCAGTCTGTAAAGTGACTGCCCCAAACTCCAGTGGATACACTCGCTTTCACAAACCCTAGTCTGTACACTCACTGCCCCAAAACCCCAGTTTGTACAATCACTGCCCCAAAACCCCAGTCTGCAAACTCACTGCCCGAAGCTCCAGTCTGCACACTCACTGCGCCTAACCCCAATCTTTAAGCTGACTGTCCCAAACCCCAGTCTGGACATTCACCGCCCCAAAACCCCAATCTGTACAGTGACTGCCCCAAATGCCAGTCTGAACACACACTTTCACAATACACAGTCTGAACACTCACTGCTGCAATACCCCAGTCTGCACACTCACTGCCCCAAATCCCAGTCTGTACACTCACTGCCACAAAACCTTAGCCTGTAATCTCATGCCCCAAAACCCCATCCTGTACACTCACTGTCACAAAATCCAGTCTCTACCCTCTCTGCCCCAGACCCCAGTCAGTACTCTCACTGCCCGAAAACATTAGTCTGTACCCTCACTGCGCCAAAGCATAGACTGTTCACTCAGTGCCCCAAATCCCAGCCTGTACACTGACCGCCCAAAAATCCACACGTATACGTAGTATCCCAACCAACAGTCTGTACACTCGCTGCCCCAAAACCCAGCTTTACACTCACCATCCCAAACATCAGTCTGTACACTCACTGCCCCAAACTCCACCCAGTACACTCCCTGCACCAAATCCCAGTAGTAGACTCACTGCACCAAACCCCAGTCTGTACAGTCACTGCCCCAAACCACAGTCTGTACACTCACAGCCCTAAACCTCAGACTGTACACTCATTGCCCCAAAATCTAAGACTGTGTACTCAATGCCGCAAGACCACAGTCTGTACACTCACTGCCCCCAAACCCCCAGTCTGTATGCTCATTGTCCCAAAACCCCAGCCTGTACTTTCACTGCCTGAAACCTGAGTCTGTAAACTCCCTGCCCCAAACCCCAGTTTGTAAAGTGACTGCCCCAAACTCCAGTGGATACACTCGCTTTCACAAACCCTAGTCTGTGCACTCACTGCCCCAAAACCCCAGTTTGAACAATCACTGCCCCAAAACCCCAGTCTGCAAACTCACTGCCCGAAGCCCCAGTCTGTACACACACTGCCCCAAACCCCAGTCTGTGCACACACGGCCCTAAACCCCAATCTGTACACTCACTGCCCCACAACCCTGGTCTGCACACTGACTGCATCAAAACCCCAGTCTGTACACTCATTGCCCCAAACCCCAGTCTGCACACTCACTACGCCTAACCCCAATCTTTAAGCTGACTGTCCCAAACCCCAGTCTGGACATTCACCGCCCCAAAACCCCAATCTGTACAGTGATTGCCCCAAACGCCAGTCTGAACACACACTTTCACAATACACAGTCTGAACACTCACTGCTGCAATACCCCAGTCTGCACACTCACTGCCCCAAATCCCAGTCTGTACACTCACTGCCACAAAACCTTAGCCTGTACTCTCATGCCCCAAAACCCCATCCTGTACACTCACTGTCACAAAATCCAGTCTCTACCCTCTCTGCCCCAAACCCCAGTCAGTACTCTCACTGCCCGAAAACATTAGTCTGTACCCTCACTGCGCCAAAGCATAGACTGTTCACTCAGTGCCCCAAATCCCAGCCTGTACACTGACCGCCCAAAAATCCACACGTATACGCAGTATCCCAACCAACAGTCTGTACACTCGCTGCCCCAAAACCCAGCTTTACACTCACCATCCCAAACATCAGTCTGTACACTCACTGCCCCAAACTCCACCCAGTACACTCCCTGCATCAAATCCCAGTAGTAGGCTCACTGCACCAAACCCCAGTCTGTACAATCACTGCCCCAAACCACAGTCTGTACACTCACAGCTCTAAACCTCAGACTGTACACTCATTGCCACAAAATCTAAGACTGTGTACTCAATGCCGCAAGACCACAGTCTGTACACTCACTGCCCCCAAACCCCCAGTCTGTATGCTCATTGTCCCAAAACCCCAGCCTGTACTTTCACTGCCTGAAACCTGAGTCTGTAAACTCCCTGCCCCAAACCCCAGTTTGTAAAGTGACTGCCCCAAACTCCAGTGGATACACTCGCTTTCACAAACCCTAGTCTGTTCACTCACTGCCCCAAAACCCCAGTTTGTACAATCACTGCCCCAAAACCCCAGTCTGCAAACTCACTGCCCGAAGCCCCAGTCTGTACACACACTGCCCCAAACCCCAGTCTGTGCACACACGGCCCTAAACCCCAATCTGTACACTCACTGCCCCACAACCCTGGTCTGCACACTGACTGCATCAAAACCCCAGTCTGTACACTCATTGCCCCAAACCCCAGTCTGCACACTCACTACGCCTAACCCCAATCTTTAAGCTGACTGTCCCAAACTCCAGTCTGGACATTCACCGCCCCAAAACCCCAATCTGTACAGTGATTGCCCCAAACGCCAGTCTGAACACACACTTTCACAATACACAGTCTGAACACTCACTGCTGCAATACCCCAGTCTGCACACTCACTGCCCCAAATCCCAGTCTGTACACTCACTGCACACAAATCCCAGACTGTGTACTCACTGCTGCAAAACCACAGTCAGTACTCTCACTGCCCGAAAACCTTAGCCTGTACCCTCAGTGCCCCAAACACCAGACTATACACTCAATGCCCTAAACCCCAGTCTATACACTGATTTCCCCAAAACTCATTCTGTAAACTCATTGCCCCAAACCTCAGCCTGTACACTGACTGCCCGAAAATCCACACTGTATACACAGTATCCAAAGGACCAGTCTGTACACTCACTGCCTCAAAACCCAGCTTTATGCTCACCATCCCAAACATCAGTCTGTACACTCATTGCCTCAAACCTCAGTCTGAACACTCATTGCCCCAAACTCCAGCCTGTGCACTGCCTGCCACAATAGCCAGTCTGTAGGCTCACTGCGTGAAACCCCAGTCTGTACACAAACTGCCCCAAAACTCAGTCTGTACACTCACTGCACCAAAAACACAGTCTGTAGACTCACTGCCCCAAACCCCAGTCTGTTTACTCACTGCCCTAAACCCCACTCTGAACACTCCCTGCCCCAAAACCACACACTGTACACTCGCTGCCCCAAACCTCAGTCTGTATGCTCATTGTCCCAAAACCCCACCCTGTACTTTCACTGCCCGAAACTGAATCTGTAAACTCCCTGCCTCAAACCCCAGTCTGTAAAGTAACTGCCCCAAACTCCAGTGGATACACTCGCTTTCACAAACCCTAGTCTGTACGCTCACTGCCCCAAAACCCCAGTTTGTACAATCACTGCCCCAAAACCCCAGTCTGCAAACTCACTGCCCGAAGCTCCAGTCTGCACACTCACTGCGCCTAACCCCAATCTTTAAGCTGACTGTCCCAAACCCCAGTCTGGACATTCACCGCCCCAAAACCCCAATCTGTACAGTGACTGCCCCAAATGCCAGTCTGAACACACACTTTCACAATACACAGTCTGAACACTCACTGCTGCAATACCCCAGTCTGCACACTCACTGCCCCAAATCCCAGTCTGTACACTCACTGCCACAAAACCTTAGCCTGTACTCTCATGCCCCAAAACCCCATCCTGTACACTCACTGTCACAAAATCCAGTCTCTACCCTCTCTGCCCCAAACCCCAGTCAGTACTCTCACTGCCCGAAAACATTAGTCTGTACCCTCACTGCGCCAAAGCATAGACTGTTCACTCAGTGCCCCAAATCCCAGCCTGTACACTGACCGCCCAAAAATCCACACGTATACGCAGTATCCCAACCAACAGTCTGTACACTCGCTGCCCCAAAACCCAGCTTTACACTCACCATCCCAAACATCAGTCTGTACACTCACTGCCCCAAACTCCACCCAGTACACTCCCTGCACCAAATCCCAGTAGTAGGCTCACTGCACCAAACCCCAGTCTGTACAGTCACTGCCCCAAACCACAGTCTGTACACTCACAGCCCTAAACCTCAGACTGTACACTCATTGCCCCAAAATCTAAGACTGTGTACTCAATGCCGCAAGACCACAGTCTGTACACTCACTGCCCCCAAACCCCCAGTCTGTATGCTCATTGTCCCAAAACCCCAGCCTGTACTTTCACTGCCTGAAACCTGAGTCTGTAAACTCCCTGCCCCAAACCCCAGTTTGTAAAGTGACTGCCCCAAACTCCAGTGGATACACTCGCTTTCACAAACCCTAGTCTGTACACTCACTGCCCCAAAACCCCAGTTTGTACAATCACTGCCCCAAAACCCCAGTCTGCAAACTCACTGCCCGAAGCCCCAGTCTGTACACACACTGCCCCAAACCCCAGTCTGTGCACACACGGCCCTAAACCCCAATCTGTACACTCACTGCCCCACAACCCTGGTCTGCACACTGACTGCATCAAAACCCCAGTCTGTACACTCATTGCCCCAAACCCCAGTCTGCACACTCACTACGCCTAACCCCAATCTTTAAGCTGACTGTCCCAAACCCCAGTCTGGACATTCACCGCCCCAAAACCCCAATCTGTACAGTGATTGCCCCAAACGCCAGTCTGAACACACACTTTCACAATACACAGTCTGAACACTCACTGCTGCAATACCCCAGTCTGCACACTCACTGCCCCAAATCCCAGTCTGTACACTCACTGCCACAAAACCTTAGCCTGTACTCTCATGCCCCAAAACCCCATCCTGTACACTCACTGTCACAAAATCCAGTCTCTACCCTCTCTGCCCCAAACCCCAGTCAGTACTCTCACTGCCCGAAAACATTAGTCTGTACCCTCACTGCGCCAAAGCATAGACTGTTCACTCAGTGCCCCAAATCCCAGCCTGTACACTGACCGCCCAAAAATCCACACGTATACGCAGTATCCCAACCAACAGTCTGTACACTCGCTGCCCCAAAACCCAGCTTTACACTCACCATCCCAAACATCAGTCTGTACACTCACTGCCCCAAACTCCACCCAGTACACTCCCTGCATCAAATCCCAGTAGTAGGCTCACTGCACCAAACCCCAGTCTGTACAATCACTGCCCCAAACCACAGTCTGTACACTCACAGCCCTAAACCTCAGACTGTACACTCATTGCCCCAAAATCTAAGACTGTGTACTCAATGCCGCAAGACCACAGTCTGTACACTCACTGCCCCCAAACCCCCAGTCTGTATGCTCATTGTCCCAAAACCCCAGCCTGTACTTTCACTGCCCGAAACCTGAGTCTGTAAACTCCCTGCCCCAAACCCCAGTTTGTAAAGTGACTGCCCCAAACTCCAGTGGATACACTCGCTTTCACAAACCCTAGTCTGTTCACTCACTGCCCCAAAACCCCAGTTTGTACAATCACTGCCCCAAAACCCCAGTCTGCAAACTCACTGCCCGAAGCCCCAGTCTGTACACACACTGCCCCAAACCCCAGTCTGTGCACACACGGCCCTAAACCCCAATCTGTACACTCACTGCCCCACAACCCTGGTCTGCACACTGACTGCATCAAAACCCCAGTCTGTACACTCATTGCCCCAAACCCCAGTCTGCACACTCACTACGCCTAACCCCAATCTTTAAGCTGACTGTCCCAAACTCCAGTCTGGACATTCACCGCCCCAAAACCCCAATCTGTACAGTGATTGCCCCAAACGCCAGTCTGAACACACACTTTCACAATACACAGTCTGAACACTCACTGCTGCAATACCCCAGTCTGCACACTCACTGCCCCAAATCCCAGTCTGTACACTCACTGCACACAAATCCCAGACTGTGTACTCACTGCTGCAAAACCACAGTCAGTACTCTCACTGCCCGAAAACCTTAGCCTGTACCCTCAGTGCCCCAAACACCAGACTATACACTCAATGCCCTAAACCCCAGTCTATACACTGATTTCCCCAAAACTCATTCTGTAAACTCATTGCCCCAAACCTCAGCCTGTACACTGACTGCCCGAAAATCCACACTGTATACACAGTATCCAAAGGACCAGTCTGTACACTCACTGCCTCAAAACCCAGCTTTATGCTCACCATCCCAAACATCAGTCTGTACACTCATTGCCTCAAACCTCAGTCTGAACACTCATTGCCCCAAACTCCAGCCTGTGCACTGCCTGCCACAATAGCCAGTCTGTAGGCTCACTGCGTGAAACCCCAGTCTGTACACAAACTGCCCCAAAACTCAGTCTGTACACTCACTGCACCAAAAACACAGTCTGTAGACTCACTGCCCCAAACCCCAGTCTGTTTACTCACTGCCCTAAACCCCACTCTGAACACTCCCTGCCCCAAAACCACACACTGTACACTCGCTGCCCCAAACCTCAGTCTGTATGCTCATTGTCCCAAAACCCCACCCTGTACTTTCACTGCCCGAAACTGAATCTGTAAACTCCCTGCCTCAAACCCCAGTCTGTAAAGTGACTGCCCCAAACTCCAGTGGATACACTCGCTTTCACAAACCCTAGTCTGTACGCTCACTGCCCCAAAACCCCAGTTTGTACAATCACTGCCCCAAAACCCCAGTCTGCAAACTCACTGCCCGAAGCTCCAGTCTGCACACTCACTGCGCCTAACCCCAATCTTTAAGCTGACTGTCCCAAACCCCAGTCTGGACATTCACCGCCCCAAAACCCCAATCTGTACAGTGACTGCCCCAAATGCCAGTCTGAACACACACTTTCACAATACACAGTCTGAACACTCACTGCTGCAATACCCCAGTCTGCACACTCACTGCCCCAAATCCCAGTCTGTACACTCACTGCCACAAAACCTTAGCCTGTACTCTCATGCCCCAAAACCCCATCCTGTACACTCACTGTCACAAAATCCAGTCTCTACCCTCTCTGCCCCAAACCCCAGTCAGTACTCTCACTGCCCGAAAACATTAGTCTGTACCCTCACTGCGCCAAAGCATAGACTGTTCACTCAGTGCCCCAAATCCCAGCCTGTACACTGACCGCCCAAAAATCCACACGTATACGCAGTATCCCAACCAACAGTCTGTACACTCGCTGCCCCAAAACCCAGCTTTACACTCACCATCCCAAACATCAGTCTGTACACTCACTGCCCCAAACTCCACCCAGTACACTCCCTGCACCAAATCCCAGTAGTAGGCTCACTGCACCAAACCCCAGTCTGTACAGTCACTGCCCCAAACCACAGTCTGTACACTCACAGCCCTAAACCTCAGACTGTACACTCATTGCCCCAAAATCTAAGACTGTGTACTCAATGCCGCAAGACCACAGTCTGTACACTCACTGCCCCCAAACCCCCAGTCTGTATGCTCATTGTCCCAAAACCCCAGCCTGTACTTTCACTGCCTGAAACCTGAGTCTGTAAACTCCCTGCCCCAAACCCCAGTTTGTAAAGTGACTGCCCCAAACTCCAGTGGATACACTCGCTTTCACAAACCCTAGTCTGTACACTCACTGCCCCAAAACCCCAGTTTGTACAATCACTGCCCCAAAACCCCAGTCTGCAAACTCACTGCCCGAAGCCCCAGTCTGTACACACACTGCCCCAAACCCCAGTCTGTGCACACACGGCCCTAAACCCCAATCTGTACACTCACTGCCCCACAACCCTGGTCTGCACACTGACTGCATCAAAACCCCAGTCTGTACACTCATTGCCCCAAACCCCAGTCTGCACACTCACTACGCCTAACCCCAATCTTTAAGCTGACTGTCCCAAACCCCAGTCTGGACATTCACCGCCCCAAAACCCCAATTTGTACAGTGATTGCCCCAAACGCCAGTCTGAACACACACTTTCACAATACACAGTCTGAACACTCACTGCTGCAATACCCCAGTCTGCACACTCACTGCCCCAAATCCCAGTCTGTACACTCACTGCCACAAAACCTTAGCCTGTACTCTCATGCCCCAAAACCCCATCCTGTACACTCACTGTCACAAAATCCAGTCTCTACCCTCTCTGCCCCAAACCCCAGTCAGTACTCTCACTGCCCGAAAACATTAGTCTGTACCCTCACTGCGCCAAAGCATAGACTGTTCACTCAGTGCCCCAAATCCCAGCCTGTACACTGACCGCCCAAAAATCCACACGTATACGCAGTATCCCAACCAACAGTCTGTCCACTCGCTGCCCCAAAACCCAGCTTTACACTCACCATCCCAAACATCAGTCTGTACACTCACTGCCCCAAACTCCACCCAGTACACTCCCTGCATCAAATCCCAGTAGTAGGCTCACTGCACCAAACCCCAGTCTGTACAATCACTGCCCCAAACCACAGTCTGTACACTCACAGCCCTAAACCTCAGACTGTACACTCATTGCCCCAAAATCTAAGACTGTGTACTCAATGCCGCAAGACCACAGTCTGTACACTCACTGCCCCCAAACCCCCAGTCTGTATGCTCATTGTCCCAAAACCCCAGCCTGTACTTTCACTGCCCGAAACCTGAGTCTGTAAACTCCCTGCCCCAAACCCCAGTTTGTAAAGTGACTGCCCCAAACTCCAGTGGATACACTCGCTTTCACAAACCCTAGTCTGTACACTCACTGCCCCAAAACCCCAGTTTGTACAATCACTGCCCCAAAACCCCAGTCTGCAAACTCACTGCCCGAAGCCCCAGTCTGTACACACACTGCCCCAAACCCCAGTCTGTGCACACACGGCCCTAAACCCCAATCTGTACACTCACTGCCCCACAACCCTGGTCTGCACACTGACTGCATCAAAACCCCAGTCTGTACACTCATTGCCCCAAACCCCAGTCTGCACACTCACTACGCCTAACCCCAATCTTTAAGCTGACTGTCCCAAACCCCAGTCTGGACATTCACCGCCCCAAAACCCCAATCTGTACAGTGATTGCCCCAAACGCCAGTCTGAACACACACTTTCACAATACACAGTCTGAACACTCACTGCTGCAATACCCCAGTCTGCACACTCACTGCCCCAAATCCCAGTCTGTACACTCACTGCCACAAAACCTTAGCCTGTACTCTCATGCCCCAAAACCCCATCCTGTACACTCACTGTCACAAAATCCAGTCTCTACCCTCTCTGCCCCAAACCCCAGTCAGTACTCTCACTGCCCGAAAACATTAGTCTGTACCCTCACTGCGCCAAAGCATAGACTGTTCACTCAGTGCCCCAAATCCCAGCCTGTACACTGACCGCCCAAAAATCCACACGTATACGCAGTATCCCAACCAACAGTCTGTCCACTCGCTGCCCCAAAACCCAGCTTTACACTCACCATCCCAAACATCAGTCTGTACACTCACTGCCCCAAACTCCACCCAGTACACTCCCTGCATCAAATCCCAGTAGTAGGCTCACTGCACCAAACCCCAGTCTGTACAATCACTGCCCCAAACCACAGTCTGTACACTCACAGCCCTAAACCTCAGACTGTACACTCATTGCCCCAAAATCTAAGACTGTGTACTCAATGCCGCAAGACCACAGTCTGTACACTCACTGCCCCCAAACCCCCAGTCTGTATGCTCATTGTCCCTCACTGCACCAAAGCATAGACTGTTCACTCAGTGCCCCATATCCCAGCCTGTACACTCACTGACCCAAAACCCAGTTTTATGCTCACCATCCCAAACCTCAGTCTGTACACTCACTGCGCCTAACCCCAATCTTTAAGCTGACTGTCCCAAACCCCAGTTTGGACACTCACCACCCCAAAACCCCAATCTGTACAGTGACTGCCCCAAACGCCAGTCCGAACACACACTTTCACAATACACAGTCTGTATACTCACTGCTGCAAAACCCAGTCTGTACACTCACTGCCGCAAAACTTTAGCCTGTACTCTCATGCCCCAATACCCCATCCTGCACACTCACTGTCACAAACTCCAGTCTCTAACCTCACTGCCCCGAACCCCTGTCAGTACTCTCACTGCCTGAAAACCTTAGTCTGTACCCTCAATGTGCCAAGCCATGGACTGTACACTCAGTGCCCCAATTCCCAGCCTGCACAATGACCGCCCGAAAATCCACACTGTATACATAATATCTGAAACTCCTGTCTGTACACTCGATGCCCCAAAACCCAGCTTCACACTCATCATCCAAAACATCAGTCTGTACACTCCCTGCACTAAAACCCAGTCTGTAGGTTCACTTTGCCAAACCTCAGTCTGTACACTCACCGTGCCAAACCCCAGTCTGTGCAGTCACTGCCCTAAAACCCATCCGAACAGTCACTGCCCCAAACCGCAGTCTGTACACTCACTGCCCCAAAACCACAGTAAGTGGACTCACTGCCTCAAACCCCAGTCTGTACACTCACTGCCCCAAAACCCCAGTCTGTACAGTCACTGGCCCAAAAGCTGTCTGTACATTCACTGCCCCAAACCCCAGTTTGTACACTTACTGCCCGAAACCCCAGTCTGGACACTCATTGCCCCAAACCCCTCTCTGAACATTCCCTGTCCCAAAACCACACACTGTACACTCGCTGCCCCATACCTCAGTCTGTATGCTCATTGCCCCAAAACCCCACCCTGTACTTTCACTGCCCCAAACCCAAGTCTGTAAACGCATTGCCCGAAACTCCAGTCTGTACATTCACTGTCCCAAAACCTCAGTCTGTGCACTCACGGCCCATAACCCAATCTGTACACTCACTGCCCCAGAACCCTGGTCTGTACACTCACTGCCCCAAAACCCCAGACTAGTACACTCACTGCCCCAAAGCCCTGTCTGTACTCTCACTGCCTCAAAACCCCAGTCTGTACAATCACTGCCCCAAGGCCCCAGTCTGTAAACTCACTGCCCGAAACCCCAGTTTGTACACTCACTGCCCCAAAACCCCAGTCTGCACATGCACAGCTCCAAACCACAGTCTGTGCTCTCATGGCACTAAACCCCAATCTGCACACTCACTGCCACAATCCCCCATCTGTGCACTCTCTGCCCCAAAACATCAGTCTCTAAACTCACTGTCATAAACCTCATCCAGTACACTTCCTGTCACAAAACCCAGTCTCCATCCTCACTGCCCCAAAACCCAGTCTGTACTCTCACTGTCCGAAATCCTTAACCTGTAACTTCAATGCCCAAACCACAGACTATACACTCACTGCCCCAAACCCCAATCTGTACATGCACTGCCCCAAACCCCAGTCTGAACACACACTTTCACAATACACGGTCTGTACACTCACTGCTGCAAAATCCAGTCTGTACACTCACTTTCACAAACTCCAGTCTCTACCCTTACTGCCCCGAACCCCAGTCAGTAATCTAACTACACGAAAACCTTAGTCTGTACCCTCACTGCGCCAAACCATAGATTGTACACTCAGTGCCCCAATCCCAGCCTGTACACTGACTGCCCGAAAATCCACACTCTATACGCAATATCCCAAACTCCAGTCTGTACACTTGCTGCCCCAAAACCCAGCTTTACACTCACCATCCAAAACATCAGTCTGTACACTCACTGCCCCAAACACCACCCTGTGCACTCCCTGCACCATCCCCAGTCTGTAGGCTCACTGCGCCAAACCCCAGTCTGTACAATCACTGCCCCAAAATCCATCTGTACAGTCACTGCCCCAAACCACAGTCTGTACACTCACTGTCCCAAAATCCTAGTCTGTACAGTCACTGGCCCAAAGGCCGTCTGTACAGTCACTGCCCTAAACAGCAGTTTGTAAGCTCATTGCCCCAAACACCAGTCTGTACACTCACTGTCACAAACCCCAGTCTGTACTCTCAATTCTCGAAATCCTTAGCCTGTACCTTCACTGCTCCAAAACCCAGACTGTACACACACTGCCGCAAACCACAGTCTGTACACTCACTGCCCCCATATCCCAGACTGTGTACCCAATGCCACAAACACTCACTGCCCCAAACCCCACTCTGAACACTCCCTGCCCCAAAACCACACGCTGTACACTCGCTGCCCCAAACCTCAGTCTGTATGCTCGTTGCCCCAAAACCCCACCCTGTACTTTCACTGCCCCAAACCCCAGTCTGTACACTCACTGTCACAAAACCCAGTTTGTGCACTCACTGCCCCAAAACCCATTCTGTACACTCACTGCCCTAAACGCCAGTCTGTAAGCTCATTGCCCCAAACCCCAGTCTGTACACTCACTGTCACAAACACCAGTCTGTACACTCACTGCTCCAAAACCCAGCTTCACGCTCACCATCCCAAACATCAGTCTATACACTCTGCCCCAAACTCCACGCTGTGCACTCACTGCTCCAAAACCCAGTCTGTACAGTCACTGCCCCTAACCCCAGTCTGTACAGTCACTGCCCCAAAAGACATCTGTACAGTCACTGCCCCAAAACATATCAGTTCAGTCACTGCCCCAAACCCAGTCAGTATACTGACTGCACCAAAAACCCAGCCTGTACACTCACTGCCCCAAAAGCAAGGTCTGTACACTCACTGCCCCAAACCCCAGTCTGTACACTCACTGCCCCAAAACCACAGTCTGTACACTCATTGCTCCAAACCCCAGCCTGTTCTCTCACTGCCACAAAACCTTATGTATGCTTAATGACCCAAACCCCACACTGTATGCTCACTGCCCAAAAACCCCAGTCTGTATACTGATAGCCCCAAAACACCACTCTGTTCACTCATTGCCCCAAACTGCAGTCTATACAATCACTGTCACAAACCCCAGTCTGTACACTCACTGTTACAAACCCTAATCTGTATACACTGCCGCAAAACCTTAGCCTGTACTCTCATGCCCCAAAACCCCACCCTGTACACTCACTGTCACAAACCTCAGTCTCTACCCACACTGCCCCGAACCCCAGTCTGTACTGTCACTGCCCGAAAACCTTAGCCTGTACACTCAGTGCCCCAAACCCCATTCTGTACACTCACTGAACAAAACCCCAATCTGTACACTGATTGCCCCAAACCCCAGTCTGTAAGCTCTCTACCCCCAAACCCCAGACTCTGTACTCACTTCCCCACACCCCAAGCTGTGCACGCACTGCCCCAAACCCCAGTCTGCACACTAAATGTTACAAACCCCAGTCTGTACACTCACTGCCCTAAACCCCAGTCTGTACACTGACTGCACCAAAACCCCAGTCTGTACACTCACTGTCACAAACCCCAGTCTCTACCCTCACTGTTCCGATCCCCAGTCTGTACTTTCACTGCCCGAACACCTTAGACTGTACCCTCACTGCCCCAAACACCTGACTGTGCACTCAATGCCCCAAACCCCAATCTGTACACTCACTGCCCCAAACCCTGATCTGTACACTCACTATCACAAACCCCAGTCTGGGCACTCACTGCTCTAAACCCTAGGCTCTGTACTCACTGCCCCAAACCCTAGGCTGTACCTGCACTGCCCCAAACCCCAAGCTGTACACTCACTACCCTAAACCCCAGTCTGTACACTGACTGAACCAAAACCCCAGTCTGCACACTCACTGCCCCAAACCACAGTCTGTACACTCACTGCCCCAAAACCTTAGCCTGTAGTCTCACTGCCCCAAAACCCGACCCTGTACACTCACTGTCACAAACCTCAATCTCTACCCTTACTGCCTTGAACCCCAGTCTGTACACTCACTGCCCCAAAACCCCAGTCTGTCCACTCACTGCCCCAACACCCCAGTCTGTACTCTCAATGCCCCAAACCCCAATCTGTACATTCACCGCTCCAAAATCCCAGTCTGTACACTCACTGCCCCAAAACCCCAGTCTGTCCACTCACTGCCCCAACACCCCAGTCTGTACTCTCAATGCCCCAAACCCCAATCTGTACATTCACCGCCCCAAAATCCCAGTGTGTGCACTCACTGCCCCAAAACCCCAGCGACAGAGGCTGAATGATACCAGATGACCCTCACCCTAAGTAAATGCGAAAGGATAATTCTGATTATTTCCTAATAAGGGAAGGGGAAATGTCACACTCAGGGTTAATAGTTTTAACCTTAGAGTTCTTCAGCACAGTTTGCCTTTGCTTCTATGGTATAACTCTTCTGAGACACAGTCAATGTAACAGCAAGAGAAAGGCATTGCCTGTCTGGCAGCATTTGAGGAAGCATGGGCTTTGAGGGAGAAGAAACTTCCACATTGTCTTCATTGCTTTTATCAAGTGTATGAAACGCCTTACTTAATAAATTCTACATGATTCATAAATACTGGGCGTTCATACTGGCCACACACAACTGAGGACCCCATTGTTCTAAATTAAGAATTTGAAACCTAGACATTTAGGTTAAAATGTTTTATACCTTGAGCTGCCAAAATGGACACATTAAAGAAATGCACACGCATGCAGACATTCTTATGCACTCTCACACACCTCACCACAAATGCACACAATCTCATACACATACTCAAAACACAACTCATACAAATAGACTCGCAAGGAATCCTCAACACAAACACAGACACCCTCATACATGTTAAAATACACCCACTCGAGTGCACACTGATCCTACTCACCACCCCCAACTCCGTTCCTTCCACCACACACACATTCGCACACTGGCACTCTGACACACACTCAAACACAGCATTCGCGCACTCACAAACACATTCAACTCTCTGTCTCACACATGAAAGCGCACACATGTTGACAGTCGCACAAACATGACACCCACACACACACACACTCTCTCATTCACATGCCGATGTTCACTCACAAATTTTCAGATTGACACAGATACCAGGGCTTGAATTTTCTCTCTCCCATCAGAATCACGGGAAGGAGAGAATTCCTGGATCCATGAACCTGGACTTTGAAGTTGGCTGGCCGGACAAAGGATTTTCTGTCTGGGGCTGAGTGGGGAGATTGAGTGAGAGAAGTTGTGGGGTGTTGCATTGGAAGTTCGGGCAGGTGACCACAGAAGGCATGTGGAGGCTGCCGGGTGCTGACTCGAGGCTCTGGCACTGTGTCCAAGAATTTTTTTAAAACACAAAACATATCAAATCCCTTCAGCTCACCACACCACATCCATGGCAACCCATGCCATCCCATGGCCGTCACCCAGTCTCCATGTTGCTCATACCCTTCAAGCTAACCTCTCCACCAGTACTCACCCCATGGCCCCTCAAAGCCTCCATGCCAACCTATGCATCTGTACTCACCTCCACGGCTCTTCATAGACTCCATGCCTTCCTATGCCCCTGTTCCCACCCCCCTGGCCCTTTCAAGCCCCTATACCAACTTTTGGCCATGTCATTCCAGCTCATGCTACCCACCCACCAACATTTTCCCTAATGCCTGGCATGCCAACTCACCCAGTGTCCACTGTGGGCAGATCTCTGAGCCTGTGCAGAGTTGAAAAAAAATTAAATCTATAAAATAAAGTTCTAACTTTATTGCAAAATTCATTAAAAAACACACTTCACAAAACTCAATGTATTGCATTTGTATTCATTCAACCAGATGCAGCCTTTTAACAAACATTTCATTCAAGCTCACAATCCCTTAAAGCAACAAACATTGGAAATAATAGTCGTACTTCAAAAAGTCTAAAAACACTTTGGTCTGTCAATTGAACTGTGAAATGGTAGTCACCCTACTGTGATAATCGATGGTTCTGAAATCAATCATGTAGCACTAATCCAGTAATGAAAGCTCCCAGGTTTATGTGGACAAATAGCAATCAATGAGCTGTTTGAAGCACTGGACAAATATTTAAAGAGTCGGTGTTGTGTTCTGGGTTACTTTGATGTCTCAATGATGAGATCTTGAGAATTGTATGTTCAAGCATGAACCATATATTGGTCGCTTTGAACTATTAACAGTTGACATGCATGGTGCTGCTGCCAACTGTCACCACCTGCCACTAACTACTTCTGAAGTGTTCTGAGTCTAATATCATGTGAGTCAATACATCATACAGGGGGTGATGCTATCCTCCAGTGAGACCTTAACCCTTGTTCTGCCGAGCACCTTTACATCACAGTGGCATTTAGGCATATACAACATCCCCCTTTCTTCCCAAAAGAAATCTTGCTTCCCTTCCAACAGAGTATAGCTATTTTTGATACAATCTTTACTCGCTGTCCCTTCTCCCCCACCTCAGATCTCTGGCTTTATAAATTCAGACAGTTCTGAGGCTTGGCACTTCTTTCACATCACGGTCTGTTATGTTTAAAGAAATGGTGGTTGTACCCTGTGGATCTGGTACTTGGTTATGTCCATTTCATTCAGCTTTTGCATTCCTTCAAGTTGTGTTTCTCTTTATTTATAACCTGTCTACTTATATCAAACACTGTGGGTTTGTCCCGTTCCTTCCGGGGGGGGAATGTGCACACTGCTCATTCCTAGAATGGACTTGAATTTACTTTTTACATGGTGTTTGCCATGTTTTTGCTGGACATATATGTTTCACTAATAGAACCCTTCATTTCCACTTGATTCACAATTTCAGCCAAACGTTTGTCTGCTAATGTATTTTCAGATCGTTTTGCAAGCTTATGAATCTTTTCATTCAGTGCAATGGTTCTCAGTACATTTAAGAAGTCCAGTGCCTGTTCTTCATCTAGTTCCATGTGCTTCCATGTTGGATTTACATTTTCCAATCATTTCTGTCGTCTTTGTCTGCAGCATAACTTTGTCCTTGTCTTTCATTTTGCTTTCCAGGCCAGGTCTGTCACCAGCAAAGTCTTAACCTGTTTCAGTTCTGTAATTGTGCTCCTCATGGCTTCATTATACACTCGCAGCTTGGGAAGTTCTGTGGATTTTCCTTTCAATGCCTCCTTATTTTAATTCAGCTGGTTCTTCAGCTCCTCAGTCTGTTACTTGTAGCTTTCTATATTTGTCCTGGAATATAGAACATTGCAGAGTCTTCTCTGCCAACTGGTTCTTCAGTTTGTTCAGAGTGATGTTAAATACAATTTGCTTCTCTTCGTAATTTTCCACAGGAATAATCTTTGTCTCAAGGAATTCTTGCAGCATGTGAAGATTCTTCATTAGACTTTCCCTTTCTTTGCGAAGATCACTTGCTTCATCTTGAGGTTCTTTGCAATTCAGCATAATCTCCCCAGTTTCTCCAGTTGTGCTTCCATTCTGCTGTTGAAGACTGTCTTCATTTCTTCATGTTGCTGAATGGTTACCCATTCCTTTTGCATTTGATCTTAAATGACAATTAACTATCTTTCCAACTGTTTCCTTTCTTGTTGACCTCTTGCAAACTCACTCTGGTCTTCAGTGCATTGCTTGGTTGCCACTGATGGTTCCAACACAGCTTTTACTGAAATAATGTTCAACGTGCTTTTTTGTTCCTTATGTTTTTCCATGGCTATATATTGATTCATCACAGAGTCTTCCAGGATCACAACTTCTTTGCCTGCCTGTTCTGTCTGCTCTTTCGCCTGGCTATTCATCTGGTTGAGTTTTTCCCACCTCCTGCTTTGATTTGCCAACTATGGAATTGAGGGCTGATATTTCAGCCTGACACCTTTGTGTCTCTGAAATTTGTGTTCAGATCTTGAGCAGCTTGGTTCATTAAAGCCTTCTGTTTAGCATGCATTTTCAGAGGTATATACTCAGTTTGAATCTTGTGCATCAAATCCTCCAATTCAGCTTTGATGCAAACATTTTCCTGGAGAACGGCTTCATTTACTTGCAAGTTTCCCTTCTTATGAGTTACCTCAGCTTTCCTTCATTCACAGCCATCTGCCCACTCTGCACTGCCATCTGTTGTTTCATATTGAGTACTGTCAGCATTTTCAAAAAAGCTCTCCCTTTAAGCTTTTCAGCTGTTCCTCAGATATTTTTTTCTTCTGCAATAAACTCTTTGGTTCTTGTATTTCATTGTAGAGACATGATCTACAACCATCTTGTGGTCTATTTGAATATTACTCATTCGCTCTGGGGTCTTCTGTCCTCACTCCAGGGTCTTTTTGCACCCTGTTCTGTTGCCCTCTCTCTGCAGTCTTTGTTTGCCATAGGCACTTTATTGGAGGTGCTAGATTTTCTTCTACGGTCTGAACTCTCTGCAACCTGGAGTTTAAAATATCTATCAAAACTTTTAATACCTCACTAAATATGGTTTAGTATTGATCGATATGTTGGCTGTGGAGTATTTTTACCAAGAAATGAACCAAAGATGAATTAAAACATATCATCTTGTACTTCTTCTCGTTCTTTATTTAATGCAGTAAGTCTCCTGTAAAGTAAAAATTGTCCTCTCCAGGAATCCCACTCTTGCATCTGGTTTAGCCCTTTACTGAGCCAAAATGCACCTGGCCCTTCTAATTTGCTGTCCATGGCTGTTTTTTTCTCTCTTTGTAGTTACCACTTTAAATGTCATTGCCACTTTAAGACAGTGTGTGCTGTAACTTTTTTTTTAACTCGGGTTGTCTCTGAAGCTATTTTTTTTTGTGTTTTCCTACATAATTTTGGGCTTAAAAAAATTAACTTTCAAGGCGGTTAACTCTAGATACTCTTTTTAATAAACCACTTGTCTGCGGATTCAATTGAAAAAAAAACTAATTTTCCAGACACTGCAGGCTTGTTTTTGCATGTTGTGTTTATTTTAATCTTTAAAACAGCAGCAATTCATTGTTTTATGGAAAATGTTACTTTTCCTGCCTTGTGATGGTGGGACAGTTCTTTTACTTCCAGACCTTTAACGCTGCAATAGTTTGCTCCTCTGAGCTGCAAAATCAAATTCTGGGTGATTCTTCTTTCTTAAACTGTGCAGCTTTCTTTGTTTTTAGTTTGCAGGGTTGTCTTTTTGCTCTGCCGGTATTTTCTATTTTTTCAGGTTTTTCTTTTTAGCTCAAATCTGTCTTCCATCTCCTCCATGGATTGGCTGAGCTGTGGGAGTTCCATCTATTCTATAATATAAGTACAGCTTCATTTTAAAATACTTTATTCTTACCGTCTCGTGAATGACCCAATGTTCTTCACATTGCGTCACTAAGGGCCATGCAATTTTTGTAGTTTTCTAGTTATCATAATAAGTGTCTTAACCCTGATGCTCACCAGCTTTATCATCAGAGCAGTTTTTTGCTCTGTGCTATTTAGGGGTTTCGCGATGGACTTCCACTCTCTCTGCTGGATTCCTCAACATCTAAGGCTGCAGTGAAGCTTCTTCAACTGTTCATTCAACTTTTCTTCTTGGAGGCAGGTCTCCCTAATTTGGCTTCAGATGGTTTTAGTTTTCCACACCTTGGGATGCTGTTCTGAGCTCATTGCTTAGAATGCCACCTTTCTTATTACTGCTGACCTCCATATTGTATTAGTAGCGAACACCACTTATCACCAGGTTGGAGGGTATTCGGTGTTGGTTCAGGGAATTAGATGTGTTGAATGGTTTGTATCGATTGGAGCTGCAGTCAGTGTTGTGTAGGTCGCACACAGTGCTGTCAGGGAGGGAGTTCCAGGATTCTGACCCAGCAACAGCGAAGGAACGGTGATATATTTCCAAGTCAGGATGGTGAGTGGCTTGGAGGGGAACTTCCAGGTGGTAGTGGTCCTATCTGTCTGCTGCCCTTGTCCTGCTAGATGGTAGTGGTTGTGGGTTTGGAAGGTGCTGTCTAAGGATCCTGGTGAGTTCCTGAAGTGCATGTGGCCAAGGGAGTGAATGTTTATGGATGTGGTGCCAATCAAGCAGGGCTGCTTTGTCCTGGATGGTGTCAAGCTTTTTGAGTGTTGTGGGAGCTGCAGTCATCCAGGCAAGTGGGGAGTATTCCATCACACTCCTGACTTGCGCCTTGTAGATAGATGGTGGACAGGCTTTGGGGAGTCAGGAGGTGAGTTACTCATTCCAGGATGCCTAGCCTCTGACCTGCCATTGTAGCCACAGTATTTTAATGGCAAGTTCAGTTTCTGGGCAATGGTAACCCCCAGGATGATAGTATAACGTCATTGAAAGCCAAGGGGTAATTATTAGATTGTCTCTTGCTGGTGATGATCTTTGCCTGACACTTGATTGGCGCAAGTGTTACTTGCCACTTATAAGCCCAAGCCTGGATATTGTCCAGGTCTTGCTGCATTTGGACATGGACTGCATCAGTACCTGAGCCTCGGTTATATTGGTGAGGGGCACTCTTACATTTGGAATATAATTGATGAATTTTCACAGCAGAGCGAAGGGGGCAGAACAACAGAAAATCTTGTAAATGTTTAGCAGATCTGGTAGCAGCTGTGGAGAGAATAATAGAGCTAATGTTTCGAGTTGAAATGACTTGTCAAACGGAAAGGCATTACTCAAACAATATGATCTCTGGAGATAGGACAGATGCTGATTGAATGTACAACCTGATTGCTGGAAAAATATAGCTTCTAATTTTCCCCGTTAATAATGTTAATAGAATTTTGCAGTCTTTATTGTTTTTCAATATGATTAGAGCTAAACATTTTCAGTCATATCAGTGACTTAATTTGATTTTGTTATCTGTTTGTAAAATTAAAAATAGTTGATTGTGCTTGCTCTGTATCTCCAGGGACACCCTGTCAGATATAATTTAAAGGCTCTGTGAATATACTGATTCACAGTTTAATACATAGAAATTGGCTGCAGTACAGAGGGACAGAATATTTTACACAAAATGTTTGAAACATTTTACATGATCAGGAAATTATACTACATGTTCCTTGTTGTTTTTGGTGTTCCTGGTAAGTGACTTCAAAATTGATTTGGTGCAAACTTGTGTGCGATCTGGTGTCTGGTTTTACTGTGACTGACAATGTTACATGTTGGTCTAGCTTGGACAGATGCCCAGTCACTGATATCATTTTGTTAAACCAAATGTCTTTAATTCCCTGGTGGTTGCATTTCATTGCTTCAAGGTGCCTCTGCTTGTAGCTCACTGGGTGTCTGAAATATCAAAGTGGCACCGTAGTGGAACATTACATATTTCTGAATCAAACCTCAGTGTCGGTAACTCGCAGGGGGAAGTAGTTAATGTGTGTCAGTTAGTGTGCAATGCTGAGTGCGTGTCCTTAATTGGAGTGAAACTTCTGACCTCAGTTGGCAGATATTACTGGGAGTATGTCAGTATAGCATTATACTGAGTGTGGGTCACTAACAAGTGGAACACCTCACACTAGTGACCATGTATTCCTGGAGTATCTTTCAGTGCAGAATTGTACTGAGTGTGCTCCGACACTAAGATGTTAACTATACTCTATATATAAATTTCTCTATGCATAAAATAAACGATATTGATATCACTCTGTTTCATGTTGAACTGCTCAGACAGTAACAGATGTTAACTAGTTACTAACAGTTAAACAGCAGTACAGCACTTTTGCAGATTTCAAGTCTTCTGAATACTACCTTATTCTTACCCTGAATAGGGTTACTGCAAACACTTCATTTGTTCCTGGCACCTTCCACCAGCACAGGATTGAGAACCTGAGGGTCGTAAGTGAAGGATTTGATTATCCGGCTCTTACACAGGATGAGGTGTGTGCTGATTCGTGAATAAATGATCCTATTAAAGAATTAACATTTGCTAATCCAATTCTCATAGAGTCATAGGCAGAGTTATACAGCACAGAAACAGGCCATTCTGCACATTGTGTCCGTGCCAGCCATCAAGCCCCTATCTCCTCTAATCACACTTTCCAGTACTTGGCCTGTAGCCCTGTGTGCTCTGGCATTTCATGTGCTCATCTAAATACTACTTCAATGTTGTGAGGGTTCCTGCCTCTACCACCCCCTCAGGCAGAGAGTTCCAGATTCCAACCACACTCTGGGTGAAAATTTATTTCCTCAAATCCCCTCTAAACCTCCTGCCCCTTACATTAAATCTATGCCCCCTGGTTATTGACCCCTCCACTAAGGGGTAAAGTTTATTTCTATACCCCTCATAATTTTGCATACCTCTATCTGGTCCCCTCTCAGCCTTCTCTGCTCTATGGGAAACAACCCCAGCTTATCCAGTCTCTCTTCATAGCTGAAACACTCCAGCCCAGACAGCATCCTAGTGAATCTCCTCTGCACCCTCTCCAGTGCAATCACATCCTTCCTATAGTGTGGTGACCAGAACCACACACAGTACTCCAACTGTGGCCTAACTAGCATTTTATACAGCTCCAGCAATACCTCCCTCCTCTACTAACCTGGGCCAGCCCCTCCACTAAGCTCATTGAGGAGTGTTTCTGAGAGGAGAGGCAAGAATAACTGGCAAAATACATCTCTCTTTCTCCCTCTCATTCTCCCTCTCTCTCACTCTGTTTTTCTCTCTCTCTCTTTCTCTCCTTCTCCTTCCCTCTCTTTCTCCCCCTTCTCTTTCTCCCCCTTCTCTTTCTCCCCCTTCTCTTCCTCCACCTTCCCCTTCTCCCCCCTCTCCTTCTCCCCCTCTCTCCTTCTCCCCCTCTCTCCTTCTCCCCCTCTCTTCTTCTCCCCCTCTCTCCTTGTCTTCCTGCTTCCCTTTCTCCCTCCCTTTCTCCCTCCCCTTCTCCCTCCCTTTCTCCCTCCCCTCCTCCCTTTCTCCCTCCCCTTCTCCCTCCCCTTCTCCCTCCCTTTCTCCCTCCCCTCCTCCCTTTCTCCCTCCCCTCCTCCCTTTCTCCCTCCCCTTCTCCCTCCCTTTCTCCCTCCCCTCCTCCCTTTCTCCCTCCCCTCCTCCCTTTCTCCCTCCCCTTCTCCCTTTCTCCCTCTCTTTCTTCCTCCCCTCCTCCCTTTCTCCCTCCCCTCCTCCCTTTCTCTCTCCCCTTCTCCCTCCCCTTCTCCCTCCCTTTCTCCCTCCCTTTCTCCCTCCCCTCCTCCCTTTCTCCCTCCCTTTTTCCCTCCCTTTCTCCATCCCCTTCTCCCTCCCCTTCTCCCTCCCCTTCTCCCTCCCTTTCTCCCTCCCCTCCTCCCTTTCTCCCTCCCCTCCTCCCTTTCTCTCTCCCTTTCTCCCTCCCCTTCTCCCTCCCTTTCTCCCTCCCCTCCTCCCTTTCTCCCTCCCTTTCTCCCTCCCTTTCTCCATCCCCTTCTCCCTCCCTTTCTCCCTCCCCTTCTCCCTCCCCTTCTCCCTCCCCTTCTCCCTCCCTTTCTCCCTCCCCTCCTCCCTTTCTCCCTCCCCTTCTCCCTCCCTTTCTCCCTCCCCTCCTCCCTTTCTCCCTCCCGTTCTCCCTCCCCTTCTCCCTCCCCTTCTCCCTCCCTTTCTCCCTCCCCTTCTCCCTCCCTTTCTCCCTCCCTTCCTCCCTTTCTCCCTCCCTTTCTCCCTCCCCTTCTCCCTCCCTTTCTCTTTCCCCACATCCCTCCCTTTCTCCCTCCCGTCCTCCCTTTCTCCCTCCCCTCCTCTCTCTTTCTCTCTGAGTTGTTGTGTAGTTGCTAATCATGGCCCTTCACAAAATTGCATGCTGTCCTATCACAATGGGTCAAGGAGAAGAAGCCAGTAAGTACTGAATCAAATCCTCACCATAATCATTATTAAGCAGCAGGTTTTCATATTGTTGAGTTTAGTCTGGGTCAAAATAGCATGTGTAAACTGTTAGTAGTAAAAATAACTGGAGCACTCGCTCCTCTTCATGCTGGTGCCATTGTGATTCAAATAATTGCAGCTTTTCCAGTCATCCATTCATTTGTGTGGAAAATAAAGACCAGAACAATATACAGAGTGCTAACTGTTTAATTAGCAAGGTTTTATATTTGTTTAATATTGAGAGTTTTTTTTTCATTTCCGTTCATCTAGAAATGACCTTCAGTTTTTTATTTGCAATATTATGGCCTAGTGAACTTGTGCTGTTATGTGAAATGATTTGTAAATCTCTGCCCTGCACCACTTTTCTCCTCTAACCCATTCAGACTCTTATCTCACAAGGAGAATTTGGAAAACTTTATCTTCCATCAAAGCACAAGAGCTCAAATCTAGATATGTTGGAATTAATTTGCCATTTCAATACCTACTATGCACGTTTATTATTATTTATTATTAATATTATTGTTATTATTAATGGTGTTTTCAGGTATTTTGTTGTATTCTTCCTCTGTATTAACTGAACCTTATTTGGATTTATCTGCAAAATTCGAAATTGTTTTTGCTGCTTCCTGAGTCCATATAATTAATTCAACTGGTACAGCACAAAAGCCTCAGTGCTGATCCATGACTGTAGTGGACCAGTTACTGAAAGTATTGGGAGCTGAGGGGCCATGTTTGACATGGATCAGTGGTGCAGGGCAGAGATTTACAAATCATTTCACGTAACAGCACAAGTTCACTAGGCCATAATATTGCAAATAAAACACGGAAGGTCATTTCTAGATGAACGGAAATGAAAAAAAAACTCTCAATATTAAACAAATATAAAACCTTGCTAATTAAACAGTATATTGTTCTGGTCTTTATTTTCCACACAAATGTATGGACAGTGCTGATCCATGTCAAACATGGCCCCTCAGCTCCCAATACTTTCAGTAAATATCGTTCACCCTTCTTCCCTGTTTCTATTTTTGTAACCACCTTGCTGTCTATTCTAATGGTTGTCCCCTAAACACCACTTGCTCTGAGATTAATCATGGGGCTGCTGTGTGCGACTTTATCTAAAGGCTTCAGAAAGTCAATACATAGTACATCTGCTGTATTAATTGTATTTATTCTATCTCATATTATTCCAATAATTCAGTCAGGTTGTTCAATCGTGATATTCCTTTTGGAATCAGTGCTGATTACTCTTTATTCTATTATGCATTGCTAGATTTTTTTTCTATTACGTTTTTGAATAAAGCTTCCAATTTGTTTCCTAACTGATGCTGTGCTGTTTGGTCTATACACTGCTACAGTTCCGTCTCCTGTTTTCTTTCCAAGAATAATTTGAAATGTGCGTCAGTCCTCTGGCACTATTCTTGACTCTGATGATTATTCATGAACAGATAATAATTCTTCTGTTATCTCTTCCCTGTACTGTTTTAAGTATGTGTGGATACAATCTATCTGAAACAGAGCTCCCATCCTCTCTCAGATCACTGAGTCAAATACCTTCCCCTTGTCTACCACAAGTGACTTGACATTTGCCTGTTCACTGTACTCATTGTGATTTCTCAGTTTAGTTCCTCCCCTCAGAGATCTCTCTCCCGTCTTCAGGCTATGACTCCTCTGCTGTGGTTGCACTTTGCTCGAATCTACAACAGCATGAGTGATTTCCTTCCTCCGAGCTCGGAGCTGAGCTGCAGCAGCCTGTTTCCAAGGGCCAAATGACCTACTCCTTCTATTCTCTGTGTTTCTGTAGTTCTGTCCATGTCAGTCTGTCCGTCTCTGCTCCAAAGCCCAGTAAATCCGAGCAGTGCATGGGATCTTGTCTGACAGAATGAGGCCATTTCCCGGCCAGTTTCCCTCCACCATCTCCTGCTGGGACATTCTGTAAGTCCTAATTGGAATTGATTTGTTCATGTCCTCTCCATTCCTGTTGTAACTCCTCTCTTCATCATTGGCTCTGGTAAGAGCATGAAAATCCACTCCAGTTCCTGATACCGAGTCCTGTACAGGGAGGCTGTAGGAAAGAATAGTTGTTGGGACTCGGGTGTGAACATTGGGATGTTCCACAGACAGCATCACTGTAGCACTCTTCATCGGTCCTAGCTATGCTTTCTTTGGGTATGGTACTTGCATCATACTTGGTTCCAATATACCTCTCATCTCCTCCTTCACATTATTGTCCGAGCTTTAGGACTATGCTTGACTCATTTCCTGCCTTCACTTTGAACTGGAGAATGTCAGTATCTTTCTCCATTTCCACCCTTCCTTCACCTTTACATGGTCAATCTCTGACATTACCCTCCCTCCCCCAACTGCTCCACCTCCCATGTCATGAGACTGTCCATTTATATCGACTGGAAGACCACCAGTTTACTCAGTAGCCTTTTCAATTGCAGGCAAAAGAGATGTCCCACCTGCCTCTTCACCTCTTCCCTTCCCACTCTCTGGAGGCACACTCCCTCCAGGTGACCCAGTGATTTGTTTACATTTCTTACAATTCAGTAACTGTATTGGCTGCTCATGGTGCAGCTGCCTGTAGATGAGGAGATGACACAGCACAGATATCCTGACTGCTTTGCTGAGCTCCTCTGTTCAGTTTTATTATTCATTCATGGGATGTGGGTGTTGCTGGCTATGTCAGCAGCCACATTTATTTGCCCACCCCTAATTGCTCCTGACTTGAGCTTAGTAGATGGTGGACAGGATTTGGTGAGTTATGACACAGCAACTGGTAAAGGCTGTTTAAAATCCCAGAGGGATACTTTTAATAACTGTCATAACTTATACATTCAGGTGGTACGTTTGAGATGCAACTCTAAATTCAGGAATCGGACTACCAGTTCCCACAATCACAGAATCACAGTGCAGAAGAGGCCCTTCAGCCCCTCGAGTCTGCACCAACACATGAAAATCACCTGACCTACCTACCTAATCCCATTTACCAGCACTTGGCCCATAGCCTTGAATGTTATGACGTGACAAGTGCTCATCCAGGTTCTTTTTAAAGGATATGAGGCAACCCGCCTCCACCACCCTCCCAGGCAGCGCATTCCAGACCGTCACCACCCTCTGGGTAAAAAAGCTTTTCCTCACATCCTCCCTAAACCTCCTGCCACTCACCTTGAACTTATGTCCTCTCTTGACTGATCCTTCAACTAAGGGGAACAGCTGCTCCCTATCCAACCCGTCCATGCCCCTCATAATCTTGTACACCCCGATCAGGTCGCCCCTCAGTCTTCTCTGCTCCAACGAAAACAATCCAAGTCTATCCAACCTCTCTTCATAACTTAAATGTTTCATCCCAGGCAACATCCTGGTGAATCTCCTCTGCACCCACTCCAGTACAATCACATCCTTCCTATAATGAGGTGACCAGAACTGCACACAGTACTCCAGCTGTGGCCTCACCAAGGTTCTATACAACTCCAACATGACCTCCCTACTTCTGTAATTTATGCCTCGATTGATAAAGGCAAGTGTCCCATATGCCTTTTTCACCACCCCACTAATATGCTCCTCCGTCTTCAGAGATCTATGGACACACACGCCAAGGTCCCTTTGTTCTTCAGAACTTCCTAGTGTTCATTGAATACTTCCTTGTCAAATTACTCCTTCCAAAGTGTATCACCTCACGCTTTTCAGGGTTAAATTCCATCTGCCACTTATCTGCCCATTTGACCATCCCGTCTATATCTTCCTTTGGCCCAAGACACTCAACCTCACTGTTAACCACCCAGCCAATCTTTGTGTCATCCGCAAACTTACTAATCCTACCCCCCACATAGTCATCTATGTCCTTAATATAAATGATGAATAATAGGGGATCGAACACAGATCCCTGTGGTCCGCCACTGGACACTGGCTTCCAGTCACTAAAGCATCCTTCTGTTATCACCCTCTGTCTCCTACAACTAAGCCAATTTTGAATCCACCTTATCAAATTACCCTGTGTCCCATCTACATTTGCCTTCTTTATAAATCTCCCATATGGGACCTTGTCAAAGGCTTTGTTGAAATCCATATAAACGACATCAACTGCACTACCCTCATCTACACACATGGATACCTCCTAAAAAAATTCAATCAAATTTGTTAGGTATGACCTCCCTCTGACAAAGCCATGTTGACTATCCCTTGTCAAAGCTTACCTCTCCAAGTGGAGATAGATACCCTCCTTCAGAACTTTCTCCAATAGTTTCCCTACCATTGACGTGAGACTCACTGGCCTGTACTTCCCTGGCTTATCTCTACAACCCTTCTTAAATAGTGGAACCACATTAGCTGTTCTCAAGTCCTCTGGCACCTCCCTCATGGCCAGAGAGGAATTAAAAATTCGGGTCAGAGCCCCTGCAATCTCCTCCTTCACCCCCTCTGGGACATAAATCATCCAGACCTGGAGAATTGTCCACCATTAAGCCTGCCAACACCTCCAATACCTTGTCACTCCTGATATCAATTTGCTTAAGAACCTCGCATCTCCCTCTCTGAGTTCAATACCTTCATCCTCATTCTCTTGGGTGAAGATGGACATGAAGTATTCATTCAACCCATAGATTGCCCCCTTGGTCCCTTATGGGCCCTACTCTTTCCCTGGTTATCCTCTTCCCATTGATATTCTTATAGAATATCTTGGGATTTTCCCTATTTATACCGTTACCGTTTTACTGTTGTTTAAAATCCCAGAGGGAAAATTTTAATAACTGTCATAACCTATATATTCAAGTGGTATGTCTGAGATGCAACTCTAAATTCAAGAATCAGACCACCACTGACTGTTCCGTCTGGTTCACCGTCACTTTCTCCTTTGATCGATTTGTGGCCATTTGTTGCCAGAAAATGGAAAACAAATACTGCACCAGGAAAATTGCAGCTGTGGTTCTCACAACAACCAGCATTCTGCTCTGTTTAAAAAAATATCCCTTTCTATTTTACAGTCAGACCTATGTGTATCGTCATTAATGTGCCATGGGACTGTGATGATAAGTCAAGCTACTTTATTGAGCCCGGCTGGTTGGGATTTAAGTGGCTTCATAAGGTTTTTACTCCACTGCTCCCATTCACTTTAATTCTATTGCTCAACCCTCTGTCAGTCAGACACATTTTAGTGGCCAGTCAAGTCCATAAGCAACTGAAGGGTCAGAGCAAGGGTGAGAATCACAGTGACTCAGAGATGCAGAGCAGGAGGAAGTCTGTGATTTTACTCTTCACCATATCTCGCAGCTTTGTACTCCTATGGTTAGTGTATGTTATAGATTTCTTATACTATAACATTACAGGAACAGATCCAACATACTACAATTATTTGTTATGTATATTTCAACATATTGGGATTATGCTGTGGCATTTAAATTGCTGCACAAACACATTTATTTAAGGGGCAACGCAGTCTAAATTTAGAGAGCAGTTCAAGAAGGCAGTGAAGTATCCGGTTATGTCAATTAGGCAGATAATTCAGAACATCAGGACATAAGAAACAGGAGCAGGAATGGGCCATTTTGGCCCATCTATCCTACCTTGCCATTCAGGAAAACCATGGCTTCTCTGATTGTGGCCTTAGCCCCACTTTCCTGCCAGCCCCTCATTGTATCTGACTCCGACTCCTTTGTAGATCTCAAATTTAACTCAGTCTTGAATACATTCAGTGGCCCCGCCTCTCCTGGTGGGTTGGGGCAGGGAATTCCAAACACTAAGACCCTCTGAAAGAAGAAATCTCTTCTCCTCACCACTTTAAATTGGAGAGCTCTCATTTTCAAAATGTACACTCTCATTCTAGATAAACCACAAGGGGAAACATCCTCTCAGCATTTCCCCGACCAAGACCCCTCAGAACCTTATATGTTTCAATAAGAACACCTCCCGGGGATATGGATAGGCTAAGTGAGTGGGCGAAAAATGGCAGACGGAGAAGAATGGGGGAAGTGTCAGTTTGTCCACATTAGCAGGAAGATTAGGAAAGCAGAATATTATTTAAATAGAGAGTTGAAGAAATTGAGGTTAGTCTGAATGTTGTTTGTAGTGTAGGCGGTACAGTCATTGGCATATTGTATGTCTTGGAAACTTTGGATGCTTCTCCTAGTCTTGGCTCTTAGCTTGTTGAGATTGGAAAGCTTCCCATCAAATTGAACCTCAATCATGACCCCTTGTGGAAGTTGGTCATGAATGCGCTCCTTGACGAGGCTGAGGTAGATGGTGAAGAGTGTAGGCATTCTCTCTCAGCCTTGCTTGATCCCAGTCTTGATACAAAAAGGCTCTGTCTCCAATCCATTGCAAAGGACGGTTGCTGTCATACCATCATACAGGAGTTGCAGGGTAGTAACTCATTTTTCGGGTCATCAAAATCTCTGCAGGGGTTTCCAAAGAGCTTCATGGTTCATGGAGCCAGAGACTTTTGAAAGGTGACTAAAACCATGTGGAGCTTTTGGAGTTGTTCCAGATATATTTATTTTTATTTTTTGAATTTGTCAGAGATCATGTTTGTGGCCTCGGTGGTCGGAAATCAGAGTCTCCAGAAGATTTATTTGCTGATGGATAGAATATAGATCAAGAGACTTCATATAAGAATCTTTCCTACGGTGACAGGAGATATATGTCTATATAGTTCTCTCAGATTGATTTAACACTCTTCTTAAAGTGTAACAACAACGGTATTGCAGAGGCTAGGTGGTAGTATCTCTTGGGTCACCTTCCAAAGGCACTTCCAGTCTCCAGAGAATTTCAACCAATGGTGTCTCCACTGGATACTCAAAATCAAGTGGGAAGATGGGCGAACAAACCATTCTCACTGAAAACTACATAAATCATGTGGGTCCCAGATTAAAAGAGTTGTTTTGAAGGTAAAATATTATTAATTTACATTTCTTTTGGGAACAGGTACGCCCCATAGCAAAGGGTTGTTAGAAACCAAAGTGGTGTGGGTTGGGGAGGGTGTGGGGTTGGTTCTCATTTTAAATGTTACTCAGCTAAAATGTGAGTGAAGACCAAGCTTAAGCTGAGTGAGTCCACAATCATGAGGTATTAAAGGAGAATTGGAGGGTATGCCAAGCCCAATGCCAATGGAAGGATCCTTTGAGACCTCATGTATCAGAGTAGCTGAAATCCTGACGAGAATCAAAGTGAATTCCTGAGAGCTGTGGCCCTGGAAAAGTGAATGAACCCTCAGTTTACACTACTGTATTGGTGAATTGTTGAGTGGAATTAAAAAATAGAACAGTGTCTACAGCCTAAATAATTAGAAAATGTTAATTTAGTAGTGCTCTACTTTGTTCAGTTTTTACGCTTTGTTTAAAATGTGAGACCTTGTGGCGTCATTCTTTCAATTAACTAGGAATTTGAATTGTTTCTAAACATTAACTGTCTCTATGCACTCCATATGCCCAATAATCTGCTGAAAGAGATTTTCCTTTCACAATTTGATACACCTGATCTAAGGGAGGACAAAGAAAACACTTTGAAAACAATTTGCTGGTTTCATGATAAAAGGGGACAATTTAACATTTTATGGGAGGAACTTGCCACAACCTGTAGCATGTGCCTATGCCTAATCCAATAAACAGCAACGCAGTCAGAAAGTGACTCCATTAACTCTGCTGTGTAAAAGCGATGAAAGCGGAAGGGGAGATGAACCCTCGCCTTCCTCAGGGCAATTCTGCTTTCTGCCCAAAGATATGTAGCTCCAGGGTTGGCCTACTGAGGCATCTGAGGACACAGAAATCATGAAGCCTGGGAGACGTCACCCTTGTTTCCAGGGATTATCGGTACATAATGACACAACTTGTAGAAGCTCTTACTGTCTGTTATCTTAAATATTTCTTCCTTGTTTACTCTCTCACTCTAATTTCACCATGGGCTGAATTTTAAGCTGCCCCACGGGAGGGTTTGTGGTGTAACATTTTTTCAGATGGCTCATCCCACCCCCTCCCAACCCTGGGTTCCTTCCCATCCTGACACCCTGCAGTTTCTAAGCTGGGAAGCCTTCTGAAAGTCCAAATAAACCACATCCACTTGCTCCCCCTCATCAACTCTACTAGTTACATTCTCAAAAAATTCTAGTAGATTTGTCAAGCATGATTTCACTCTCATTAGGCTGCCCTAAACTGTCTCCCTCTCTCTCTATACTTTGCCTACAATTGTGTGGCTATCAACCTGTAGCCAGAGAACCCTCATCTGAGTGTAACTGGTCTGCATTTGGACCTGCAACACTGAGACCAGTTGGTGAGAACTTCCAGACATCGACCGCGACCAATGACCCGTCTTCACAGGAGGGAGATCTAGGACAACAGTGTCGAGACCCTGTGGAATTTATCCTTTATCTTATAATGCCCAGCCAACAAAGCCCATTTCTGCAGTGCGACTCTAACTGTTTGTCCTTTTTGTCTGTGTGTGTGTGCCCTCCAGCACAGAATTCCCCCAAACTCTTTAGGACCAGATAGATAGTTATACTTCTCGATTACAATTGTGTGTTAACCAGTACTTGCAACATGTTAAAAAATAAGTTTCATTTTATAATAAACAGTCGTCTGAGTTGACTGAAAGAAGCCTCATTGGGGACTGTTGTATTCTGGGTACCAGGTAGGGAAAGAGATGATTGGCTATTTTGTTGAGAAAATTAAACTTTTAATTGTACAGCCTATGGAGTAGTAGGGCTGGATCATACGTGCACTCCTCCCATCCCAGTTGCAACAGCTGCTTTTTATTCACTCACAGGATGTGGGCTTCGCTGGCTGGGCCAGCATTTATTGCCCATCCCAAATTGCCCTTGAGAAGGTAGTGGTGAGCTTCCTTCTTGAACTGCTGCAGTCTATGTGGTGTAGGTACACCCACAGTGCTGTTAGGAAGGGTGTTCCATGGTCAAAATCCTTGTCGTTGCTAATTTTTTCCTTTTCACATACCTAAAAAAGTTTTTACAGTCCACCTTTATGTTACTCGCTCATTTACTTTCATATTCTCTTTTCCGTTTCTTAATCAGTCTCTTAGTCCTCCTTTTACTGGATTCCAAATTGTTCTCAACCCTTGGGCTTACCACTTTTTTCTATCATCCTTATAAAACAATTACTTTAATCTAATGCAATCTTTAATTTCTTATGTTAGCCATGGTTGATTTACCTTTCCCTTTGGGTGTTTGTGCCTTTAAAGGAATGAATATCTGTTGTAGATAGTGTAACGTTTCTTCAAATACTAGCCATTGCCATTACTGTCAAATCTTTAAGTGTATTTCCTAATCCACCATAGCCAACTTGCCCCTCATACCTTCATGATTTCCCTTGTTCAGATTTAAGACCCGAGTTCGAGAATGAACTATGTCACATTCAAACTTAATGAAAACTTCTATCAAAACTTAGTCACGATTTCCTAATGGCTCCTTTACAGCAAGTTTATTAATTAGCCCTTTCTCATTAGATAATACTATCTGTAAAATACCTAGATCCCGAGTTGGTTCCTCAATATACTACTCCAGAAGCCCATCTTACACATGATGCAGGCATTCATCCTGCACATCATTGGTACTGATTGGTTTGCCCAGTCAAATGTAAACTGAAGTCGCCCATTATTGCAGTATCATCCACATTACATGCATCTCTAATTTCCTGATTTATACCCTGCCCAACATTGCCACTGCTGTTTGGTGGCCTATAAACATCTCCCACCAATGTTTACTGCCCCTTGCTGTTTCTGAGCTCCACCCAAACTGATTCTACATCTTGATCCTTCGATTGAAGATCCCCTCTTACCAATGTACTGATTAATTTCCCTGTGACAGATGTTAGGCCAGCTGGCCTATAAGTTTCCTATTTCCTGTCTCTCCCATTTCTTGAATAATGGTGTTACGTTTATTATTTTCCAAACTGCTGGCACCCTTCCAAAATAGTTCAGATACTGGAAAATTGTAACCAAAGCACTTGAAGCCACTTATTCTAAGACCCGAGGATGAAGATCATCTGCTCCTGGGGACTTGTCAACCTTTAGCTCTAATAGATTCCCTAGCACTTCTACTCTGGTGGTGGTCTTAAATTCCTCCCTTCTGTTCACTTCTTGATTTTCAAATTTCTTTGGGAAGTTTTCTAAGTCTTCTAAAGTGAAGACAGGCACAAAATACCTTTTGACACCTCTGCCATTTTCTTGTTTTCTATTATCAATTCCCCAAACTCACTCTAGAGGACCAACACTAGCTTTAGTGACTCTTTTCCTACTTAAATGCTGGTGGAAACTCAATATCTGTTTTCATATTACTGGCTCATTTTCTCACATACTCTACGTTCTCCCTCTTTATTCTTCTTTGTAGTTTTTGCTGGTTCTTAAACTCTGATCAATCTTCTGACCAACACTAATCTTTGCAGATTTGCACAGTGTTTCTTTCTATTTAGTACTATCCTGAACTTCTTTATTTCACCATGGATGTTGCATCCCTCTGAGTCTTTCTCATTGAGATAAATCTTTTCTGTGACTTATTAAATAGTTCCTTAAAAGTCTGCCACTGCGTCTTTACTGTCCTACCTTTTAACCTAATTCCCCTCTTCACTTTAGCCAGCTTTGCCTTCATACCATTATAGTTATCCTTTTTAAGGCTTAAAACACTCTTCTTAGACTCCTGCTTCTCCCTTTGAACAGAACATGAAATTCCATCATGTTATGATCGCTGTTGCCTAGAAGCTCCTTTAGCATGAGGCAATTGATTAATCCTGTTTTATTACTCATTACCAGGTCTAGAATAGCCTGCTTCTTGGTTGGCTCAAGAACATACTGCTCTAAGAAATTGTCCTGAATATACTCCATGAACTCATTTTCCGTGCTACCTTTGCCATTCTGATTCACCCAATCTCTGTTACTTCTTCAAAAATTTACAGCAAATTGGTTAAACATGTTTTTACTTTAAGGAATCCATGCTGGCTTTTCTTAATTCCAAACCCAACTAGAAGGACAAGGGCAGCAGACACATGGCAATACACCACCGGAAAATTCCCCTCCAAGTCACTCACCATCCTGACTTGGAAAACGAGTTCCTTCACTGTCACTGGGTCAAAATCCTGGAATTCTCTCCCCAACAGCACTGTTGGTTTACCTACACCACATAGGTTGCAGTCATTCAAGAAGGCATTCCCAAGTGCATTTACCTCCCATAAAAGAAGTAAAAGAAATTACCCCCCAACTTGTTCTTGTGACTACTAATTATGTTTCAAGAGGTTTCTGCACCACTGAAGTTAAACTGAGTGGCCTGTAGTTGCTGGGCTTATCTTTACACCTTTTTTTGAACAAGGGAGTAATGTTTGGGATTCTGCAGTCATCTGGCACCACCCCTGAATCTCAGAAGTCTGGAAAATTAGGGCCAGTGCCTCTGTGCTTGCCACTCTCACTTCCCTTGGTGTCCTTGGATGCATCTCAACTGGTCCTGGTGCCTTGTCAACTTTAAGATTCACCAAGACACTGGTCCCAGCATGGTTGAAGGGGGAATGGGCTTCACTTGAACCATTCTGGGATCAATGTCTTGGTGAATCGAACAACGAGGGCTGTAGAGAGGGCTTTAAACTAAATAGAGGGGACCGGGTGTTGGAGAGGGGATAAGTAGGCTTACAAAGCAAAAGAATATGGAAGCATTGCAGGGCAGCTACTTGGTAATGATACCCAGAGTGTGACAGGAAGGGACAGAGTGAACACAAACATTTTTTTCAAAAAAAAAACAGCAAATAGGGTCAAAGGGGTGAAAAAAACTGGTAAAAAGGCAAAATTAATGGCTCTTTACTTAAATGAACATTGTATTCAGAACAAAATAAATGAATTAACAGCACAAATAGAGATTAATGGTATGATCGTATAGCCATTATGGAGATTTGGTTACAAGGACATCAAAGCTGGGAACTAAATATTCACGGGTATGCGACTCTTTGAAAGGACAGGCAGGAAGGAAAGTGTGGTGGGGTAGCTTTGTTAATACCAGATGGACTAAGTACAATAACAAGAAATGATCTTGGATCGGAGGATGTGGAATCCATATGAGTGGAGGTAAGAAGAAACTGGTGGCAGTAGTCTATAGGCCCCCTAACAGTAGCTATGATGTTGAACAGAGAATAAATCAGGAAATAATGAGGTTAATAAGGGTTAACTATCAGTGACTCTAATCTCCATGTAGATTGGGAAAATAAAATTGGCAGAGGTAGCCACGAGCAAGAATTCATAGAGTGTATTTGGGACAGTTTCCCAGAACAATATGTTGTGGATCCAACCAGGGATCAGGCTATTTTGGATCTGGTAATGTGTAATGAAGCAGGTTTAATAAATGATCTCAGAGTAAAAGATCCCTGAAGGAACAGTGACCATAACATGGTGGAATTTAGCTTTCAGTTTGTGAGTAAGAAACTTAGTTTGGAAACATCTGTGCTAAGGGTAATTACAATGGAATGAGGGCAGGTTGGCTGGAGTAAATTGGGAAATGAGTTTAGCAGAAAAGACGGTTGATGAACAATGGCAGACGTTTAAGAAAATAGCTCATGATTCACAACAAAGATATATACCACTGAGAAAGAGGATTGCAGGAAGGGGATAAACCAACCATGGTTAACCAAGGAAGTTCAGGATAGCACCAAAATGAAAGAAAAAGCATACAATGTTGCAAAGATTAGTGGTGAGCCAGAGGATTGAGAAATTTTTAAAAACCAACAGAAAATGACAAAAAAAATAATAAAGATGTAGAAAATAAACTTTGCGGGTGAACTGGCAAGTAATATAAAAAAGGACAGTAAGAACTTATTTAAATATATATAAAGGAAGAGGGGCCAAAATGAACATAGGCTTCTTAGAGAATGAGGCTGGGGAAATAATAATGGGGAACCAGGAAATGGCAGAGGAGTTGAATAAATACTTTGCATCAGTCTTCACGGTAGAAGACGCTAATAGAATACAAAAAATACTAAATAATCACAGGGTAAAAGGTGGGGGAGGAAATAAATACAATAGCTATCATGAGAGGAAAAAGTACTTGGGAAACAAATAGGGCTAAAGGCCGATAAGTCCCCTGGACCTGATGGGCTGCATCCTAGGATATTAAAGGAAATAGCTGCAGAGATGTGGATGCACTGGTTGTAATCTTCCAAGAGCCCTTGGATTTTAAAAAGTCCCAGAGGATTGGAAAACTGCTAATGTAACACCCTTATTCAAAAAGGGAGACAAAAAACAGGAAACTATAGGCCAGTTAGTTTAATATCTGTCATTGGGAAAATGTTGGAGTCTATTATAAAGGATGTAATAACAGAGCATATAAAAATACATAATCTAATCAAGCAGAGTCAGCATGGCTTTATGAAGGGGAAATCATGCCTGACAAATTTATTAGAGTTCTTTGAGGAGGTAACAGGCAAGATAGATAAAGGGGGAACCAGTAGATATATTTGGATTTCCAAAAGGCATTTGATAAGATACCACACATAAGGCCACTTAATAAGAGCCCATGGTGTTGGAAGTAGTATATTAGTATGGATAGAGAACTGGCTAACTAATAGAAGACAAAGAGTTGGGATAAGGGGCATTTTTAGGATGGTAACCTGGAACTAGTGGAGTGCCACAGGGATCAGTGCTGGGGCCGCAATTATTTACAATATATATTAATGATTTGGCTGAGGGGAATTAATGTACTATCGCCAAGTTTGCGGATGACACAAAAACAGGTGGAAAGGCAAGTGGTGAGGTTGACACAAAGAGCCTACAGAGGGATATAGACAGGTTAAGTGAGAGGGCAAAAACTTGGCAGATGGAATATAACATGGGAAAATGTGAGGTTATGCACTTTACCAGGAAGGATAGAGGAGCTGAATATTTTAATGGAGAAAGACTGAAGAAAGCTGCAGCACAGAGGAATTTGGGGGTCCTTGTGCATGAATCCCAAAAAGCTAGCATACAAATTCAACAGGTAATAGGGAAGGCAAATGGAATGTTGGCCTTTTTTTCAAAGGGAATGGAGTGTAACAATATGCAAGTCTTGCTAAAACAATACAAGGTGCTAATTAAACCACACCTAGAATACTGTGAACAGTTTTGCTTCCTTTATCTAAGGAAAGATATCCTGGCATTGGAGGCAGTCAAAAGAAGGTTCATTAGATTGATCCCGGGGATGGAGGGATTTTCTTACGAGGAGAGGTTGAGTAGGTTGGGCCTGTACTCACTGGAGTTTAGAAGAATGAGAGGCGACCTTATTGAAACACATAAGACCCTTAGGGGGCTTGACGGTAGATGCTGAGGGATTGTTTTCCCTTTTGGGAAGTCTAGGACCAGAGGGCATAATCTCAGAGTAAGGGGTCACCCATTTAAGACAGAGATGAGGAGGAATTTCTTTTCTTGGAGGGTAATGAATCTGTGGAATTCTTTACCACAGAGGATTGTAGATGCTGGGTCATTAAGGCTGAGATAGACAGATTTTTAATCAGAAAGGGAATCAAGGGTTATGGAGAAAAGGCAGGAAAGTGGAGTTGTGATATCAGATCAACCATGATCTCATTGAATGGCGGAGCAGACTCCAAGGGCTGAATGGCCTAACTCTGCTCCTACGTCTTATGGTCTTATAAGTACAGGCAGCCTACCCAATACCAACTCCTTTTCAATGTTAAACCCTTCTAGGGACAGACTTTCCTCCTCTGTCAACATGGCCTGGGTAGCACCGGCTTCCTTGGTAATGACAGATGCAATATATTCTTTTAATGCCTCAGCCATGCCCCCTGCCTCCATGTGTAAATCCCCTTTTTGGCCCCTAGTTGGCTCTACTCCTCCTTTTACCACCCTCTTATTATTTATATAGAAGACTTTGAGATTCCCCTTTTATGTTAGCTGCCAGCCTCTATTCATAATCCTTCTTTGTTTCTGTTATTTGCTTTTTCACTTCCACTGAACCTTGTGTATAGAGTCTGGTTCTCAATTATATTTTCAACTGGACACCTGTCATAAGCCTGCTTTTTCTTCTTTATCTTAATTTCTATCTCCTTTTCCATCCAGGGAGCCCTGGATTTGGTTGTCCTACCCTTCCCTCCCAAGGGAATGGACCTTGACTCTGCCCGAACTATCTCTTCTTTGAAAGTAGCCCAATGATCAGTTACCATTTTTCCTGCCAACCTTTGACTCCAATTTTTTCAGCCCAGATCCGTTTTTACCCCCATTGAAGTTGTCATTTGCCCAGTTACTAATACTTACTCTGGACTGTTCTTTGTCCTTCTCCATGGTCAGCCAAAAAAACCTGATTTCACCAGCTTGTCGCTGGGACATCTGGCCTATATAGATGGCATCACACTAACACAGGAATTCACACCCTACATTGCTTAATTGTGTGGTCGGCCGAATGTCTTTTTATACTGACGGCAGCATCCTGAGTGGGAAAGGCCACTCCTGTAACCATTGCATGGTAGCAGTGTGAAACAGTTAACTTAACCTGTTGTTCACGTTATTGAGATACTGCGCCTTATGGGTAATTTGAGGAAGACTGGGCACTTTTCAGTGCCGCCTTGGACCCATTTGCAAGTTTGAATGTTACACCATGAAGAATGATCTAGCCAGGGTAGTTTATAGTTTCCTTGCTGCTTTCCCCATGAAAACATTCCAGCCAATCAGAATCGACTTACCAACCAGTCAGCACTCTTTTCCCCGCAATGTAAATTGTTGTGAGTTGACAATTTGCCATTCTTGCATTTGTCCTGATGAGCGCAAGAGAAAACACTTCAGCAATGTCACTGTTTTCAAGACTATTCAAGGTCGTTATGAGTAAGCAACTGGTTTTCATTGAACTTTGCCCTTTGGCTCATTACATCAATGCCAGCCATCAAGCATCTATCTATTCTAATCCCATTTTCCAGCACTTGGCCCGTAGCCCTGTATGCTATGGCATTTCAAGTGCTTATCTAATTACTTCTTAAATGTTGAGGGTTCCTGCCTCTACCAGCCCCTCAGGCAAATTCCAACTTACTCTGGGTGAAAAACATTTTCTCCAAAACCCATCTAAACCTCCTGCCCCTTAGCTTAAATCTATGCCCCCTGGTTATGGACACCTCCACTAGGAGGTAAAGTTTCTTCCTATCTAGCCTATGTCCCTAATAATTTTGTATACCTCTATCAGATCCACCCCCCCTCCCCCACACCGACCCCCAGTATTCTCTGCTCTGAGGAAAACAACCCCAGCCTATCCAGTCTCTCTTCATAGTTGAAATACTCAAGCCCAGGCAACATCCTGGTGAATCTTCTCTGCAACCCCTCCACTACAATCACATTCTTCCTATAATGTGGTGACCCGAACTGCACACACTACTCCAGCTGTGGCCTCACCAAGGTTCTATACAACTCCAACATGACCTCCCTGCTCTTATATTCCATGCCTCGGCTAATAAAGGCAAGTATCCCATATACCTTCTTAACCACCTTATCTACCTGTGCTGCTGCTATGTCAAGAGTCAGTGCAGTTTCTGGATCCAGTCACCTGGTGTTGCTGTAGGGAGAGCTTTGGAAGGCTCTGAGTTACCCAGTGATGTTGAATTCAATCACACATGGACCAAAACAAGACTTTTCTTGTCACAATTTTATTTTCAAAGAACGACGACACATTGATACAATTTGGAGAAGCCATCTCCCAAACAGAAGGAGAAAAAGGCAAGTCTCAGGATATAGCTTGGGCCCGAAGGCTGAGAATTTTCCCACAACTAGCCTGGAATCCAGCACTGGGGTTTCTCAACAGCCAGCGCTGTAACATCTGCTGGGGAACGACATCAACATAACTAAAACTTTGAACACAGCAACGCACCTCAGGCACTACACAGGAGCACAAATCCGACATTTGACAGCAACTGGATAACAGAGCGATTCCAGACAGTGAACTGGAAGCTTTGGAAGGCCTGGCTTTAAGCTGCTTCCTGAAGGAAGAGAGAAAGGTTAAGAGGAAATTCCAGTGCTTAGAGTCCACTTAGGTGAGACACTGGATCTGTGGGAGGAACTAAGTCAAGTAAGCAAACTGTGCCGTGATTGTGAAGCTGGTGACCAGACGGTGAATGAAGGTTGGTGATTCTTACAGGGGCTGTTCATCACGGTCTGTCCCCATCTGCTCGTAAACCTGCCCCTCGCCGACAGCAGGCTCGGGGTCTTCCACATCCAGTGGGGTAAGCTCGGGCTCAGCATCCTCATTTGGCTTTTCCTCATCATCAGACTCATCCGAGTTCTCATCCTCCAGGTAGCGGTAGCCTCGGACCTTGTGCCGAGGTTTCGGAATTCGGGGAATGCGGAACGGGATTCTCTTCAACAGCTTCTGCTCCATCCACAGATATGATAGCACAGCAACAACCAGAGTTACGAGGAGGATAGACAGCTTCACCTAGAGAAACACATCCAACAACGTTAGATAAAGAGTAAATCTCCCTCTGTACTGTCCCCATCAAATACTCCCAGGACAGGGACAGCATGGGGTTAGATACAGAGTAAATCTCCCTCTGCACTGTCCCCATCAAACACTCCCAGGACAGGGACAGCATGGGGTTAGATACAGAGTAAATCTCCCTCTGCACTGTCCCCATCAAACACTCCCAGGACAGGGACAGCATGGGGTTAGATACAGAGTAAATCTCCCTCTGCACTGTCCCCATCAAACATTCCCAGGACAGGTACAGCAGGGGGTTAGATACAGAGTAAATCCCCTCTACACTGTCCCCATCAAACATTCCCAGTGCAGAATGGTGAGGGAGTTCAGTTCTGTGTGTTGTACGGCCTGCAGCACGTGGGAATTTTTAGATGCTCCTGGTAGTCTGGATGACCACATGTGCAGGAAGTGCCACCAGCTTGAACGCCGAGTTTCGGAGCTCGAGTGTTGGCTGGAAGCACAGCAGTGCATCTGCGAGGCTGAGAGTTACGTGGGTAGCACATTATTAGACGTGGTCACCCTGCAGCTTGAGGAAGTGCAATCAGAGAAGGAATGGGTGGCCACCAGTCAGAAGAAGGGAGACGGGCAGGTAGTTAGGAAAGCCTCAAAGTACATCTCATTTAGGAACAGTTTCTCTGTGTTGGAAAACGGTGAGAGTGACGGTTCCTCTGGAGAGTGCAGCCAGAGCCCAGCTGCACAAAGTGGAAGCAGAAAGAGAGGAAGAGCAATAGTGACAGTCGAATCAATCGTGAGGGGTAGACAGCCGTTTCTGCGGCCATGGGTGTGATTCCAGGATAGTATGATGCCTCCCTGGGGCCAGGGTCAAGGGAGTCACAGAACGACTGCAGGGTGTTCTGAAGGGGGAGGGTGAACTGTCAGGGATCATGGTTCCCACTGGTACCAACGACATAGGTAGAAAGAGGGATGAGGTCCTGCAACAAGAATTTAGGGAAATAGGTCACAGATTGAAAAGCAGCTCCTCAAAGGTTGTGCACTCTGGATTACTCCCGGTGCCACGTGCTAGCTGAGTATAGGAATAGGAGGATAGAGAGGACAAACGCATGGCTGAAGAAATGATGCAGGAGGGAGGGCTTTAGATTCCTGGAACACTGGGTCCATTTCTTGGGAAGGTGGGACCTATACAAGGCAAACGGGTTGCACCTGAACCAGAATGGGACCAACATCCTTGCGGGGAGGTTTGCTGGTGCTGTTGGGGGGGGGGGATTTAAACTAATTTGGCAGGGGGATGGGTTACAGGGTGGAGATACAGTAGGTGGAGGGGGGGAGATGCACAATCAAATACAGAAGAGAATCTAAGTCTTGTCTGCAAGGCAGAGCGAATATAGACCTGTTAAGACACAAGGGAATAATGCAAGGCTGGACTGCATCTACCTTAATGCAAGGAGTCTCACAAGTAAGGCAGATGAACTGAGGGCATTGATTAATACATGGGAATATGATATTGTTGCTATCACAGAGACATGGTTGAGAGAAGGGTAGGATTGGCAGCTCAATATTCCTGGATGTAGAATCTTCAGGCATGATGAGGTTGAGAGGGGTAGCGTAAAAGAGGAGGTGGTATTGCACTATTGATCAAGGAATCGATTACTCCAATAAGGAGGGATGAGATCTTAGAAGGTACTTCAAATAAGGCCATATGGGTAGAACTTAAAAACAAAAAGGGGATAATTACTTTGCTGGGAGTGTATTATCGACCTCCAAACAGTCACAGTCACAGGTACTTAAAAGAATAATTAGCAGATAATATAATTACAGGGCAGTGAGTTGAACATCAATGGTAGGGAAACTATTGGAAAACATTCCGAGGGACTGGATTAATCTCCACTTGGAGAGGCAGGGGTTAATCAGGGTTGGTCAGCATGACTCAGTCAGAGGGAGATCATGTCCAACAAATTTAATTGAATTTTTCGAGGACATGACTAAGTGTGTAGATGAGGGTAGGGCAGTTGATGTCGTCTACATGGATTTTAGTAAGGCTTTTGACAAGGTCCCGCATGGTATAATGGTCAAGAAGGTAAGAGCACATGGAATCCAGGGCATAAAAGCAAAAAACTACGGATGCTGGAAATCCAAAACAAAAACAAAAATATCTGGAAAAACTCAGCAGGTCTGGCAGCATCTGCGGAGAGGAACACAGTTAACGTTTTGAGTCCGAATGACCCTTTAATATCAATTTGGCAAATTGGATCCAAAATTGGCTTAGTGGCAGGGGGCACAGGTTGCTCTTGTGATTGGAAGCCTATGATGAGTGGTGTACCGCAGGAATCGGTGCTGGGACTCTTGCTGTTTAGAGTACGTTAATGATGTGGACATGAACATAGGAGGTATGCCTTAGGTTACAGGATGATATAAATGGGCTGGTCAGCTGGGCAGAGCAGTGGCAAATGGAATTTAATCCTGAGAAACGTGAGGTGATGCATTTTGGGAGGACTAACACAGCAAGGGAGTACACAATGAACGGTAGGACCCTAAGGAGTACAGAAGATCAGAGGGACCTTGGTGTACATGTCCATAGATCACTGAAGGCAGCAGCACAGGTATATAATGTGGTTAAGAAGGCATAAGGGATACTTGCCTTGATTAGCCGAGGCATAGAATATAAGAGCAGGGAGGTTATGCTGGAGCTGTATAAAATACTAGTTAGGCCACAGTTGGAGTACTGTGTGTGGTTCTGGTCACCACACTATAGGAAGGATGTGATTGTGCTGGAGAGGGTGCAGAGGAGATTCACTAGGATGCTGCCTGGGATGGAGTGTTTCAGCTATGAAGAGAGACTGGATAGGCTGGGGTTGTTTCCTGTAGAGCAGAGAAGGTTGAGGGGGGACGTGATAGAGATACACAAAATTATGAAGTGTATAGATAGGAAGAAACTTTACCCCTTACTGGAGGGGTTAATAACCAGGGGGCATAGGTTTAAGGTAAGGGGCAGGAGGTTTAGAGGGGATTTGGGGAATTTTTTTTCACCCTGAGTTGGTTGGAATCTGTAACTCACTGCCTGAGGGGGTGGTAGAGGCAGGAACCCTCACAACATTTAAGAAGTATTTAGATGAGCACATGAAACGCCAGAGCACACAGGGCTAGGGGCCAAGTGCTGGAAAGTGTGATTGGAGTACATAAGTGCTTGATGGCTAGCACAGACAGGATGGGCTAAAAGGCCTGTTTCTGTGCTGTATAACTCTATGACTATTACAGGTATAGCATGGAATTAGACACAGACTAAAGCTCCCTCTGTGCTGTCCCCATCCAACACTCCCAGGGCAGGTACAGCACGGGGTTAGATACAGGGCAACACCCCCCTCCCCACACCCATATACTGTTCCCAACAAACACTCCCAGAACAGAGACTGCACAGGGTTAAATACGGAGTAAAGCTCCCTCTACACCGTCCCCATCAAACACTCCCAGGACAGGTACAGCACGGGGTTAGATACAGAGTAAAGCTCCCGCTACACTGTCCCCATCAAACACTCCCAGGACAGGTACAGCACGGGGTTAGATACAGAGTAAAGCTCCCTCTACACCGTCCCCATCAAACACTCCCAGGACAGGTACAGCACGGGGTTAGATACAGAGTAAAGCTCCCGCTACACTGTCCCCATCAAACACTCCCAGGACAGGTACAGCACGGGGTTAGATACAGAGTAAAGCTCCCGCTACACTGTCCCCATCAAACACTCACAGGACAGGTACAGCACGGGGTTAGATACAGAGTAAAGCTCCCTCTACACTGTCCCTTGAACCTCTTCTCCACTCAATTCACTCCTGGCTTCTCAGCATCCAAATTCCATCGGCCATTTGTGTTTCTGTCAGCCTTCTTCCCCTTTCCCAAGGAATCTCCATCAATCTCAGCCTGAAATGTTCAGCTGAGCCTCAGCCTGAGCAGTTTCTTTTATATGGGGGGGCAGGGGAGAGAGTTCTAGGCTTCCACTCCTTTGTGTGAAGCCATACTTTCTGACATCTGAATGTCTGGGCTCAAGCCTTACGACAACGTCAGTGAAAGAGGTAAGGTTGAAGGATCTTCTTAAAGGAAAAGGTTGAGGGACAGAGAAGAGTTGGAGAGGTTTAGGGAGGGAATTCCTGAGCTTGGGACCCAGGCAGCTGAAGGCACGGCCGCCAATGGTAGAGCGATGATGATTGGAGTCCTCATGAGGCCAGAATTAGAAGCATGGATATCTTAGAGAGCCGGTCTAGCTGGGGGAGATGACAAAGGTTACAGAATAGCGAGGGGAAAGGCTGGGGAAGGATCGGAAAACAAGGATGAGAATTTTCTTGAGCTGGAACCAGTGTGGGTCAGAGAGCACAGGTGCTAAAATGGGACTTGGGGGTGAGTGAGAAGATGAGGGCAGCAGAGTTTTGGAAGAACTGGAGTGTACGGGGGCAGTTTGAGGGAGAGCAGACGGGAGGACGTTGGAATAGTTGAGTCTGGAGGTAAAGAAGGTGCGGACGAGGATTTCAGAAGTGGATAAGTTGAGACAGGGTTCACTTCAGTCGGGCCATGTTTCAGCAGCGGAAATGGCCTAGTCGTGGTGTGAATATGAGGTCGGAAACCAATCTCAGAGTCAGGCCTTGTGACCAGGCAGCAGCTTTATAGTTATGATGACTTATTCTGGAAACCAACACCAGAGGGAATAGTTTCTCTGTGTCCACCATCAGCTCCTTTCGTAAGCTTAACCAGTTTAATTAGATCACTGTGTTATCCACTGCGCGACACACTGGCCTGGTCTGCCAAAGCTTGGGCTGGCAAGTGGCATTTGCACCACACAAGTGCCAGGCAATGACTATCTCCTGTAAGTGAGAATCTAACCATATCCCCTTGATGTTCAATGGCATTATCATCACTGAATCCCTCTCCAGTAACATCTAGAAACTGAACTGGATTAGCCAGATAAACACTGTGGCTACAAAAGTGGGTCAGAGGCTAGGAATCCTGTGATGAGTAACTCACCTCCTGACTCCCCAAAGCCTGTCCATCATCTACAAGGCACAAGTCAGGAGTGTGATGGAATATTCCCTATTTGCCTGGATGAATGCAGCTCCCACAACACTCAAGAAGCTCGACACCATCCAGGACAAAGCAGCCTGCTTGATTGGCACCACATCCATGAACATTCACTCCCTCCACCACTGACACACAGTAGCAGCAGTGTGTACCAGCTACAAGATGCACTGCAGGAATTCACCAAGGTTCCTTCGACTGCACCTCCCAAACTCGTGATCACTGCCATCTAGAAGGATAAGGGCAGCAGACACATGGGAACACACCACCTGGAAGTTCCTCTCCAAGTCACTCACCATCCTGACTTGCAAATTTATCACTATTCCTTCATTGTCGCTGGGTCAAAATCCTGGAACTCCCTCCCTAACAGCACTGTGGGTGCACCTACACCACATGGACTGCAGCGGTTCAAGAAGGCAGCTCAGCACCACCTTCTCAAAGGGCAATTAGAGATGGGCAATAAATGCTGGCCGGGCCAGTGACACCCACATCCCACAAATGAATAAAAACACTAGGCACTGGAATTTAACACTTTAACAACAGTACCTGTGCTCCGAGAGTAATGGAGACACTCACCTTCATGTGGGCTCCTGACCAAAGATAAACTCCGAAGATAGCCATGGCTTGCCACCAATGATAGATGGAGAAGATAAAATCCTGTCTCTCTTTATCCTCATATAACATTCCTAACAGAGCTAGACAGGGTGAGAACAGGAGAAACACATTACACCAAATCTAAATCACACGCATGCACTCGTGTTCTCTCTGTCACACACACTCGCTCTCTCACACATGCACTCGCTCTCACGTGTACTCATGCTCTCTCTCGCGCACTCGCACATGTACTCGCGCTCTCACGCACTCGTTCACTTTCTCATGCACTCGCTGTCTCTCTCTCACACGCACTCCCTCTGTCTCTCACGCGCACTCCCTCTCTCTCTCTCACGTGCATTCCCTCTCTCCCTCATGCACTCCCTCTCTCTCTCGCGCACCCGCTCTCTCTCTCGCGCACCCGCTCTCTCTCTCACGTGCACTCGCTCTCTCTCACGCGTACTCGCTCTCTCTCTCACGCGCACTTGCTCTCTCTCTCACGTGCACTCGCTCTCTCTTTCACGCGCACTCACTCTCTCTCATGCGCACTCCCTCTCACGCGCACTCCCCCTCTCTCACGGGCACTCCCTCCCTCTCTCTCTCATGCGCACTCCCTCTCTCACATGCACTCCCTCTCTCTCGCGCACTCCCTTTCTCTCTCGCGCACTCCCTCTCTCTCTCGTGCACTCCCTCTCTCTCTCGCGCACTCCCTCACTCTCTCTCGCACACTCCCTCTCTCTCTCGCGCACTCCCTCTCTCTCTCGCGCACTCCCTCTCTCTCTGTCGTGCACTCCCTCTCTCTCACGCGCACTCCCTCTCTCTCTCACGCGCACTCCCTCTCTCATGCACTCACTCTCTCTCTCACGTGCACTCGCTCTCTCTCATGCGCACTCGCTCTCTCTCTCACAGGCACTTGCTCTCTCTCACGTGCACACGCTCTCTCTCACGCGCACTCCTCTCTCACGCACACTCCCTCTCTCTCTCTCATGCGCACTCGCTCTCTCACAGGCACTTGCTCTCTCTCACATGCACACGCTCTCTCTCATGCGCACTCTCCCTCTCGCGCACTCCTCTCTCTCTCGCGCATCCGCTCTCTCTCTTACGCGCACTCACTCTCATGCACTTGCTCTCTCATGCGCACGCTCCCTCTCTCTTGCGCGTGCTCCCTCTCTCTCGCACGCATGCTCCCTCTCTCTCTCTCACGCCGCTCCCTCTCTCTTGCGCATTTGCTCTCCTTCATGCGCACTCGCTCTCTCTCTCTCACGTGCACTCGTTCTCTCTCACGTGCATTCCCTCTCTCCCTCATGCACTCCCTCGCTCTCTCGCGCACTCCATCTCTCTCTCTCGCGCACCCGCTCTCTCTCTCTCGCGCACCCGCTCTCTCTCTCACGCGCACTTGCTCTCTCTCTCACGTGCACTCGCTCTCTCTTTCACGCGCACTCACTCTCTCTCACGCGCACTCCCTCTCACGCGCACTCCCCCTCTCTCACGGGCACTCCCTCCCTCTCTCTCTCATGCGCACTCCCTCTCTCACATGCACTCCCTCTCTCTCGCGCACTCCCCTCTCTCTCTCTCGCGCACTCCCTCTCTCTCTCTCGTGCACTCCCTCAATCTCTCTCGCGCACTCCCTCAATTTCTCTCACGCACTCCCTCTCTCTCTCGCGCACTCCCTCTCTCTCTCGCGCACTCCCTCTCTCTGTCGTGCACTCCCTCTCTCTCACGCGCACTCCCTCTCTCTCTCACGCGCACTCCCTCTCTCATGCACTCACTCTCTCTCTCACGTGCACTCGCTCTCTCTCATGCGCACTCGCTCTCTCTCTCACAGGCACTTGCTCTCTCTCACGTGCACACGCTCTCTCTCACGCGCACTCCTCTCTCACGCACACTCCCTCTCCCTCTCACGCGCACTCCCTCTCTCTCTCTCTCATGCGCACTCGCTCTCTCACAGGCACTTGCTCTCTCTCACGTGCACACGCTCTCTCTCATGTGCACTCTCTCTCTCGCACACTCCTCTCTCTCTCGCGCATCCACTCTCTCTCTTACGCGCACTCACTCTCATGCACTTGCTCTCTCTCTCATGCGCACTTGCTCTCTCTCATGCGCACTTGCTCTCTCTCTCACGCGAACTCACTCTCTCTCGCGCACTGGCTCTCTTTCTCTCACGTGCACTCCCTCTCTTTCTCACACGCACTCCCGCCCTCTCTCACGTGCACTCACTCTCTCTCACCCGCACTCCCACTCTTTCATGCGCACTCGTTCTCTCTCTCATGCTCACTCGTTCTCTCTCTTGCGTGCATTCGTTCTCTCTCGCGCGCGGACTCATTCTCTCTCTTGCGCACACTTGTTCTCTCTCTCGCGCGCGTCACTCTCTCTCGTGCACGCTCCCTCTCTCGTGCACACTCCCTCTCTCGCGCACGCTCCCTCTCTCTTGCGCGCGCTCCCTCTCTCTCGTGCGCGCACTCCCTCTCTCTCACGCGCACTCCCTCTCTCTCTTATGCGCACTCGCTCTCACGCCCCCTCACGTGCACTCACTCTCAAGTGCACTCCAACTCTCACGCGCACTCCGACTCTCTCACGCGCACTCGTTCTCTCTCTCACGCGTACTCGTTCTCTCTCTCTCACATGCACTCGTTCCCTCTCTCTCTCGCGCACTCGTTCCCTCTTTCCCGCATGCACTCGTTCTCTCTCTTGCACGCATGTGTTCTCTCTCTCTCACGCGCACGCTCCCTCTTTCTTGCGCGTGCTCCCTCTCTCTCGCGCGCATGCTCCCTCTCTCTCTCTCGCGCCGCTCCCTCTCTCTCTTGCACATTTGCTCTTTCATGCGCACTCGCTCTCTCTCTCTCACGTGCACTTGTTCTCTCTCTCTCACGCGCATTCCCTCTCTCTCACACACACTCCCTCCCTCTCACGCGCACTCCCTCCCTCTCACGCGCACTCCCTCCCTCTCTCGCGCACTCCCTCTCTCTCTCGCGCATCCGCTCTCTCTCTTACGCGCACTCACTCTCATGCACTTGCTCTCTCTCATGCACACTTGCTCTCTCTCATGCGCACTTGCTCTCTCTCACGTGCACTCACTCTCTCTCTCATGCACTCGCTCTCTCTCTCACGCGCACTCGTTCTCTCTCTCATGCGCACTCGTTCTCTCTCTTGCATGCGCACTTGTTCTCTCTCTCTTGCACGCATTTGTTCTCTCTCACGCGCGCGCTCACTCTCTCTCGCGCCGCTCCCTCTCTCTCTCGCGCACGCTCCCTCTCTCTTGCGCACGCTCCCTCTCTCTCGTGCGCGCACTCCCTCTCTCTCACGCGCACTCCCTCTCTCTCACGTGCACTCGCTCTCTCACGCGCTCTCCCGCCCTCTCACGCGCACTCCTGCCCCCTCACATGCTTACTCTCACGTGCACTCCCACTCTCACGCGCACTCCGACTCACACGCACTCGTTCCCTCTCTCTCACGCACACTCGTTCCCTCTTTCCCGTGTGCACTCGTTCTCTCTCTTGCGCGCATGTGTTCTCTCTCTCTCACGCGCACGCTACCTCTCTCTTGCGCGCGCTCCTTCTCTCTCGCGCGCACGCTCCCTCTCTCTCTCGCACCGATCCCTCTCTTTCTTGCGCATTTGCTCTCTCTCACGCGCACTCGCTCTCTCTCTCACGTGCACTCGTTCTCTCTCTCTCACGCACACTCCCTCCCTCTCACGCGCACTCCCTCTCTCTCACGTGCACTCCTCTCTCTCTCGCGCATCCTCTCTCTCTTACGCGCACTCACTCTCATGCACTTGCTCTCTCTCTCACGCGCACTTGCTCTCTCTCTCATGCGCATTCGCTCTCTCTCACGCGCACTCGCTCTCCTTCTCTCACGCACACTCCCTCTCTTTCTCACATGCACTCCTCTCTCACGCGCACTCCCTCTCTCTCACGCGCACTCCTTCTCTCACGCGCACTCGCTCTCTTTCTCTCACGCGCACTTCCTCTCTTTCTCACGCACTCCTCTCACACGCACTCCCTCGCTCTGTCACGCACACTCCCTCTCTCACACGCGCTTGCTCTCCCTGTCACGTGCACTTGCACTCTCTCACGCGCTCTCCTGCGCTCTCCCACCCTCTCTCTCATGCGCACTCCCACCCTCTCTCTCACGTGCACTCCCGCCCTCTCTCACGCGCACTCACTCTCATGCACACTCCCACTCTTTCACGCGCACTCGTTCTCTCTCTCTCATGCGCACTCGTTCTCTCTCTCGCGCGCATTCGTTCTCTCTTTCGCGCGCGGGCTCATTCTCTCTTGTGCACACTTGTTCTCTCTCGCGCGCGCTCCCTCTCTCTCTCGCGCACGTTCCCTCTCTCTCTCGCATGCGCACTCCCTCTCTCTCACGCGCAAAGCTCTCTCTCATGCGCACTCGCTCTCTCATGCACACTCCCTCCCTCTCACGTGCACTCCCTCCCTCTCACAAGCACTCCCTCTCTCTCTCTCGCGCACACCCTCTCTCTCGCGCATCCGCTCTCTCTCTTACGCGCACTCACTCTCATGCACTTGCTCTCTCTCATGCGCACTTGCTCTCTCTCTCACACGTGCACTCCCGCCCTCTCTCACGCGCACTCACTCTCTCTCTCATGCACTCGCTCTCTCTCACGTGCACTCACTCTCTCTCACGTGCACTCACTCTCTCTCACGCGCACTCCCACTCTTTCATGCGCACTCGTTCTCTCTCTCTCATGCGCACTCGTTCTCTCGCGCGCACATTCTCTCTCGCGTGCGCACTTGTTCTCTCTCTTGCGCGCACTTGTTCTCTCTCACACGCGCGCTCACTCTCTATTGCGCACACTCCCTCTCTCTCTCGCGCACGCTCCCCCTCTCGCGCACGCTCCCTCTCTTGCGCGTGCTCCCTCTCTCTCGTGCACGCACTCCGTCTCTCTCTCACGCGCACTCGCTCTCTCTGTCATGCGCACTTGCTCTCTCACGTGCTCTCCCGCCCTCTCACGCGCACTCCTGCCCCCTCACGCGCACTCACTCTCACGTGCACTCGTTCTCTCTCTCGCGCGCGGACTCATTCTCTCTTGCGCACACTTGTTCTCTCTCTCGCATGTGCTCCCTCTCTCCCGCACGCTCCCTCTCTCGCATGCGCACTGCCTCTCTCTCACGCACACTCCCTCCCTCTCACGCGCACTCCCTCCCTCTCACACGCATTCCCTCTCTCTCTCGTGCACTCCCTCTCTCTCTCGCGCATCCGCTCTCTCTTACGCGCACTCACTCTCATGCACTTGCTCTCTCTCATGCTCAGTTGCTCTCTCTCACGTGCACTCCCGCCCTCTCTCACGCGCACTCACTCTCTCTCTGATGCACTCGCTCTCTCTCATGTGCACTCACTCTATCTCACGCGCACTCCCACTCTTTCATGCGCACTCGTTCTCTCTCTCTCATGCGCACTCGTTCTCTTGCGCGCACATTCTCTCTCGCTTGCGCACTTGTTCTCTCTCTTGCGCGCACTTGTTCTCTCTCACACATGCGCTCACTCTCTCTCGCGCACGCTCCCTCTCTCGCGCACGCTCCCTCTCTTGCGCGTGCTCCCTCTCTCTCGTGCGTGCACTCCCTCTCTCTCTCACGCGCACTCGCTCTCTCTCTCATGCGCACTCGCTCTCTCACGCGCTCTCCCGCCCTCCCACGCGCACTCCTGCCCCCTCACGTGCACTCACTCTCACATGCACTCGTTCCCTCTCTCTCACGCGCACTCGTTCCCTCTTTCCCGCATGCACTCGTTCTCTCTTGCGCGCGTGTTCTCTCTCTCACGCGCACGCTCCCTCTCTCTTGCGCGCGCTCCCTCTGTCTCGCGCGCACGCTTCCTCTCTCGCGCCGCTCCCTCTCTCTCTTGCGCATTTGCTCTCTCTCACGCGCACTCGCTCTCTCTCTCTCACGTGCACTCGTTCTCTCACTCACGCGCATTCCCTGTCTCTTACGCACACTCTCTCCCCCTCACGTGCACTCCCTCCCTCTCACGTGCACTCCCTCTCTCTCACGCGCAGCCCCTCTCTCTCACGCGCACTCTCTCGCGCACTCCTCTCTCTCTCGCGCATCCGCTCTCTCTCTTACACGCTCTCACTCTCATGCACTTGCTCTCTCTCTCACGCGCACTTGCTCTCTCTCACGCGCACTCGCTCTCTCTCACGCGCACTCGCTCTCTTTCTCTCACGCGCACTCGCTCTTTCTCACACGCACACCTCTCTCACGCGCACTCCCTCTCTCTCACGCGCACTCCCTCTCTCTCACGCGCACTCGCTCTCTTTCTCTCACGCGCACTCCCTCTCCTTCTCACACGCACTCCTCTCTCACGCGCACTCCCTCTCTCTCTCACGTGCACTCCCTCTCTCTCACGCGCACTTGCTCTCCATCTCACGTGCACTTGCACTCTCTCACGCGCTCACCATGTCCTCTCTCTCATGCGCACTCCCACCCTTTCACGCGCACTCACTCTCTCTCACGTGCACTCCAACTCTTTCACGCGCACTTGTTCTCTCTCTCTCATGCGCACTCGTTCTCTCTCGCGCGCATTCGTTCTCTCTCTCGCGCGGACTCATTCTCTCTTGCGCACACTTGTTCTCTCTCTCGCGCGCGCTCCCTCTCTCTCTCGCGCACGCTCCCTCTCTCTCTCTCGCGCGCACTCCCTCTCTCTCACGCGCACTCGCTCTCTCTCTCATGCGCACTCGCTCTCTCTCTCATGCGCACTCGCTCTCTCTCTCATGCAAACTCCCTCTCTCTCTCATGCAAACTCCCTCTCTCTATCTCTCGTGCACTCCCTCTCTCACGCGCACTCACTCTCACGTGCACTCCCACTCTCACGCGCACTCGTTCTCTCTCACGCGCACTCGTTCCCTCTCACATGCACTCGTTCCCTCTCACATGCACTCGTTCCCTCTCTCTCAAGTGCACTCGTTCCCTCTTTCCCGCGTGCACTCGTTCTCTCTCTCGCGCGCATTAGTCCTCTCGCATTTGCGCGCACTCATTCTCTCTCTCTCTTGCGCGCATTCCGTCTCTCTCATGCACTCGCTCTCTCTCTCACGCGCATTTGCTCTCTCACGTGCACTCGCTCTCTCTCACGCGCACTCGCTCTCTCTCACGTGCACTCGCTCTCTCACGCGCACTCGTTCTCTCTCTTGCGCACTCGTGCGCTCTCTGTCACGCGCACTCCCTCTCTCTCACGCACAGTCTCACGCGCACTCCCTCTCTCTCAGCACTCTCTCTCGTGCACTCCTCTCTCTCATGTGCACTCTCTCTCTCATGCACTTGCTCTCTCTCACGCGCATGCACTCTCTCTCTCACACGCACTCGCTCTCTCACGTGCACTCGCACTCTCTCTCACATACACTCCCTCTCTCTCTTACCCGCACTCTAACGTGCATTCGCGCTCTCTCTCATGCACTCGCTCTCTCTCACGCGCACTCACTCTCTCTCACGCGCACTCGCACTCTCTCACGGGCACTCGCTCGCTCTCACGTGCACTCGCTCGCTCTCGCGCACTCGCTCTATCTCTTTCATGCACACACCCTCTCTCTCATGTGTACTGGCTCTCTCATGCGCACTCGCTCTCACGTGTACTCATGCTCTCTCTCGTGCACTCGCACACGTACTCGCTCACTCTCATGCACTCGCTGTCTCTCTCTCACGCGCACTCCCTCTCTCTCACGCACTCCCTTTCTCTCGCGCACTCCCTCTCTCTATCTGTCGTAAACTCCCTCTCTCTCTCACGTATACTCCCTCTCTCTCACGTGCACTCCCTCTCTCTCACGCACACTCCCTCTCTCTCACGCGCATTCCCTCTCTCTCTCATGCACTTGCTCTCTCTCTCACGCGCACTTGCTCTCTCTCATGCGCACTCGCACTCTCACGTGCACTCCCTCTCTTTCTCACACGCACTCCTCTCTCACGCGCACTCCCTCTCTCTCACGCGCACTCCCTCTCCTCACACGCACTCCTCTCTCACGCGCACTCCCTCTCTCACGCGCACTCCCTCTCTTTCATGCGCACTTGCTCTCCCTCTCACGTGCACTTGCACTCTCTCACGCGCTCACCACGCCCTCTCTCTCATGCGCACTCCTGCCCTCTCACGCGCACTCTCTCTCTCACACGCACTCCAACTCTTTCACGCGCACTCGTTCTCTCTCTCTCATGCGCACTCGTTCTCTCTCGCGCGCATTCGTTCTCTCTCTCGCGTGGACTCATTCTCTCTTGCGCACAATTGTTCCCTCTCTTGTGCGCACTCCCTCTCTCTCTCATGCGCACTCGCTCTCTCTCTCATGCGCACTCGCTTTCTCACGCGCACTCCCTCTCTCACGCGCACTCACTCTCATGTGCACTCCCACTCTCACGCGCACTCGTTCTCTCTCACGCGCACTCGTTCTCTCTCACATGCACTCGTTCCCTCTCACATGCACTCATTCCCTCTCACATGCACTCGTTCCCTCTCACATGCACTCATTCCCTCTCTCCCACGTGCACTCGTTCCCTCTTTCCCGCGTGCACTCGTTCTCTCTCTTGCGCGCATGTGTTCTCTCTCTCGCGCACGCTCCCTCTCTCTCTCACGCGCTCCCTTTCTCTCTCTCGCGCGCTCCCTCTCTCGCGCACGCTACCTCCCTCGCACGCACTCCCTCTCTCTCGCACGCGTTCCCTCTCTCGCGCGCATTCCCTCTCTCTCGCGCACACTCACTCTCTCTTGCGCGCACTCCTCTCACGCGCACTCCTCTCTCACGCGTACACCTCTCTCACACGCACTCCTCTCTCACGCGCACTCCTCTCTCTTGCGCACTCCCTCTCTCTCTCGCGTACTCCCTCTCTCTCGCGCCCTTTCCCTCTCTCTCGCATGCACTCCCTCTCTCTCTCGCGTGCATTCCCTTTCTCTCTCTCGCGCACTCCCTCTCTCTCGCACGCACTCCCTCTCTCTCGCACGCACTCCCTCTCTCTCGCACGCACTCCCTCTCTGTCTCACGCGCACTCCCTCTCTCTCATGCACTCGCTCTCTCTCTCATGTGCATTTGCTCTCTCACGCGCACTCGCTCTCTCTCTCATGCACACTCGCTCTCTCTCACGTGCACTCGCTCTCTCACGCGCACTCGTTCTCTCTGTTGCGCACTCGCGCGCTCTGTCACGCGCACTCCCTCGCTCTCACGCACACTCTCTCACGCGCACTCCCTCTCTCACGCGCACTCTCTCTCTCATGCACTCGCTCTCACGCGCACTGGCTCTCTCACGTGTACTCGCACTCTCTCTCACGTACACTCCCTCTCTCTCTTACCCGCACTCTCTCTAACGTGCATTCGCGCTCTCTCTCATGCACTCGCTCTCTCTCACGCGCACTCACTCTCTGTCACGCGCACTCGCACTCTCTCACGGGCACTCGCTCGCTCTCACGCGCACTCGCTCTATCTCTTTCATGCACACACCCTCTCTCTCATTCGTACTGCCTCTCTCATGCGCACTCGCTCTCACGTGTACTCATGCTCTCTCTCGCGCACTCGCACACGTACTCGCTCACTCTCTCGTGCACTCGCTGTCTCTCTCTCATGCGCACTCCCTCTCTCTCGCGCACTCCCTTTCTCTCGCGCACTCCCTCTCTCTATCTGTTGTAAACGCCCTCTCTCTCTCACGCATACTCGCTCTCTCTCACGTGCACTCTCTCTCTCTCACGCGCACTCCCTCTCTCTCTCATGCACTTGCTCTCTCTCTCACGCGCACTCGCTCTCTCACGCGCACTCGCTCTCTCTCATGCGCACTCGCTCTCTCTCTCACGCGCACTCGCTCTCTCACGCACTCGCACTCTCACGTGCACTCCCTCTCTTTCTCACACGCACTCCCTCTCTCTCTCACGCGCGCCCTCCCTCTCCCTCTCATGTGCACTTGCACTCTCACGCGCTCTCCCGTCCTCTCTCATGCGCACTCCCGCCCTCTCTCTCACGTGTACTCCTGCCCTCTCTCACGCGCACTCACTCTCTCACACGCGCACTCCCACTCTTTCATGCGCACTTGTTCTCTCTCATCTCATACGCACTCGTTCTCTCTCTCGCGCGCATTCGTTCTCTCTCACGCGCGCTCCCTCTCTGACGCGCATGCTCCCTCCCTCTTGCGCGCGCTCCCTCTCTCTCTCGCGCGTTCACTCCCTCTCTCTCACGCGCACTTGCTCTCTCATGCGCACTCGCTCTCTCACGCACTCTGCCGCGCACACCTGCCCCCGCTCACGCACACTCCCTCTCTCTCACGGGCACTCACTCTCACGTGCACTCCGACTCTCACGTGCACTCGTTCTCTCTCTCACGCGCACTCCCTCTCTTTCTCACATGCACTCCTCTCTCACGCGCACTCCCTCTCTCTCACGCGCACTCCCTCTCTCTCACGCGCACTCCCTCTCTCACGCACACTCGCTCTCTTTCTTTCACACGCACTCCCTCTCTTTCTCACACGCACTCCTCTCTCACGCGCACTCCCTCGCTCTCTCACGCGCACTCCCTCTCTCTCACACGCAATTGCTCTCCCTTTCATGTGCACTTGCACTCTCACGTGCTCTCCCGCCCTCTCTCTCATGCGCACTCCCGCCCTCTCTCACGTGAACTCCCGCCCTCTCTCACGTGCACTCACTCTCTCTCACGCGCACTCCCACTCTTTCACGCGCACTCGTTCTCTCATGCACACTTGTTCTCTCTCTCGCACGCATTCGTTCTCTCTTTCACACGCGGACTCATTCTCCCTTGCGCACACTTGTTCTCTCTCGCGCGCGCTCCCTCTCTCTTGCGCACGCTCCCTCTCTCGCCTGCACGCGCACTCCCTCTCTCATGCGCACTCGCTCTCACTCTCGCGCACTCGCTCTCTCTCTTACGCGCACTCACTCTCATGCACTTGCTCTCTCTCATGCGCACTTGCTCTCTCTCTCACGTGCACTCCCGCCCTCTCTCATGTGCACTCACTCTCTCTCATGCACTCGCTCTCTCTCTCACGTGCACTCATTCTCTCTCATGCGCACTGGTTCTCTCACGCGCATTCATTCTCTCTCTCGCGTGCGCACTTTTTCTCTCTCTTGCGCGCACTTGTTCTCTCTCTTGCGCGCTCACTCTCTCCCGCGCACACTCTCGCGCACGCTCTCTCTCTCTTGCGCGTGCTCCCTCTCTCTCGTGCACGCACTCCCTCTCTCTCTCACGCGCACTCGCTCTCTCTCGCGCGTATTCGTTCTCTCTCTTGTGCGCGGACTCATTCTCTCTTGCGCACATTTGTTCTCTCTCTCGTGCGCGCTCCCTCTCTCGCGCACGCTCCCTCTCTCTCACACGCACTCGTTCTCTCTCTCATGCGCACTTGCTCTCTCAAGCACACTCCCTCTCTCACGCGCACTCACTCTCACGTGCACTCCCACTCTCACGTGCACTCGTTCTCTCTCACGCGCACTTGTTCTCTCACATGCACTCGTTCCCTCTCTCTTACGTGCACTCGTTCCCTCTTTCCCGCGTGCACTCGTTCTCTCTCTCGCGCGCATTAGTCCTCTCTCTCTTGCGCGCACTCATTCTCTCTCTCTCTTGCGCGCATGTGTTCTCTCTCTCGCGCACGCTCCCTCTCTCTCTCGCGCGCTCCCTTTCTCTCTCTCGGGCGCTCCCTCTCTCTCGCGCTGCTCCCTCTCTCTCTTGTGCGCGCTCCCTCTCTCTCATGCACGCTACCTCCCTCGCACGCACTCCCTCTCTCTCGCGCGCATTCACTCTCTCGCGCGCGTTCGCTCTCTCTCGCGCACACTCACTCTCTCTTGCGCGCACTCCTCTCACGCGCACTCCTCTCTCACGCGCACTCCTCTCTCACACGCACTCCTCTCTCACGCGCACTCCTCTCACGCGCACTCCTCTCACGCGCACTCCTCTCTCACGCACTCCTCTCTCTCTCGCGCACTCCCTCTCTCGTGTACTCCCTCTCTCTCGCGCCCTTTCCCTCTCTCTCTTGCGTGCCCTCCCTCTCTCTCGCACGCACTCCCTCTCTCTCGCGCGCACTCCATCTCTCTCTCATGCACTCGCTCTCTCTCTCACGCGCATTTGCTCTCTCTCACGCGCACTCGCTCTCTCACGTGCAGTCGCTCTCTCACGCGCACTTGTTCTCACGCGCACTTGCTCTCTCATGAGCACTTTCTCTCTCACGCGCACTCGCTCTCTCTCACGCGCACTCGCTCTTTCTCTCACGCGCACTCCCTCTCTTTCTCACACGCACTCCTCTCTCACGTGCACTCCCTCTCTCTCACGCGCACTCCCTCTCACGCGCACTCACTCTCTTTCTCTCATGCGCACTCCCTCTTTCTCACACGCACTCCTCTCTCACGCACACTCCCTCTCTCTCTCACGCGCACTCCCTCTTTCTCACGCGCACTCCCTCTTTCTCACGCGCACTTGCTCTCCCTCTCACGTGCACTTGCACTCTCTCACGTGCTCACCACGCCCTCTCTCTCATGCGCACTCCCGCCCTCTCTCTCACGTACACTCCCGCCCTCTCACGCGCACTCCCTCTCTCATGCACTCACTCTCTCTCTCATGTGCACTCGCTCTCTCTCATGTGCACTCGCTCTCTCTCTCACAGGCACTTGCTCTCTCTCACGTGCACACGCTCTCTCTCACGCGCACTCCTCTCTCACGCACACTCCCTCTCACGCGCACTCCCTCTCTCTCTCTCTCATGCGCACTCGCTCTCTCACAGGCACTTGCTCTCTCTCACGTGCACACGCTCTCTCTCATGCGCACTCTCTCTCTCGCACACTCCTCTCTCTCTCGCGCATCCGCTCTCTCTCTTACGCGCACTCACTCTCATGCACTTGCTCTCTCTCTCATGCGCACTTGCTCTCTCTCATGCGCACTTGCTCTCTCTCTCACGCGAACTCACTCTCTCTCGCGCACTGGCTCTCTTTCTCTCACGTGCACTCCCTCTCTTTCTCACACGCACTCCTGCCCTCTCTCACGTGCACTCACTCTCTCTCACGCGCACTCCCACTCTTTCATGCGCACTCGTTCTCTCTCTCATGCTCACTCGTTCTCTCTCTTGCGTGCATTCGTTCTCTCTCGCGCGCGGACTCATTCTCTCTCTTGCGCACACTTGTTCTCTCTCTCGCGCGCGTCACTCTCTCTCGTGCACGCTCCCTCTCTCGTGCACACTCCCTCTCTCGCGCACGCTCCCTCTCTCTTGCGCGCGCTCCCCTCTCTCTCGTGCGCGCACTCCCTCTCTCTCACGCGCACTCCCTCTCTCTCTTATGCGCACTCGCTCTCACGCCCCCTCACGCGCACTCACTCTCAAGTGCACTCCAACTCTCACGCGCACTCCGACTCTCTCACGCGCACTCGTTCTCTCTCTCACGCGTACTCGTTCTCTCTCTCTCACATGCACTCGTTCCCTCTCTCTCTCGCGCACTCGTTCCCTCTTTCCCGCATGCACTCGTTCTCTCTCTTGCACGCATGTGTTCTCTCTCTCTCACGCGCACGCTCCCTCTCTCTTGCGCGTGCTCCCTCTCTCTCGCGCGCATGCTCCCTCTCTCTCTCTCGCGCCGCTCCCTCTCTCTCTTGCACATTTGCTCTTTCATGCGCACTCGCTCTCTCTCTCTCACGTGCACTTGTTCTCTCTCTCTCATGCGCATTCCCTCTCTCTCACACACACTCCCTCCCTCTCACGCGCACTCCCTCCCTCTCACGTGCACTCCCTCCCTCTCACGCGCACTCCCTCTCTCTCTCGCGCACTCCCTCTCTCTCTCGCGCATCCGCTCTCTCTCTTACGCGCACTCACTCTCATGCACTTGCTCTCTCTCACGCACACTTGCTCTCTCTCATGCGCACTTGCTCTCTCTCACGTGCACTCACTCTCTCTCTCATGCACTCGCTCTCTCTCTCGCGCACTCGTTCTCTCTCTCATGCGCACTCGTTCTCTCTCTTGCATGCGCACTTGTTCTCTCTCTCTTGCGCGCATTTGTTCTCTCTCACGCGCGCGCTCACTCTCTCTCGCGCCGCTCCCTCTCTCTCTCGCGCACGCTCCCTCTCTCTTGCGCACGCTCCCTCTCTCTCGTGCGCGCACTCCCTCTCTCTCACGCGCACTCCCTCTCTCTCACGTGCACTCGCTCTCTCACACGCTCTCCCGCCCTCTCACGCGCACTCCTGCCCCCTCACATGCTTACTCTCACGTGCACTCCCACTCTCACGCGCACTCCGACTCACGCGCACTCGTTCCCTCTCTCTCACGCACACTCGTTCCCTCTTTCCCGTGTGCACTCGTTCTCTCTCTTGCGCGCATGTGTTCTCTCTCTCTCACGCGCACGCTACCTCTCTCTTGCGCGCGCTCCTTCTCTCTCGTGCGCACGCTCCCTCTCTCTCTCGCACCGTTCCCTCTCTTTCTTGCGCATTTGCTCTCTCTCACGCGCACTCGCTCTCTCTCTCACGTGCACTCGTTCTCTCTCTCTCACGCACACTCCCTCCCTCTCACGCGCACTCCCTCTCTCTCACGTGCACTCCTCTCTCTCTCGCGCATCCTCTCTCTCTTACGCGCACTCACTCTCATGCACTTGCTCTCTCTCTCACGCGCACTTGCTCTCTCTCTCATGCGCATTCGCTCTCTCTCACGCGCACTCGCTCTCCTTCTCTCACGCACACTCCCTCTCTTTCTCACATGCACTCCTCTCTCACGCGCACTCCCTCTCTCTCACGCGCACTCCTTCTCTCACGCGCACTCGCTCTCTTTCTCTCACGCGCACTCCCTCTCTTTCTCACGCACTCCTCTCACACGCACTCCCTCGCTCTGTCACGCACACTCCCTCTCTCACACGCGCTTGCTCTCCCTGTCACGTGCACTTGCACTCTCTCACGCGCTCTCCTGCGCTCTCCCACCCTCTCTCTCATGCGCACTCCCACCCTCTCTCTCACGTGCACTCCCGCCCTCTCTCACGCGCACTCACTCTCATGCACACTCCCACTCTTTCACGCGCACTCGTTCTCTCTCTCTCATGCGCACTCGTTCTCTCTCTCGCGCGCATTCGTTCTCTCTTTCGCGCGCGGGCTCATTCTCTCTTGTGCACACTTGTTCTCTCTCGCGCGCGCTCCCTCTCTCTCTCGCGCACGCTCCCTCTCTCTCTCGCATGCGCACTCCCTCTCTCTCACGCGCAAAGCTCTCTCTCATGCGCACTCGCTCTCTCATGCACACTCCCTCCCTCTCACGTGCACTCCCTCCCTCTCACAAGCACTCCCTCTCTCTCTCTCGCGCACACCCTCTAGCGCATCCGCTCTCTCTCTTACGCGCACTCACTCTCATGCACTTGCTCTCTCTCATGCGCACTTGCTCTCTCTCTCACACGTGCACTCCCGCCCTCTCTCACGCGCACTCACTCTCTCTCTCATGCACTCGCTCTCTCTCACGTGCACTCACTCTCTCTCACGTGCACTCACTCTCTCTCACGCGCACTCCCACTCTTTCATGCGCACTCGTTCTCTCTCTCTCATGCGCACTCGTTCTCTCGCGCGCACATTCTCTCTCGCGTGCGCACTTGTTCTCTCTCTTGCGCGCACTTGTTCTCTCTCACACGCGCGCTCACTCTCTATTGCGCACACTCCCTCTCTCTCTCGCGCACGCTCCCTCTCTCGCGCACGCTCCCTCTCTTGCGCGTGCTCCCTCTCTCTCGTGCACGCACTCCGTCTCTCTCTCACGCGCACTCGCTCTCTCTGTCATGCGCACTTGCTCTCTCACGTGCTCTCCCGCCCTCTCACGCGCACTCCTGCCCCCTCACGCGCACTCACTCTCACGTGCACTCGTTCTCTCTCTCGCGCGCGGACTCATTCTCTCTTGCGCACACTTGTTCTCTCTCTCGCATGTGCTCCCTCTCTCCCGCACGCTCCCTCTCTCGCATGCGCACTGCCTCTCTCTCACGCACACTCCCTCCCTCTCACGCGCACTCCCTCCCTCTCACACGCATTCCCTCTCTCTCTCGTGCACTCCCTCTCTCTCTCGCGCATCCGCTCTCTCTTACGCGCACTCACTCTCATGCACTTGCTCTCTCTCATGCTCAGTTGCTCTCTCTCACGTGCACTCCCGCCCTCTCTCACGCGCACTCACTCTCTCTCTGATGCACTCGCTCTCTCTCATGTGCACTCACTCTATCTCACGCGCACTCCCACTCTTTCATGCGCACTCGTTCTCTCTCTCTCATGCGCACTCGTTCTCTTGCGCGCACATTCTCTCTCGCTTGCGCACTTGTTCTCTCTCTTGCGCGCACTTGTTCTCTCTCACACATGCGCTCACTCTCTCTCGCGCACGCTCCCTCTCTCGCGCACGCTCCCTCTCTTGCGCGTGCTCCCTCTCTCTCGTGCGTGCACTCCCTCTCTCTCTCACGCGCACCTCGCTCTCTCTCTCATGCGCACTCGCTCTCTCACGCGCTCTCCCGCCCTCCCACGCGCACTCCTGCCCCCTCACGTGCACTCACTCTCACATGCACTCGTTCCCTCTCTCTCACGCGCACTCGTTCCCTCTTTCCCGCATGCACTCGTTCTCTCTTGCGCGCGTGTTCTCTCTCTCACGCGCACGCTCCCTCTCTCTTGCGCGCGCTCCCTCTGTCTCGCGCGCACGCTTCCTCTCTCGCGCCGCTCCCTCTCTCTCTTGCGCATTTGCTCTCTCTCACGCGCACTCGCTCTCTCTCTCTCACGTGCACTCGTTCTCTCACTCACGCGCATTCCCTGTCTCTTACGCACACTCTCTCCCCCTCACGTGCACTCCCTCCCTCTCACGTGCACTCCCTCTCTCTCACGCGCAGCCCCTCTCTCTCACGCGCACTCTCTCGCGCACTCCTCTCTCTCTCGCGCATCCGCTCTCTCTCTTACACGCTCTCACTCTCATGCACTTGCTCTCTCTCTCACGCGCACTTGCTCTCTCTCACGCGCACTCGCTCTCTCTCACGCGCACTCGCTCTCTTTCTCTCACGCGCACTCGCTCTCTTTCTCACACGCACTCCTCTCTCACGCGCACTCCCTCTCTCTCACGCGCACTCCCTCTCTCTCACGCGCACTCGCTCTCTTTCTCTCACGCGCACTCCCTCTCCTTCTCACACGCACTCCTCTCTCACGCGCACTCCCTCTCTCTCTCACGTGCACTCCCTCTCTCTCACGCGCACTTGCTCTCCATCTCACGTGCACTTGCACTCTCACGCGCTCACCATGTCCTCTCTCTCATGCGCACTCCCACCCTTTCACGCGCACTCACTCTCTCTCACGTGCACTCCAACTCTTTCACGCGCACTTGTTCTCTCTCTCTCATGCGCACTCGTTCTCTCTCGCGCGCATTCGTTCTCTCTCGCGCGGACTCATTCTCTCTTGCGCACACTTGTTCTCTCTCTCGCGCGCGCTCCCTCTCTCTCTCGCGCACGCTCCCTCTCTCTCTCGCGCGCACTTCCTCTCTCTCACGCGCACTCGCTCTCTCTCTCATGCGCACTCGCTCTCTCTCTCATGCGCACTCGCTCTCTCTCTCATGCAAACTCCCTCTCTCTCTCTCATGCAAACTCCCTCTCTCTATCTCTCGTGCACTCCCTCTCTCACGCGCACTCACTCTCACGTGCACTCCCACTCTCACGCGCACTCGTTCTCTCTCACGCGCACTCGTTCCCTCTCACATGCACTCGTTCCCTCTCACATGCACTCGTTCCCTCTCTCTCAAGTGCACTCGTTCCCTCTTTCCCGCGTGCACTCGTTCTCTCTCTCGCGCGCATTAGTCCTCTCGCATTTGCGCGCACTCATTCTCTCTCTCTCTTGCGCGCATTCCGTCTCTCTCATGCACTCGCTCTCTCTCTCACGCGCATTTGCTCTCTCACGTGCACTCGCTCTCTCTCACGCGCACTCGCTCTCTCTCACGTGCACTCGCTCTCTCACGCGCACTCGTTCTCTCTCTTGCGCACTCGTGCGCTCTCTGTCACGCGCACTCCCTCTCTCTCACGCACAGTCTCACGCGCACTCCCTCTCTCTCAGCACTCTCTCTCGTGCACTCCTCTCTCTCATGTGCACTCTCTCTCTCATGCACTTGCTCTCTCTCACGCGCATGCACTCTCTCTCTCACACGCACTCGCTCTCTCACGTGCACTCGCACTCTCTCTCACATACACTCCCTCTCTCTCTTACCCGCACTCTAACGTGCATTCGCGCTCTCTCTCATGCACTCGCTCTCTCTCACGCGCACTCTCTCTCACGCGCACTCGCACTCTCTCACGGGCACTCGCTCGCTCTCACGCGCACTCGCTCGCTCTCACGCGCACTCGCTCTATCTCTTTCATGCACACACCCTCTCTCTCATGCGTACTGGCTCTCTCATGCGCACTCGCTCTCACGTGTACTCATGCTCTCTCTCGTGCACTCGCACACGTACTCGCTCACTCTCATGCACTCGCTGTCTCTCTCTCACGCGCACTCCCTCTCTCTCACGCACTCCCTTTCTCTCGCGCACTCCCTCTCTCTATCTGTCGTAAACTCCCTCTCTCTCTCACGTATACTCCCTCTCTCTCACGTGCACTCCCTCTCTCTCACGCACACTCCCTCTCTCTCACGCGCATTCCCTCTCTCTCTCATGCACTTGCTCTCTCTCTCACGCGCACTTGCTCTCTCTCATGCGCACTCGCTGTCTCACGCGCACTCGCACTCTCACGTGCACTCCCTCTCTTTCTCACACGCACTCCTCTCTCACGCGCACTCCCTCTCTCTCACGCGCACTCCCTCTCCTCACACGCACTCCTCTCTCACGCGCACTCCCTCTCTCACGCGCACTCCCTCTCTCTCATGCGCACTTGCTCTCCCTCTCACGTGCACTTGCACTCTCTCACGCGCTCACCACGCCTTCTCTCATGCGTACTCCTGCCCTCTCACGCGCACTCTCTCTCTCACACGCACTCCAACTCTTTCACGTGCACTCGTTCTCTCTCTCTCATGCGCACTCGTTCTCTCTCGCGCGCATTCGTTCTCTCTCTCGCGTGGACTCATTCTCTCTTGCGCACACTTGTTCTCTCTCTTGTGCGCACTCCCTCTCTCTCTCATGCGCACTCGCTCTCTCTCTCATGCGGACTCGCTTTCTCACGCGCACTCCCTCTCTCACGCGCACTCACTCTCACGTGCACTCCCACTTTCACGCGCACTCGTTCTCTCTCACGCGCACTCGTTCTCTCTCACATGCACTCGTTCCCTCTCACATGCACTCATTCCCTCTCACATGCACTCGTTCCCTCTCACATGCACTCATTCCCTCTCTCTCACGTGCACTCGTTCCCTCTTTCCCGCGTGCACTCGTTCTCTCTCTTGCGCGCATGTGTTCTCTCTCTCGCGCACGCTCCCTCTCTCTCTCACGCGCTCCCTTTCTCTCTCTCGCGCGCTCCCTCTCTCGCGCACGCTACCTCCCTCGCACGCACTCCCTCTCTCTCGCACGCGTTCCCTCTCTCGCGCGCATTCCCTCTCTCTCGCGCACACTCACTCTCTCTTGCGCGCAACTCCTCTCACGCGCACTCCTCTCTCACGCGTACACCTCTCTCACACGCACTCCTCTCTCACGCGCACCTCCTCTCTCTTGCGCACTCCCTCTCTCTCTCGCGTACTCCCTCTCTCTCGCGCCCTTTCCCTCTCTCTCGCATGCACTCCCTCTCTCTCTCGCGTGCATTCCCTTTCTCTCTCTCGCGCACTCCCTCTCTCTCGCACGCACTCCCTCTCTCTCGCACGCACTCCCTCTCTCTCGCACGCACTCCCTCTCTGTCTCACGCGCACTCCCTCTCTCTCATGCACTCGCTCTCTCTCTCATGTGCATTTGCTCTCTCACGCGCACTCGCTCGCTCTCTCATGCACACTCGCTCTCTCTCACGTGCACTCGCTCTCTCACGCGCACTCGTTCTCTCTGTTGCGCACTCGCGCGCTCTGTCACGCGCACTCCCTCGCTCTCACGCACACTCTCTCACGCGCACTCCCTCTCTCACGCGCACTCTCTCTCATGCACTCGCTCTCACGCGCACTCGCTCTCTCACGTGTACTCGCACTCTCTCTCACGTACACTCCCTCTCTCTCTTACCCGCACTCTCTCTAACGTGCATTCGCGCTCTCTCTCATGCACTCGCTCTCTCTCACGCGCACTCACTCTCTGTCACGCGCACTCGCACTCTCTCACGGGCACTCGCTCGCTCTCACGCGCACTCGCTCTATCTCTTTCATGCACACACCCTCTCTCTCATTCGTACTGCCTCTCTCATGCGCACTCGCTCTCACGTGTACTCATGCTCTCTCTCGCGCACTCGCACACGTACTCGCTCACTCTCTCATGCACTCGCTGTCTCTCTCTCATGCGCACTCCCTCTCTCTCGCGCACTCCCTTTCTCTCGCGCACTCCCTCTCTCTATCTGTTGTAAACGCCCTCTCTCTCTCACGCATACTCGCTCTCTCTCACGTGCACTCCCTCTCTCTCACGCGCACTCCCTCTCTCTCTCATGCACTTGCTCTCTCTCTCACGCGCACTCGCTCTCTCACGCGCACTCGCTCTCTCTCATGCGCACTCGCTCTCTCTCTCATGCGCACTCGCTCTCTCACGCACTCGCACTCTCACGTGCACTCCCTCTCTTTCTCACACGCACTCCCTCTCTCTCTCACGCGCGCCCTCCCTCTCCCTCTCATGTGCACTTGCACTCTCACGCGCTCTCCCGCCCTCTCTCATGCGCACTCCCGCCCTCTCTCTCACGTGTACTCCTGCCCTCTCTCACGCGCACTCACTCTCTCACACGCGCACTCCCACTCTTTCATGCGCACTTGTTCTCTCTCATCTCATACGCACTCGTTCTCTCTCTCGCGCGCATTCGTTCTCTCTCACGCGCGCTCCCTCTCTGACACGCATGCTCCCTCCCTCTTGCGCGCGCTCCCTCTCTCTCTCGCGCGTTCACTCCCTCTCTCTCACGCGCACTTGCTCTCTCACGCACACTCCCTCTCCCTCTCACGCGCACTCGCTCTCTCTCTCACGTGCACTCATTCTCTCTCATGCGCACTGGTTCTCTCACGCGCATTCATTCTCTCTCTCGCGTGCGCACTTTTTCTCTCTCTTGCGCGCACTTGTTCTCTCTCTTGCGCGCTCACTCTCTCCCGCGCACACTCTTGCGCACGCTCTCTCTCTCTTGCGCGTGCTCCCTCTCTCTCGTGCACGCACTCCCTCTCTCACGCGCACTCGCTCTCTCTCGCGCGTATTCGTTCTCTCTCTTGCGCGCGGACTCATTCTCTCGCGCACATTTGTTCTCTCTCTCGTGCGCGCTCCCTCTCTCGCGCACGCTCCCTCTCTCTCACACGCACTTGTTCTCTCTCTCATGCGCACTTGCTCTCTCAAGCACACTCCCTCTCTCACGCGCACTCACTCTCACGTGCACTCCCACTCTCACGTGCACTCGTTCTCTCTCACGCGCACTTGTTCTCTCACATGCACTCGTTCCCTCTCTTACGTGCACTCGTTCCCTCTTTCCCGCGTGCACTCGTTCTCTCTCTCGCGCGCATTAGTCCTCTCTCTCTTGCGCGCACTCATTCTCTCTCTCTCTTGCGCGCATGTGTTCTCTCTCTCGCGCACGCTCCCTCTCTCTCTCGCGCGCTCCCTTTCTCTCTCTCGGGCGCTCCCTCTCTCTCGCGCTGCTCCCTCTCTCTCTTGTGCGCGCTCCCTCTCTCTCATGCACGCTACCTCCCTCGCACGCACTCCCTCTCTCTCGCGCGCATTCACTCTCTCGCGCGCATTCGCTCTCTCTCGCGCACACTCACTCTCTCTTGCGCGCACTCCTCTCACGCGCACTCCTCTCTCACGCGCACTCCTCTCTCACGCGCACTCCTCTCTCACACGCACTCCTCTCTCACACGCACTCCTCTCTCACACGCACTCCTCTCACGCGCACTCCTCTCACGCGCACTCCTCTCTCACGCACTCCTCTCTCTCTCGCGCACTCCCTCTCTCGTGTACTCCCTCTCTCTCGCGCCCTTTCCCTCTCTCTCTTGCGTGCCCTCCCTCTCTCTCGCACGCACTCCCTCTCTCTCGCGCGCACTCCCTCTCTCTCTCATGCACTCGCTCTCTCTCTCACGCGCATTTGCTCTCTCTCACGCGCACTCGCTCTCTCATGTGCAGTCGCTCTCTCACGCGCACTTGTTCTCACGCGCACTTGCTCTCTCATGCGCACTTGCTCTCTCTCACGCGCACTCGCTCTCTCTCACGCGCACTCGCTCTTTCTCTCACGCGCACTCCCTCTCTTTCTCACACGCACTCCTCTCTCACGTGCACTCCCTCTCTCTCACGCGCACTCCCTCTCACGCGCACTCACTCTCTTTCTCTCATGCGCACTCCCTCTTTCTCACACGCACTCCTCTCTCACGCACACTCCCTCTCTCTCTCACGCGCACTCCCTCTTTCTCACACGCACTCCCTCTTTCTCACGCGCACTTGCTCTCCCTCTCACGTGCACTTGCACTCTCTCACGTGCTCACCACGCCCTCTCTCTCATGCGCACTCCCGCCCTCTCTCTCACGTACACTCCCGCCCTCTCACGCGCACTCCCTCTCTCATGCACTCACTCTCTCTCTCACGTGCACTCGTTCTCTCTCATGCGCACTCGCTCTCTCTCTCACAGGCACTTGCTCTCTCTCACGTGCACACGCTCTCTCTCACGCGCACTCCTCTCTCACGCACACTCCCTCTCCCTCTCACGCGCACTCCCTCTCTCTCTCTCTCATGCGCACTCGCTCTCTCACAGGCACTTGCTCTCTCTCACGTGCACACGCTCTCTCTCATGCGCACTCTCTCTCTCGCACACTCCTCTCTCTCTCGCGCATCCGCTCTCTCTCTTACGCGCACTCACTCTCATGCACTTGCTCTCTCTCTCATGCGCACTTGCTCTCTCTCATGCGCACTTGCTCTCTCTCTCACGCGAACTCACTCTCTCTCGCGCACTGGCTCTCTTTCTCTCACGTGCACTCCCTCTCTTTCTCACACGCACTCCCGCCCTCTCTCACGTGCACTCACTCTCTCTCACGCGCACTCCCACTCTTTCATGCGCACTCGTTCTCTCTCTCATGCTCACTCGTTCTCTCTCTTGCGTGCATTCGTTCTCTCTCGCGCGCGGACTCATTCTCTCTCTTGCGCACACTTGTTCTCTCTCTCGCGCGCGTCACTCTCTCTTGTGCACGCTCCCTCTCTCGTGCACACTCCCTCTCTCGCGCACGCTCCCTCTCTCTTGCGCGCGCTCCCTCTCTCTCGTGCGCGCACTCCCTCTCTCTCATGCGCACTCCCTCTCTCTCTTATGCGCACTCGCTCTCACGCCCCCTCACGCGCACTCACTCTCAAGTGCACTCCAACTCTCACGCGCACTCCGACTCTCTCACGCGCACTCGTTCTCTCTCTCACGCGTACTCGTTCTCTCTCTCTCACATGCACTCGTTCCCTCTCTCTCGCGCACTCGTTCCCTCTTTCCCGCATGCACTCGTTCTCTCTCTTGCACGCATGTGTTCTCTCTCTCTCACGCGCACGCTCCCTCTCTCTTGCGCGTGCTCCCTCTCTCTCGCGCGCATGCTCCCTCTCTCTCTCTCGCGCCGCTCCCTCTCTCTCTTGCACATTTGCTCTTTCATGCGCACTCGCTCTCTCTCTCTCTCACGTGCACTTGTTCTCTCTCTCTCACGCGCATTCCCTCTCTCTCACACACACTCCCTCCCTCTCACGCGCACTCCCTCCCTCTCACGCGCACTCCCTCCCTCTCACGCGCACTCCCTCTCTCTCTCGCGCACTCCCTCTCTCTCTCGCGCACTCCCTCTCTCTCTCGCGCATCCGCTCTCTCTCTTACGCGCACTCACTCTCATGCACTTGCTCTCTCTCATGCACACTTGCTCTCTCTCATGCGCACTTGCTCTCTCTCACGTGCACTCACTCTCTCTCTCATGCACTCGCTCTCTCTCTCACGCGCACTCGTTCTCTCTCTCATGCGCACTCGTTCTCTCTCTTGCATACGCACTTGTTCTCTCTCTCTTGCGCGCATTTGTTCTCTCTCACGCGCGCGCTCACTCTCTCTCGCGCCGCTCCCTCTCTCTCTCGCGCACGCTCCCTCTCTCTTGCGCACGCTCCCTCTCTCTCGTGCGCGCACTCCCTCTCTCTCACGCGCACTCCCTCTCTCTCACGTGCACTCGCTCTCTCACGCGCTCTCCCGCCCTCTCACGCGCACTCCGACTCACGCGCACCTCGTTCCCTCTCTCTCACGCACACTCGTTCCCTCTTTCCCGTGTGCACTCGTTCTCTCTCTTGCGCGCATGTGTTCTCTCTCTCTCACGCGCACGCTACCTCTCTCTTGCGCGCGCTCCTTCTCTCTCGCGCGCACGCTCCCTCTCTCTCTCGCACCGATCCCTCTCTTTCTTGCGCATTTGCTCTCTCTCACGCGCACTCGCTCTCTCTCTCACGTGCACTCGTTCTCTCTCTCTCACGCACACTCCCTCCCTCTCACGCGCACTCTCTCTCTCTCACGTGCACTCCTCTCTCTCTCGCGCATCCTCTCTCTTACGCGCACTCACTCTCATGCACTTGCTCTCTCTCTCATGCGCACTTGCTCTCTCTCTCGCGCACTCGCTCTCCTTCTCTCACGCACACTCCCTCTCTTTCTCACATGCACTCCTCTCTCACGCGCACTCCCTCTCTCTCACGCGCACTCCTTCTCTCACGCGCACTCGCTCTCTTTCTCTCACGCGCACTCCCTCTCTTTCTCACGCACTCCTCTCACACGCACTCCCTCGCTCTGTCACGCACACTCCCTCTCTCACACGCGCTTGCTCTCCCTGTCACGTGCACTTGCACTCTCTCACGCGCTCTCCTGCGCTCTCCCACCCTCTCTCTCATGCGCACTCCCACCCTCTCTCTCACGTGCACTCCCGCCCTCTCTCACGCGCACTCACTCTCATGCACACTCCCACTCTTTCACGCGCACTCATTCTCTCTCTCTCATGCGCACTCGTTCTCTCTCTCGCGCGCATTCGTTCTCTCTTTCGCGCGCGGGCTCATTCTCTCTTGTGCACACTTGTTCTCTCTCGCGCGCGCTCCCTCTCTCTCTCGCGCACGCTCCCTCTCTCTCTCGCATGCGCACTCCCTCTCTCTCACGCGCAAAGCTCTCTCTCATGCGCACTCGCTCTCTCATGCACACTCCCTCCCTCTCACGTGCACTCCCTCCCTCTCACAAGCACTCCCTCTCTCTCTCTCGCGCACACCCTCTCTCTCGCGCATCCGCTCTCTCTCTTACGCGCACTCACTCTCATGCACTTGCTCTCTCTCATGCGCACTTGCTCTCTCTCTCACACGTGCACTCCCGCCCTCTCTCACGCGCACTCACTCTCTCTCTCATGCACTCGCTCTCTCTCACGTGCACTCACTCTCTCTCACGTGCACTCACTCTCTCTCACGCGCACTCCCACTCTTTCATGCGCACTCGTTCTCTCTCTCTCATGCGCACTCGTTCTCTCGCGCGCACATTCTCTCTCGCGTGCGCACTTGTTCTCTCTCTTGCGCGCACTTGTTCTCTCTCACACGCGCGCTCACTCTCTATTGCGCACACTCCCTCTCTCTCTCGCGCACGCTCCCTCTCTCGCGCACGCTCCCTCTCTTGCGCGTGCTCCCTCTCTCTCGTGCACGCACTCCGTCTCTCTCTCACGCGCACTCGCTCTCTCTGTCATGCGCACTTGCTCTCTCACGTGCTCTCCCGCCCTCTCACGCGCACTCCTGCCCCCTCACGCGCACTCACTCTCACGTGCACTCGTTCTCTCTCTCGCGCGCGGACTCATTCTCTCTTGCGCACACTTGTTCTCTCTCTCGCATGTGCTCCCTCTCTCCCGCATGCTCCCTCTCTCGCATGCGCACTGCCTCTCTCTCACGCACACTCCCTCCCTCTCACGCGCACTCCCTCCCTCTCACACGCATTCCCTCTCTCTCTCGTGCACTCCCTCTCTCTCTCGCGCATCCGCTCTCTCTTACGCGCACTCACTCTCATGCACTTGCTCTCTCTCATGCTCAGTTGCTCTCTCTCACGTGCACTCCCGCCCTCTCTCACGCGCACTCACTCTCTCTCTGATGCACTCGCTCTCTCTCATGTGCACTCACTCTATCTCACGCGCACTCCCACTCTTTCATGCGCACTCGTTCTCTCTCTCTCATGCGCACTCGTTCTCTTGCGCGCACATTCTCTCTCGCTTGCGCACTTGTTCTCTCTCTTGCGCGCACTTGTTCTCTCTCACACATGCGCTCACTCTCTCTCGCGCACGCTCCCTCTCTCGCGCACGCTCCCTCTCTTGCGCGTGCTCCCTCTCTCTCGTGCGTGCACTCCCTCTCTCTCTCACGCGCACTCGCTCTCTCTCTCATGCGCACTCGCTCTCTCACGCGCTCTCCCGCCCTCCCACGCGCACTCCTGCCCCCTCACGTGCACTCACTCTCACATGCACTCGTTCCCTCTCTCTCACGCGCACTCGTTCCCTCTTTTCCGCATGCACTCGTTCTCTCTTGCGCGCGTGTTCTCTCTCTCACGCGCACGCTCCCTCTCTCTTGCGCGCGCTCCCTCTGTCTCGCGCGCACGCTTCCTCTCTCGCGCTGCTCCCTCTCTCTCTTGCGCATTTGCTCTCTCTCACGCGCACTCGCTCTCTCTCTCTCACGTGTACTCGTTCTCTCACTCACGCGCATTCCCTGTCTCTTACGCACACTCTCTCCCCCTCACGTGCACTCCCTCCCTCTCACGTGCACTCCCTCTCTCTCACGCGCAGCCCCTCTCTCTCACGCGCACTCTCTCGCGCACTCCTCTCTCTCTCGCGCATCCGCTCTCTCTCTTACACGCTCTCACTCTCATGCACTTGCTCTCTCTCTCACGCGCACTTGCTCTCTCTCACGCGCACTCGCTCTCTCTCACGCGCACTCGCTCTCTTTCTCTCACGCGCACTCGCTCTCTTTCTCACACGCACTCCTCTCTCACGCGCACTCCCTCTCTCTCACGCACACTCCCTCTCTCTCACGCGCACTCGCTCTCTTTCTCTCACGCGCACTCCCTCTCCTTCTCACACGCACTCCTCTCTCACGCGCACTCCCTCTCTCTCACGTGCACTCCCTCTCTCTCACGCGCACTTGCTCTCCATCTCACGTGCACTTGCACTCTCTCACGCGCTCACCATGTCCTCTCTCTCATGCGCACTCCCACCCTTTCACGCGCACTCACTCTCACGTGCACTCCAACTCTTTCACGCGCACTTGTTCTCTCTCTCTCATGCGCACTCGTTCTCTCTCGCGCGCATTCGTTCTCTCTCGCGCGGACTCATTCTCTCTTGCGCACACTTGTTCTCTCTCTCGCGCGCGCTCCCTCTCTCTCTCGCGCACGCTCCCTCTCTCTCGTGCGCACTCCCTCTCTCTCACGCGCACTCGCTCTCTCTCTCATGCGCACTCGCTCTCTCTCTCATGCGCACTCGCTCTCTCTCTCATGCAAACTCCCTCTCTCTCTCATGCAAACTCCCTCTCTCTATCTCTCGTGCACTCCCTCTCTCACGCGCACTCACTCTCACGTGCACTCCCACTCTCACGCGCACTCGTTCTCTCTCACGCGCACTCGTTCCCTCTCACATGCACTCGTTCCCTCTCACATGCACTCGTTCCCTCTCTCTCAAGTGCACTCGTTCCCTCTTTCCCGCGTGCACTCGTTCTCTCTCTCTCGCGCATTAGTCCTCTCGCATTTGCGCGCACTCATTCTCTCTCTCTCTTGCGCGCATTCCGTCTCTCTCATGCACTCGCTCTCTCTCTCACGCGCATTTGCTCTCTCACGTGCACTCGCTCTCTCTCACGCGCACTCGCTCTCTCTCACGTGCACTCGCTCTCTCACGCGCACTCGTTCTCTCTCTTGCGCACTCGTGCGCTCTCTGTCACGCGCACTCCCTCTCTCTCACGCACAGTCTCACGCGCACTCCCTCTCTCTCAGCACTCTCTCTCGTGCACTCCTCTCTCTCATGTGCACTCTCTCTCATGCACTTGCTCTCTCTCACGCGCATGCACTCTCTCTCTCACACGCACTCGCTCTCTCACGTGCACTCGCACTCTCTCTCACATACACTCCCTCTCTCTCTTACCCGCACTCTAACGTGCATTCGCGCTCTCTCTCATGCACTCGCTCTCTCTCACGCGCACTCACTCTCTCTCTCACGCGCACTCGCACTCTCTCACGGGCACTCGCTCTATCTCTTTCATGCACACACCCTCTCTCTCATGCGTACTGGCTCTCTCATGCGCACTCGCTCTCACGTGTACTCATGCTCTCTCTCGTGCACTCGCACACGTACTCGCTCACTCTCATGCACTCGCTGTCTCTCTCTCACGCGCACTCCCTCTCTCTCACGCACTCCCTTTCTCTCGCGCACTCCCTCTCTCTATCTGTCGTAAACTCCCTCTCTCTCTCACGTATACTCCCTCTCTCTCACGTGCACTCTCTCTCTCTCACGCACACTCCCTCTCTCTCACGCGCATTCCCTCTCTCTCTCATGCACTTGCTCTCTCTCTCACGCGCACTTGCTCTCTCTCATGCGCACTCGCTCTCTCACGCGCACTCGCACTCTCACGTGCACTCCCTCTCTTTCTCACACGCACTCCTCTCTCACGCGCACTCCCTCTCTCTCACGCGCACTCCCTCTCCTCACACGCACTCCCTCTCTCACGCGCACTCCCTCTCTCACGCGCACTCCCTCTCTCTCATGCGCACTTGCTCTCCCTCTCACGTGCACTTGCACTCTCTCACGCGCTCACCACGCCCTCTCTCTCATGCGCACCTCCTGCCCTCTCACGCGCACTCTCTCTCTCACACGCACTCCAACTCTTTCACGCGCACTCGTTCTCTCTCTCTCATGCGCACTCGTTCTCTCTCGCGCGCATTCGTTCTCTCTCTCGCGTGGACTCATTCTCTCTTGCGCACACTTGTTCTCTCTCTTGTGCGCACTCCCTCTCTCTCTCATGCGCACTCGCTCTCTCTCTCATGCGCACTCGCTTTCTCACGCGCACTCCCTCTCTCACGCGCACTCACTCTCACGTGCACTCCCACTTTCACGCGCACTCGTTCTCTCTCATGCGCACTCGTTCTCTCTCACATGCACTCGTTCCCTCTCACATGCACTCATTCCCTCTCACATGCACTCGTTCCCTCTCACATGCACTCATTCCCTCTCTCTCACGTGCACTCGTTCCCTCTTTCCCGCGTGCACTCGTTCTCTCTCTTGCGCGCATGTGTTCTCTCTCTCGCGCACGCTCCCTCTCTCTCTCACGCGCTCCCTTTCTCTCTCTCGCGCGCTCCCTCTCTCGCGCACGCTACCTCCCTCGCACGCACTCCCTCTCTCTCGCACGCGTTCCCTCTCTCGCGCGCATTCCCTCTCTCTCGCGCACACTCACTCTCTCTTGCGCGCACTCCTCTCACGCGCACTCCTCTCTCACGCGTACACCTCTCTCACACGCACTCCTCTCTCACGTGCACTCCTCTCTCTTGCGCACTCCCTCTCTCTCTCGCGTACTCCCTCTCTCTCGCGCCCTTTCCCTCTCTCTCGCATGCACTCCCTCTCTCTCTCACGTGCATTCCCTTTCTCTCTCTCGCGCACTCCCTCTCTCTCGCACGCACTCCCTCTCTCTCGCACGCACTCCCTCTCTCTCGCACGCACTCCCTCTCTGTCTCACGCGCACTCCCTCTCTCTCATGCACTCGCTCTCTCTCTCATGTGCATTTGCTCTCTCACGCGCACTCGCTCTCTCTCTCATGCACACTCGCTCTCTCACGCGCACTCGTTCTCTCTGTTGCGCACTCGCGCGCTCTGTCACGCGCACTCCCTCGCTCTCACGCACACTCTCTCACGCGCACTCCCTCTCTCACGCGCACTCTCTCTCTCATGCACTCGCTCTCACGCACACTCGCTCTCTCACGTGTACTCGCACTCTCTCTCACGTACACTCCCTCTCTCTCTTACCCGCACTCTCTCTAACGTGCATTCGCGCTCTCTCTCATGCACTCGCTCTCTCTCACGCGCACTCACTCTCTGTCACGCGCACTCGCACTCTCTCACGGGCACTCGCTCGCTCTCACGCGCACTCGCTCTATCTCTTTCATGCACACACCCTCTCTCTCATTCGTACTGCCTCTCTCATGCGCACTCGCTCTCACGTGTACTCATGCTCTCTCTCGCGCACTCGCACACGTACTCGCTCACTCTCTCGTGCACTCGCTGTCTCTCTCTCATGCGCACTCCCTCTCTCTCGCGCACTCCCTTTCTCTCGCGCACTCCCTCTCTCTATCTGTTGTAAACGCCCTCTCTCTCTCACGCATACTCGCTCTCTCTCACGTGCACTCCCTCTCTCTCACGCGCACTCCCTCTCTCTCTCATGCACTTGCTCTCTCTCTCACGCGCACTCGCTCTCTCACGCGCACTCGCTCTCTCTCATGCGCACTCGCTCTCTCTCTCACGCGCACTCGCTCTCTCACGCACTCGCACTCTCACGTGCACTCCCTCTCTTTCTCACACGCACTCCCTCTCTCTCTCACGCGCGCCCTCCCGCCCTCTCTCATGCGCACTCCCGCCCTCTCTCTCACGTGTACTCCTGCCCTCTCACGCGCACTCACTCTCTCACACGCGCACTCCCACTCTTTCATGCGCACTTGTTCTCTCTCATCTCATACGCACTCGTTCTCTCTCTCGCGCGCATTCGTTCTCTCTCACGCGCGCTCCCTCTCTGACGCGCATGCTCCCTCCCTCTTGCGCGCGCTCCCTCTCTCTCTCGCGCGTTCACTCCCTCTCTCTCACGCGCACTTGCTCTCTCATGCGCACTCGCTCTCTCACGCACTCTGCCGCGCACACCTGCCCCCGCTCACACGCACTCCCTCTCTCTCACGGGCACTCACTCTCACGTGCACTCCGACTCTCACGTGCACTCGTTCTCTCTCTCACGCGCACTCCCTCTCTTTCTCACATGCACTCCTCTCTCACGCGCACTCCCTCTCTCACGCGCACTCCCTCTCTCTCACGCGCACTCCCTCTCTCACGCACACTCGCTCTCTTTCTCTCACACGCACTCCCTCTCTTTCTCACACGCACTCCTCTCTCACGCGCACTCCCTCGCTCTCTCACGCGCACCTCCCTCTCTCACACGCAATTGCTCTCCCTTTCATGTGCACTTGCACTCTCACGTGCTCTCCCGCCCTCTCTCTCATGCGCACTCCCGCCCTCTCTCACGTGAACTCCCGCCCTCTCTCACGTGCACTCACTCTCTCTCACGCGCACTCCCACTCTTTCACGCGCACTCGTTCTCTCATGCACACTTGTTCTCTCTCTCGCACGCATTCGTTCTCTCTTTCACACGCGGACTCATTCTCCCTTGCGCACACTTGTTCTCTCTCGCGCGCGCTCCCTCTCTCTTGCGCACGCTCCCTCTCTCGCCCGCACGCGCACTCCCTCTCTCACGCGCACTCGCTCTCACTCTCGCGCACTCGCTCTCTCTCTTACGCGCACTCACTCTCATGCACTTGCTCTCTCTCATGCGCACTTGCTCTCTCTCTCACGTGCACTCCCGCCCTCTCTCATGTGCACTCACTCTCTCTCATGCACTCGCTCTCTCTCTCACGTGCACTCATTCTCTCTCATGCGCACTGGTTCTCTCACGCGCATTCATTCTCTCTCTCGCGTGCGCACTTTTTCTCTCTTGCGCGCACTTGTTCTCTCTCTTGCGCGCTCACTCTCTCCCGCGCACACTCTCGCGCACGCTCTCTCTCTCTTGCGCGTGCTCCCTCTCTCTCGTGCACGCACTCCCTCTCTCTCTCACGCGCACTCGCTCTCTCTCGCGCGTATTCGTTCTCTCTCTTGCGCGCGGACTCATTCTCTCTTGCGCACATTTGTTCTCTCTCTCGTGCGCGCTCCCTCTCTCGCGCATGCTCCCTCTCTCTCACACGCACTCGTTCTCTCTCTCATGCGCACTTGCTCTCTCAAGCACACTCCCTCTCTCACGCGCACTCACTCTCACGTGCACTCCCACTCTCACGTGCACTCGTTCTCTCTCACGCGCACTTGTTCTCTCACATGCACTCGTTCCCTCTCTCTTACGTGCACTCGTTCCCTCTTTCCCGCGTGCACTCGTTCTCTCTCTCGCGCGCATTAGTCCTCTCTCTCTTGCGCGCACTCATTCTCTCTCTCTCTTGCGCGCATGTGTTCTCTCTCTCGCGCACGCTCCCTCTCTCTCTCGCGCGCTCCCTTTCTCTCTCTCGGGCGCTCCCTCTCTCTCGCGCTGCTCCCTCTCTCTCTTGTGCGCGCTCCCTCTCTCTCATGCACGCTACCTCCCTCGCACGCACTCCCTCTCTCTCGCGCGCATTCACTCTCTCGCGCGCACTCACTCTCTCTTGCGCGCACTCCTCTCACGCGCACTCCTCTCTCACGCGCACTCCTCTCTCACACGCACTCCTCTCTCACACGCACTCCTCTCACGCGCACTCCTCTCACGCGCACTCCTCTCTCACGCACTCCTCTCTCTCTCGCGCACTCCCTCTCTCGTGTACTCCCTCTCTCTCGCGCCCTTTCCCTCTCTCTCTTGCGTGCCCTCCCTCTCTCTCGCACGCACTCCCTCTCTCTCGCGCGCACTCCCTCTCTCTCTCATGCACTCGCTCTCTCTCTCACGCGCACTTGCTCTCTCTCACACGCACTCGCTCTCACGCGCACTCCCTCTCTCTCTCATGTGCACTCGCTCTCACTCACACGCACTCCCTCTCTCATGCGCACTCCCTCTCTCTCACGTGCATTCCCTCTCTCTCACGTGCACTCCCTCTCTCTCACGAGCACTCCCTCTCTCTCATGCACTCGCTCTCTCTCTCAGGCGTAGTCGCTCTCTCACGCGCACTCGCTCTCTCTCACTGCACTCTCTCTCGCGCACTCCCTTTCTCTCTCTCGCGCACTCCCTTTCTCTCTCTCGCGCACTCCCTCTCTCTATCTCTCGTGCACTCCCTCTCACGCGCACTCCCTCTCTCTCACGCGCACTCCCTCTCTCTCACGTGCACTCTCACACGCTCTCCCTCTCCCGCGCACTCCCTCTCGCGCGCACTCTCATGCGCACTCCCTCTCTCTCACGCGCACTCCCTCTCCCGCGCACTCCCATTCCCTCTCGCGCGCACTCCCAATCTCTCTCATGCGCGCACTCCCTCTCTCTCTCACGCGCACTTACTCTCTCATGCGCACTCGCTCTCTCACGCGCTCTCCCACGCAATCCTGCCCCCTCTCATGCGCACTCCCTCTCTCTCACGTGCACTCACTCTCACGTGCACTCTGACTTTCACGCGCACTCGTTCTCTCTCTCTCACATGCACTCGTTCCCTCTCTCTCACGCGCACCTCGTTCCCTCTTTCCCGCGTGCACCCGCTCTCTCTCTCACGCGCACTCCCTCTCTCTCACGTGCACTCGCTCTCTCTCACGCGCACTCGCTCTCTCTCACGTGCACTCGCTCTCTCACGCGCACTCGTTCTCTCTCTTGCGCACTCGTGCGCTCTCTGTCACGCGCACTCCCTCTCTCTCACGCACAGTCTCACGCGCACTCCCTCTCTCTCAGCACTCTCTCTCGTGCACTCCTCTCTCTCATGTGCACTCTCTCTCTCATGCACTTGCTCTCTCTCACGCGCATGCACTCTCTCTCTCACACGCACTCGCTCTCTCACGTGCACTCGCACTCTCTCTCACATACACTCCCTCTCTCTCTTACCCGCACTCTAACGTGCATTCGCGCTCTCTCTCATGCACTCGCTCTCTCTCACGCGCACTCACTCTCTCTCTCACGCGCACTCGCACTCTCTCACGGGCACTCGCTCGCTCTCACGCGCACTCGCTCTATCTCTTTCATGCACACACCCTCTCTCTCATGCGTACTGGCTCTCTCATGCGCACTCGCTCTCACGTGTACTCATGCTCTCTCTCGTGCACTCGCACACGTACTCGCTCACTCTCATGCACTCGCTGTCTCTCTCTCACGCGCACTCCCTCTCTCTCACGCACTCCCTTTCTCTCGCGCACTCCCTCTCTCTATCTGTCGTAAACTCCCTCTCTCTCTCACGTATACTCCCTCTCTCTCACGTGCACTCTCTCTCTCTCACGCACACTCCCTCTCTCTCACGCGCATTCCCTCTCTCTCTCATGCACTTGCTCTCTCTCTCACGCGCACTTGCTCTCTCTCATGCGCACTCGCTCTCTCACGCGCACATCGCACTCTCACGTGCACTCCCTCTCTTTCTCACACGCACTCCTCTCTCACGCGCACTCCCTCTCTCTCACGCGCACTCCCTCTCCTCACACGCACTCCCTCTCTCACGCGCACTCCCTCTCTCACGCGCACTCCCTCTCTCTCATGCGCACTTGCTCTCCCTCTCACGTGCACTTGCACTCTCTCACGCGCTCACCACGCCCTCTCTCTCATGCGCACTCCTGCCCTCTCACGCGCACTCTCTCTCTCACACGCACTCCAACTCTTTCACGCGCACTCGTTCTCTCTCTCTCATGCGCACTCGTTCTCTCTCGCGCGCATTCGTTCTCTCTCTCGCGTGGACTCATTCTCTCTTGCGCACACTTGTTCTCTCTCTTGTGCGCACTCCCTCTCTCTCTCATGCGCACTCGCTCTCTCTCTCATGCGCACTCGCTTTCTCACGCGCACTCCCTCTCTCACGCGCACTCACTCTCACGTGCACTCCCACTTTCACGCGCACTCGTTCTCTCTCACGCGCACTCGTTCTCTCTCACATGCACTCGTTCCCTCTCACATGCACTCATTCCCTCTCACATGCACTCGTTCCCTCTCACATGCACTCATTCCCTCTCTCTCACGTGCACTCGTTCCCTCTTTCCCGCGTGCACTCGTTCTCTCTCTTGCGCGCATGTGTTCTCTCTCTCGCGCACGCTCCCTCTCTCTCTCACGCGCTCCCTTTCTCTCTCTCGCGCGCTCCCTCTCTCGCGCACGCTACCTCCCTCGCACGCACTCCCTCTCTCTCGCACGCGTTCCCTCTCTCGCGCGCATTCCCTCTCTCTCGCGCACACTCACTCTCTCTTGCGCGCACTCCTCTCACGCGCACTCCTCTCTCACGCGTACACCTCTCTCACACGCACTCCTCTCTCACGTGCACTCCTCTCTCTTGCGCACTCCCTCTCTCTCTCGCGTACTCCCTCTCTCTCGCGCCCTTTCCCTCTCTCTCGCATGCACTCCCTCTCTCTCTCACGTGCATTCCCTTTCTCTCTCTCGCGCACTCCCTCTCTCTCGCACGCACTCCCTCTCTCTCGCACGCACTCCCTCTCTCTCGCACGCACTCCCTCTCTGTCTCACGCGCACTCCCTCTCTCTCATGCACTCGCTCTCTCTCTCATGTGCATTTGCTCTCTCACGCGCACTCGCTCTCTCTCTCTCATGCACACTCGCTCTCTCTCACGCGCACTCGTTCTCTCTGTTGCGCACTCGCGCGCTCTGTCACGCGCACTCCCTCGCTCTCACGCACACTCTCTCACGCGCACTCCCTCTCTCACGCGCACTCTCTCTCTCATGCACTCGCTCTCACGCACACTCGCTCTCTCACGTGTACTCGCACTCTCTCTCACGTACACTCCCTCTCTCTCTTACCCGCACTCTCTCTAACGTGCATTCGCGCTCTCTCTCATGCACTCGCTCTCTCTCACGCGCACTCACTCTCTGTCACGCGCACTCGCACTCTCTCACGGGCACTCGCTCGCTCTCACGCGCACTCGCTCTATCTCTTTCATGCACACACCCTCTCTCTCATTCGTACTGCCTCTCTCATGCGCACTCGCTCTCACGTGTACTCATGCTCTCTCTCGCGCACTCGCACACGTACTCGCTCACTCTCTCGTGCACTCGCTGTCTCTCTCTCATGCGCACTCCCTCTCTCTCGCGCACTCCCTTTCTCTCGCGCACTCCCTCTCTCTATCTGTTGTAAACGCCCTCTCTCTCTCACGCATACTCGCTCTCTCTCACGTGCACTCCCTCTCTCTCACGCGCACTCCCTCTCTCTCTCATGCACTTGCTCTCTCTCACGCGCACTCGCTCTCTCACGCGCACTCGCTCTCTCTCATGCGCACTCGCTCTCTCTCTCTCACGCGCACTCGCTCTCTCACGCACTCGCACTCTCACGTGCACTCCCTCTCTTTCTCACACGCACTCCCTCTCTCTCTCACGCGCGCCCTCCCTCTCCCTCTCATGTGCACTTGCACTCTCACGCGCTCTCCCGCCCTCTCTCATGCGCACTCCCGCCCTCTCTCTCACGTGTACTCCTGCCCTCTCACGCGCACTCACTCTCTCACACGCGCACTCCCACTCTTTCATGCGCACTTGTTCTCTCTCATCTCATACGCACTCGTTCTCTCTCTCGCGCGCATTCGTTCTCTCTCACGCGCGCTCCCTCTCTGACGCGCATGCTCCCTCCCTCTTGCGCGCGCTCCCTCTCTCTCTCGCGCGTTCACTCCCTCTCTCTCACGCGCACTTGCTCTCTCATGCGCACTCGCTCTCTCACGCACTCTGCCGCGCACACCTGCCCCCGCTCACACGCACTCCCTCTCTCTCACGGGCACTCACTCTCACGTGCACTCCGACTCTCACGTGCACTCGTTCTCTCTCTCACGCGCACTCCCTCTCTTTCTCACATGCACTCCTCTCTCACGCGCACTCCCTCTCTCACGCGCACTCCCTCTCTCACGCACACTCGCTCTCTTTCTCTCACACGCACTCCCTCTCTTTCTCACACGCACTCCTCTCTCACGCGCACTCCCTCGCTCTCTCACGCGCACTCCCTCTCTCACACGCAATTGCTCTCCCTTTCATGTGCACTTGCACTCTCACGTGCTCTCCCGCCCTCTCTCTCATGCGCACTCCCGCCCTCTCTCACGTGAACTCCCGCCCTCTCTCACGTGCACTCACTCTCTCTCACGCGCACTCCCACTCTTTCACGCGCACTCGTTCTCTCATGCACACTTGTTCTCTCTCTCGCACGCATTCGTTCTCTCTTTCACACGCGGACTCATTCTCCCTTGCGCACACTTGTTCTCTCTCGCGCGCGCTCCCTCTCTCTTGCGCACGCTCCCTCTCTCGCCCGCACGCGCACTCCCTCTCTCACGCGCACTCGCTCTCACTCTCGCGCACTCGCTCTCTCTCTTACGCGCACTCACTCTCATGCACTTGCTCTCTCTCATGCGCACTTGCTCTCTCTCTCACGTGCACTCCCGCCCTCTCTCATGTGCACTCACTCTCTCTCATGCACTCGCTCTCTCTCTCACGTGCACTCATTCTCTCTCATGCGCACTGGTTCTCTCACGCGCATTCATTCTCTCTCTCGCGTGCGCACTTTTTCTCTCTTGCGCGCACTTGTTCTCTCTCTTGCGCGCTCACTCTCTCCCGCGCACACTCTCGCGCACGCTCTCTCTCTCTTGCGCGTGCTCCCTCTCTCTCGTGCACGCACTCCCTCTCTCTCTCACGCGCACTCGCTCTCTCTCGCGCGTATTCGTTCTCTCTCTTGCGCGCGGACTCATTCTCTCTTGCGCACATTTGTTCTCTCTCTCGTGCGCGCTCCCTCTCTCGCGCACGCTCCCTCTCTCTCACACGCACTCGTTCTCTCTCTCATGCGCACTTGCTCTCTCAAGCACACTCCCTCTCTCACGCGCACTCACTCTCACGTGCACTCCCACTCTCACGTGCACTCGTTCTCTCTCACGCGCACTTGTTCTCTCACATGCACTCGTTCCCTCTCTCTTACGTGCACTCGTTCCCTCTTTCCCGCGTGCACTCGTTCTCTCTCTCGCGCGCATTAGTCCTCTCTCTCTTGCGCGCACTCATTCTCTCTCTCTCTTGCGCGCATGTGTTCTCTCTCTCGCGCACGCTCCCTCTCTCTCTCGCGCGCTCCCTTTCTCTCTCTCGGGCGCTCCCTCTCTCTCGCGCTGCTCCCTCTCTCTCTTGTGCGCGCTCCCTCTCTCTCATGCACGCTACCTCCCTCGCACGCACTCCCTCTCTCTCGCGCGCATTCACTCTCTCGCGCGCACTCACTCTCTCTTGCGCGCACTCCTCTCACGCGCACTCCTCTCTCACGCGCACTCCTCTCTCACACGCACTCCTCTCTCACACGCACTCCTCTCACGCGCACTCCTCTCACGCGCACTCCTCTCTCACGCACTCCTCTCTCTCTCGCGCACTCCCTCTCTCGTGTACTCCCTCTCTCTCGCGCCCTTTCCCTCTCTCTCTTGCGTGCCCTCCCTCTCTCTCGCACGCACTCCCTCTCTCTCGCGCGCACTCCCTCTCTCTCTCATGCACTCGCTCTCTCTCTCACGCGCACTTGCTCTCTCTCACACGCACTCGCTCTCACGCGCACTCCCTCTCTCTCTCATGTGCACTCGCTCTCACTCACACGCACTCCCTCTCTCATGCGCACTCCCTCTCTCTCACGTGCATTCCCTCTCTCTCACGTGCACTCCCTCTCTCTCACGAGCACTCCCTCTCTCTCATGCACTCGCTCTCTCTCTCAGGCGTAGTCGCTCTCTCACGCGCACTCGCTCTCTCTCACTGCACTCTCTCTCGCGCACTCCCTTTCTCTCTCTCGCGCACTCCCTTTCTCTCTCTCGCGCACTCCCTCTCTCTATCTCTCGTGCACTCCCTCTCACGCGCACTCCCTCTCTCTCACGCGCACTCCCTCTCTCTCACGTGCACTCTCACACGCTCTCCCTCTCCCGCGCACTCCCTCTCGCGCGCACTCTCATGCGCACTCCCTCTCTCTCACGCGCACTCCCTCTCCCGCGCACTCCCATTCCCTCTCGCGCGCACTCCCAATCTCTCTCATGCGCGCACTCCCTCTCTCTCTCACGCGCACTTACTCTCTCATGCGCACTCGCTCTCTCACGCGCTCTCCCACGCAATCCTGCCCCCTCTCATGCGCACTCCCTCTCTCTCACGTGCACTCACTCTCACGTGCACTCTGACTTTCACGCGCACTCGTTCTCTCTCTCTCACATGCACTCGTTCCCTCTCTCTCACGCGCACTCGTTCCCTCTTTCCCGCGTGCACCCGCTCTCTCTCTCACGCGCACTCCCTCTCTCTCACGTGCACTCGCTCTCTCTCACGCGCACTCGCTCTCTCTCACGTGCACTCGCTCTCTCACGCGCACTCGTTCTCTCTCTTGCGCACTCGTGCGCTCTCTGTCACGCGCACTCCCTCTCTCTCACGCACAGTCTCACGCGCACTCCCTCTCTCTCAGCACTCTCTCTCGTGCACTCCTCTCTCTCATGTGCACTCTCTCTCTCATGCACTTGCTCTCTCTCACGCGCATGCACTCTCTCTCTCACACGCACTCGCTCTCTCACGTGCACTCGCACTCTCTCTCACATACACTCCCTCTCTCTCTTACCCGCACTCTAACGTGCATTCGCGCTCTCTCTCATGCACTCGCTCTCTCTCACGCGCACTCACTCTCTCTCTCACGCGCACTCGCACTCTCTCACGGGCACTCGCTCGCTCTCACGCGCACTCGCTCTATCTCTTTCATGCACACACCCTCTCTCTCATGCGTACTGGCTCTCTCATGCGCACTCGCTCTCACGTGTACTCATGCTCTCTCTCGTGCACTCGCACACGTACTCGCTCACTCTCATGCACTCGCTGTCTCTCTCTCACGCGCACTCCCTCTCTCTCACGCACTCCCTTTCTCTCGCGCACTCCCTCTCTCTATCTGTCGTAAACTCCCTCTCTCTCTCACGTATACTCCCTCTCTCTCACGTGCACTCTCTCTCTCTCACGCACACTCCCTCTCTCTCACGCGCATTCCCTCTCTCTCTCATGCACTTGCTCTCTCTCTCACGCGCACTTGCTCTCTCTCATGCGCACTCGCTCTCTCACGCGCACTCGCACTCTCACGTGCACTCCCTCTCTTTCTCACACGCACTCCTCTCTCACGCGCACTCCCTCTCTCTCACGCGCACTCCCTCTCCTCACACGCACTCCCTCTCTCACGCGCACTCCCTCTCTCACGCGCACTCCCTCTCTCTCATGCGCACTTGCTCTCCCTCTCACGTGCACTTGCACTCTCTCACGCGCTCACCACGCCCTCTCTCTCATGCGCACTCCTGCCCTCTCACGCGCACTCTCTCTCTCACACGCACTCCAACTCTTTCACGCGCACTCGTTCTCTCTCTCTCATGCGCACTCGTTCTCTCTCGCGCGCATTCGTTCTCTCTCTCGCGTGGACTCATTCTCTCTTGCGCACACTTGTTCTCTCTCTTGTGCGCACTCCCTCTCTCTCTCATGCGCACTCGCTCTCTCTCTCATGCGCACTCGCTTTCTCACGCGCACTCCCTCTCTCACGCGCACTCACTCTCACGTGCACTCCCACTTTCACGCGCACTCGTTCTCTCTCACGCGCACTCGTTCTCTCTCACATGCACTCGTTCCCTCTCACATGCACTCATTCCCTCTCACATGCACTCGTTCCCTCTCACATGCACTCATTCCCTCTCACATGCACTCATTCCCTCTCACATGCACTCGTTCCCTCTTTCCCGCGTGCACTCGTTCTCTCTCTTGCGCGCATGTGTTCTCTCTCTCGCGCACGCTCCCTCTCTCTCTCACGCGCTCCCTTTCTCTCTCTCGCGCGCTCCCTCTCTCGCGCACGCTACCTCCCTCGCACGCACTCCCTCTCTCTCGCACGCGTTCCCTCTCTCGCGCGCATTCCCTCTCTCTCGCGCACACTCACTCTCTCTTGCGCGCACTCCTCTCACGCGCACTCCTCTCTCACGCGTACACCTCTCTCACACGCACTCCTCTCTCACGTGCACTCCTCTCTCTTGCGCACTCCCTCTCTCTCTCGCGTACTCCCTCTCTCTCGCGCCCTTTCCCTCTCTCTCGCATGCACTCCCTCTCTCTCTCACGTGCATTCCCTTTCTCTCTCTCGCGCACTCCCTCTCTCTCGCACGCACTCCCTCTCTCTCGCACGCACTCCCTCTCTCTCGCACGCACTCCCTCTCTGTCTCACGCGCACTCCCTCTCTCTCATGCACTCGCTCTCTCTCTCATGTGCATTTGCTCTCTCACGCGCACTCGCTCTCTCTCTCATGCACACTCGCTCTCTCTCACGCGCACTCGTTCTCTCTGTTGCGCACTCGCGCGCTCTGTCACGCGCACTCCCTCGCTCTCACGCACACTCTCTCACGCGCACTCCCTCTCTCACGCGCACTCTCTCTCTCATGCACTCGCTCTCACGCACACTCGCTCTCTCACGTGTACTCGCACTCTCTCTCACGTACACTCCCTCTCTCTCTTACCCGCACTCTCTCTAACGTGCATTCGCGCTCTCTCTCATGCACTCGCTCTCTCTCACGCGCACTCACTCTCTGTCACGCGCACTCGCACTCTCTCACGGGCACTCGCTCGCTCTCACGCGCACTCGCTCTATCTCTTTCATGCACACACCCTCTCTCTCATTCGTACTGCCTCTCTCATGCGCACTCGCTCTCACGTGTACTCATGCTCTCTCTCGCGCACCTCGCACACGTACTCGCTCACTCTCTCGTGCACTCGCTGTCTCTCTCTCATGCGCACTCCCTCTCTCTCGCGCACTCCCTTTCTCTCGCGCACTCCCTCTCTCTATCTGTTGTAAACGCCCTCTCTCTCTCACGCATACTCGCTCTCTCTCACGTGCACTCCCTCTCTCTCACGCGCACTCCCTCTCTCTCTCATGCACTTGCTCTCTCTCTCACGCGCACTCGCTCTCTCACGCGCACTCGCTCTCTCTCATGCGCACTCGCTCTCTCTCACGTGCATTCCCTCTCTCTCACGTGCACTCCCTCTCTCTCACGAGCACTCGCTCTCTCTCATGCACTCGCTCTCTCTCTCAGGCGTAGTCGCTCTCTCACGCGCACTCGCTCTCTCTCACTGCACTCTCTCTCGCGCACTCCCTTTCTCTCTCTCGCGCACTCCCTTTCTCTCTCTCGCGCACTCCCTCTCTCTATCTCTCGTGCACTCCCTCTCACGCGCACTCCCTCTCTCTCACGCGCACTCCCTCTCTCTCACGTGCACTCTCACACGCTCTCCCTCTCCCGCGCACTCCCTCTCGCGCGCACTCTCATGCGCACTCCCTCTCTCTCACGCGCACTCCCTCTCCCGCGCACTCCCATTCCCTCTCGCGCGCACTCCCAATCTCTCTCATGCGCGCACTCCCTCTCTCTCTCACGCGCACTTACTCTCTCATGCGCACTCGCTCTCTCACGCGCTCTCCCACGCAATCCTGCCCCCTCTCATGCGCACTCCCTCTCTCTCACGTGCACTCACTCTCACGTGCACTCTGACTTTCACGCGCACTCGTTCTCTCTCTCTCACATGCACTCGTTCCCTCTCTCTCACGCGCACTCGTTCCCTCTTTCCCGCGTGCACCCGCTCTCTCTCTCACGCGCACTCCCTCTCTCTCACGTGCACTCTCACACGCTCTCCCTCTCCCGCGCACTCCCTCTCGCGCGCACTCTCATGCGCACTCCCTCTCTCTCACGCGCACTCCCTCTCCCGCGCACTCCCATTCCCTCTCTCGCGCGCACTCTCTCTCTCGCGCGCACTCCCAATCTCTCTCATGCGCGCACTCCCTCTCTCTCTCACGCGCACTTTCTCTCTCATGCGCACTCGCTCTCTCACGCGCTCCCCCGCGCAATCCTGCCCCTCTCATGCGCACTCCCTCTCTCTCACGTGCACTCACTCTCACGTGCACTCCGACTTTCACGCGCACTCGTTCTCTCTCTCTCACATGCACTCGTTCCCTCTCTCTCACGCGCATTCGTTCCCTCTTTCCCGCGTGCACTCGTTATCTCTCTCGCGCGCATTAGTTCTTTCTCTCGCGCGCACTCATTCTCTTGCACGCATGTGTTCTCTCCCGCGCATGCTCCCTCACTCTCTCGCGCGCTCCCTCTCTCTCGTGCCCTTTCCCTCTCACTCTCTTGCACGCACTCCCTCTCTCGCGCACTCCCTCTCTCTCTCACGCGCACTCACTCACTCTCTCATGCACTCGCTCTCTCACGCGCATTCGCTCTCACGCGTACTCGCTCTCTCTCACGGGCACTCGTTCGCTCTCTCTCACGCGCATTCCCTCTCTCATGCACCCACTCTCTCTCAAGCGCACCTGCTCTCTCTCTCTCTCACGCGCACTCTCTCTCACGCGCACTCCCTCTCTCAGCACTCCTCTCCCGTGCACCCGCTCTCTCTCTCACGCGCACTCCCTCTCTCTCTCATGCACTCGCTCTCTCTCTCAATCACTCGCTCTCTCTCTCACGTGCACTCGCTCTCTCAAGCGCACTCGCTCTCTCACGCGCACTCGCTCTCTCACGCGCACTCGCTCTCTCACGCGCACTCGCTCTCTCCCTCTCGCGCACTCCCTCTCTCTCGCGCACTCCCTCTCTCTCATGCGCACTCGCTCTCTCTCATGCACTCGCTCTCTCTCATGCACTCGCTCTCTCTCTCATGCGTAGTCGCTCTCTCTCACGTGCACTCGCTCTCTCTCTCTCCCTCTCTCTCGCACACAGGCTCTCTCACGCGCACTCCCTCTCTCTCGCGCACTGCCTCTCTCTCGCGCACTCCTCTCATGCGCACTCCCTCTCTCACGTGCACTCGCTCTCACGCGCACTCCCTCTCTCTCACGCGCACTCCCTCTCTCATGTGCACTCCCTCTCTCTCACGTGCACTCCCTCTCTCTCACGTGCACTCCCTCTCTCTCACGTGCACTCCCTCTCTTGCGCGGACTCCCTCTCTCTCGCGTGCACTCCCTCTCTCTCGCACGTACTCGCTCACTCACGCACACTCGCTCTCATGCACACTCCCTCGCTCTCTCTCGCGTGCACTCGCTCACTCTCTCATGCACTTTCCCATGTGCACTCGCTCTCTCTCTCACACGCACTCGCTCTCACCCGCACTCGCTCTCTCACACGCACTCGTGCTCTCTCACACGCGCACTGCCTCTCTCACGCGCACTCCCTCGCCCTATCTCTCTCGCGCGCACTCGCTCACTCTCTCATGCACTCTTACGTGCACTCGCTCTCTCTCACGCGCACTCACTCTCTCATGCGCTCGTTCTCATATGCACTCGTGCTCTCTCTCACACGCGCACTCCCTCTCTCACATGCACTCATCTCTCACCCGCACTCCCTCACTCACGCGCACGCCCTCCCTCAGGTGCACTCCCTCTCTCTCACGCGCACTCCCTCTCGCACACACCCTCTCTCGCGCACACCGCTCTCTCTCTCACGCGCACTCACTCTCACGTGCACTCCCACTCTCACGCACACTCGTTCTCTCTCACGCGCACTCGTTCTCTCTCACGCGCACTCGTCCTCTCTCTCTCACATGCACTCGTTCCCTCTCTCTCACGCGCCCTTGTTCCCTCTTTCCCGCGTGCACTCGTTCTCTCTCGCATGCATTAGTTCTCTGTCTCGCGCGCACTCCCTCTCTCGCGTACTCCCTCTCTGACGTGCACTCCCTCTCTCAGGTGCACTCCCTCTCTCTAACGCGCACACCCTCTCTCTCGCTCACTCCCTCTCTCGTGCACCCGCTCTCTCTCTCACGTGCACTCTCACGTGCACTCCCACTCTCACGCATACTCATTCTCTCTCACGCGCACTCGTTCTCTCTCTCTCACAAGCACTCGTTCCCTCTCTCTCACGCGCCCTTGTTCCCTCTTTCCCGCGTGCACTCGTTCTCTCTTGCGCGCATTAGTTCTCTCTCGCGCGCACTCCCTCTCTCGCGCACCCCGCTCTCTCTCTCTCACGTGCACTCTCTCATGCGCACTCATTCTCTCTCACGCGCACTCGTTCTCTCTCTCTCACAAGCACTCATTCCCTCTCTCTCACGCACCCTTGTTCCCTCTTTCCCGTGTGCACTCGTTCTCTCTTGCGCGCATTAGTTCTCTCTCTCTCGCGCGCACTCCCTCTCTCATGTACTCCCTCTCTCGCGCCCTTTCCCTCTCTCTCGCGCGCACTCCCTCTCTCTCGCGCGCGCACTTCCTCTCTCTCGCGCGCACACTCTCTCGCGCTCACTCCCTCTCTCTCGCACGCACTCCCTCTCTCTCATACGCACTCCCTCTCTCTCTCATGCACTCGCTCTCTCACGCGCATTTGCTCTCACGCGCATTCACTCTCTCACGTGCCGTCGCTCTCTCTCACGCGCACTAGTTCTCTCTCATGCGCACTCGCACGCTCTCTGTCATGCGCCCTCCCTCTCTTACGCACTCCCTCCTCTCACACGCACTCTCTCTCACGCGCACTCCCTCTCTCTCAGCACTCTCTCGCGCACCTCCTCTCTCGCGCACCCACTCTCTCTCACGCGCACCTGCTCTCTCTCTCACGCGCACTCTCTCTCATGCACTCGCTCCCTCTCTCTCACGCGCACTCGCTCTCTCGCGCACCTCGCTCTGTCACACGCACTCGCTCTCTCACGCGCACTCGCTCTCTCACGCGCACTCGCTCTCTCTCACGTACACTCCCTCTCTCTCTCACGCGCACTCCATCTCTCTCGCGCACCCCGCACTCTCTCTAACGCGCATTCGCGCTCACTCTCATGCACTCGCTCTCTCTCACGCGCACTCACTCTCACGCGCACTCGCTCTCTCACGCGCACTCACGCTCTCTCTCACGTACACTCCCTCTCTCTCTCATGCGCACTCCATCTCTCTCGCGCGCCCGCACTCTCTCTAACGCGCATTCGCGCTCACTCTCATGCACTCGCTCTCTCTCACGCGCACTCACTCTCACGCGCACTCGCACTCTCTGTTACGGGCACTCGCTCGCTGTCACACGCACTCACTCTATCACTCTCACGTGCATACCCTCTCACGCGTACTGCCTCTCTCTCATGCGCACTCGCTCTCACGTGCACTCAGGATCTCTCTCGCGCACTCGCACACGTACTCGCGCTCTCACGCACTCGCTCACTCTCTCGTGCACTCGCTGTCTCTCACACGCTCTCCCTCTCTCTCTCGCGCACTCCCTTTCTCTCTCTCGTGCACTCCCTCTCTCTATCTCTCGTGCACTCCCTCTCTCTCATGCGCACTCCCTCTCTCTTACGCGCACTCTCTCACATGCTCTACCTCTCCCGCGCACTCCCTCTCTCGCGCGCACTCTCACGCGCACTCCCTCTCTCACGCGCAGTCCCTATCCCGCGCACTCTCTCTTGCGCGCACTCTCTCGCGCGCGCACTCCCAATCTCTCTCACGCGCGCACTCCCTCTCATGTACTTGCTCTCTCTCGCGCACTCGCTCTCTCTCACGCGCACTCGCTCTCTCTCACGCGCACTCGCTCTCTCTCACGTGCACTCGCTCTCACGCGCACTCGCTCTCTCTCTGATGCGCACTCGCTATCTCTCACGCGCACTCCCTCACTCACGCGCACTCCCTCACTCACGCGCACTCCCTCTCTCACGCGCACTCCCTCTCTCACATGCACTCCCTCTCTCACGCGCACACCCTCTCTCTCGCGCGCACTCTCTCGCACGCACTCTCTCGTACGCACTCGCTCACTCTCATGCACTCGCTCTCTCACGCGCATTTGCTCTCACGCGCATTCACTCTCACGTGCAGTCGCTCTCTCTCTCACGTGCACTCGTTCTCTCTCATGCGCACTCGCACGCTCTGTCATGCGCCCTCCCTCTCTCACGCACTCCCTCCCTCTCACACGCACTCTCATTCACGCGCACTCCCTCTCTCTCAGCACTCTCTCATGCGCACTCGCTCTCACGTGCACTCGCGCTCTCTCTCACGTACACTCCCCCTCTCTCTCACGCGCACTCCATCTCTCTCTCGCGCACACCGCACTCTGTCTAATGCGCATTCGCGCTCACTCTCATGCACTCGCTCTCTCTCACGCGCACTCACTCTCACGCGCACTCGCACTCTCTGTCACGGGCACTCGCTCGCTGTCACGCACTCGCTCTATCTCTCTCACGCGCACACCCTCTCACGCGTACTGCCTCTCTCTCATGCGCACTCGCTCTCACGTGCACTCATGATCTCTCACGCGCACTCCCTCTCTCTCTCACGCGCACACCCTCTCTCTCGCACGCACTCTCTCTCGTACGCACTCGCTCACTCTCATGCATTCACTCTCTCACGTGCAGTCGCTCTCTCTCACGCGCACTCGTTGTCTCTCATGCGCACTCGCACGCTCTCTGTCATGCGCCCTCCCTCTCTCACGCACTCCCTCCCTCTCACACGCACTCTCTCACGCGCACTCCCTCTCTCTCAGCACTCTCTCGCGCACTCCTCTCTCACGCACCCACTCTCTCTCTCTCACGCGCACCTGCTCTCTCACGCGCACTCTCTCTCATGCACTCGCTCCCTCTCTCTCACGCGCACTCGCTCTCTCACGCGCACTCGCTCTGTCACGCGCACTCGCTCTCTCACGTGCACTCGCGCTCTCTCTCACGTACACTCCCCCTCTCTCACGCGCACTCCATCTCTCTCTCGCGCACCCGCACTCTGTCTAATGCGCATTCACGCTCTCTCTCATGCACTCGCTCTCTCTCACGCGCACTCACTCTCATGCGCACTCGCACTCTCTGTCACGGGCACTCGCTCGCTGTCACGCACTCGCTCTATCTCTCTCACGCGCACACCCTCTCACGCGTACTGCCTCTCTCTCATGCGCACTCGCTCTCACGTGCACTCATGATCTCTCTCGCGCACTCGCACACGTACTCGCGCTCTCACGCACTCGCTTACTCTCTCGTGCACTCGCTGTCTCTCACACGCTCTCCCTCTCTCGCGCACTCCCTTTCTCTCTCTCGCGCACTCCCGCTCTCTATCTCTCGTGCACTCCCTCTCTCTCACGCGCACTCCCTCTCTCTCACGCGCACACCCTCTCTCTCACGCGCACTCCCTCTCTCTCACGCGCACTCTCTCACACGATGTCCCTCTCCCGCGCACTCCCTCTCCCTCTCTCGCGCGCACTCTCATGCGCACTCCCTCTCTCACGCGCAGTCCCTATCCCGCACACTCTCTCACTCGCGCGCACTTTCGCGTGCGCGCACTCCCTCCCATGTACTTGCTCTCTCTCGCGCACTCGCTCTCTCTCTCACGCGCACTCTCTCTCACGTGCAGTCGCTCTCTCTCAGGGGCACTCCCTCTCACGGGCACTCCCTCTCATGCGCATTCCCTCTCTCTCTCACATGCACACACTCTCTCACGCGCACTCCCTCTCTTGCGCACCGTTCTCTCACACGCACTTGCTCTCTCTCTCGTGCACTCGCACTCTCTCTCACGCGCAATCACACACTCTCTAATGCACACTCGCCCTCTCTCACATGCACTCGCTCTCTCACGTGCACTCGCTCTCTCACGCGCACTCGCTCTGACGCACTCCCTCTCTCATGCGCACTCCCTCTCTCATGCGCACTCCTCTCTCGCTCACGCGCACTCGCTCTCTCTCACGCGCACTCCCTCTCTCTCACACGCACTCCCTCTCGTGCACTCCTCTCTCTCTCGCGCACACGCTCTTTCTTACGCGCACTCACTCTCATGCACTTGCTTTCTCTCACGCGCACTCGCTCTCATGCGCACTCGCTCTCTCTCACGCGCACTCGCTCTCTCTCTGACACGCACTCGCTCTCTCTCACGCGCACTCGCTCTCACGCGCACTCGCACTCTCTGTCACAGGCACTCGCTCGCTGTCACACGCACTCGCTCTATCATTCTCACGCGCACACCCTCTCACGCGTACTGCCTCTCTCTCATGCGCACTCGCTCTCACGTGCACTCATGATCTCTCTCGCGCACTCGCACACGTACTCGCGCTCTCACGCACTCGCTCACTCTCTCGTGCACTCGCTGTCTCTCACACGCTCTCCCTCTCTCTCTCGCGCACTCCCTTTCTCTCTCTCACGCGCTACCTCTCTCTATCTCTCGTGCACTCCCTCTCTCTCACGCGCACTCTCTCACACGCTCTCCCTCTCCCGCGCACTCCCTCTCCCTCTCACACGCGCACTCCCTCTCTCACGCGCAGTCCCTATCCCGCGCACTCTCTCTCTTGCGCGCACTCTCTCTCGCGCGCGCACTCCCAATCTCTCTCACGCGCGCACTCCCTCTCATGTACTTGCTCTCTCTCACGCACTCGCTCTCTCACGCGCACTCGCTCTCTCTCATGTGCACTCGCTCTCTCTCACGCGCACTTGCTCTCCCTCGCGCACTCCCTCTCACGTGCATTCCCTCTCATGTGCTCTCCCTCTCTCTCAGGGGCACTCCCTCTCACGGGCACTCCCTCTCATGCGCATTCCCTCTCTCTCTCTCTCACATGCACACACTCTCTCACGCGCACTCCCTCTCTTGCGCACCGCTCTCACACGCACTTGCTCTCTCTCTCGTGCACTCGCACTCTCTCTCACGCGCAATCACACACTCTAATGCACACTCGCTCTCTCTCACACGCACTCGCTCTCTCACGTGCACTCGCTCTCTCACGCGCACTCGCTCTCATGCGCACTCGCTCTCATGCGCACTCCCTCTCTCATGCGCACTCCCTCTCTCTCGCTCACGCGCACTCGCTCTCTCTCTCACGCGCACTCCCTCTCTCTCACGCACACTCTCTCTCGTGCACTCCTCTCTCTCTCGCGAACACACTTTCTTATGCGCACTCACTCTCATGCACTTGCTTTCTCTCACGCGCACTCGCTCTCATGCGCACTCGCTCTCTCTCGCGCACTCGCTCTCTCTCTGACGCGCACTCGCTATCTCTCACGCGCACTCCCTCACTCACGCGCACTCCCTCTCTCTCTCACGCGCACTCCCTCTCTCACGCGCACTCGCTCTCCCTCACGCGCACTCCCTCTCACGTGCATTCCCTCTCATGTGCTCTCCCTCTCTCTCAGGGGCACTCCCTCTCACGGGCACTCCCTCTCATGCGCATTCCCTCTCTCTCTCTCACATGCACACACTCTCTCACGCGCACTCCCTCTCTTGCGCACCGCTCTCACACGCACTTGCTCTCTCTCTCGTGCACTCGCACTCTCTCTCTCACGCGCAATCACACACTCTCTAATGCACACTCGCTCTCTCTCACACGCACTCGCTCTCTCACGTGCACTCGCTCTCTCACGCACACTCGCTCTCACGCGCACTCCCTCTCATGCGCACTCCCTCTCTCATGCGCACTCCCTCTCGCTCACGCGCACTCGCTCTCTCTCACGCGCACTCCCTCTCTCTCACGCACTCTCTCTCGTACACTCTTCTCTCTCTCGCGAACACACACTTTCTTACGCGCACTCACTCTCTCTCATGCACTTGCTTTCTCTCACGCGCACTCGCTCTCATGCGCACTCGCTCTCTCACGCGCACTCGCTCTCTCTCTGACGCACACTCGCTATCTCTCACGCGCACTCCCTCACTCACGTGCACTCTCTCTCACGCGCACTCCCTCTCTCACGCGCACTTGCTCTCTCACGCGCACTCGCTCTCTCACGTGCACTCTCTCACGTGCACTCCAACTGTCACGCGCACTCATTCTCTCTCACGCGCACTCGTTCTCTCTCTCTCACAAGCACTCGTTCCCTCTCTCTCACGCGCCCTTGTTCCCTCTTTCCCGCGTGCACTCGTTCTCTCTTGCGCGCATTAGTTCTCTCTCGCGCGCACCCCGCTCTCTCTCTCACGTGCACTCTCTCACGTGCACTCCCACTCTCACGCACACTCATTCTTTCTCACGCGCACTTGTTCTCTCTCTCTCACAAGCACTCGTTCCCTCTCTCACGCGCCCTTGTTCCCTCTTTCCCACGTGCACTCATTCTCTCTTGCGCGCATTAGTTCTCTCTCTCTCGCGCGCACTCCCTCTCTCATGTACTCCCTCTCTCGCGCCCTTTCCTTCTCTCTCGCGCGCACTTCCTCTCTCGCGCGCGCACTTCCTCTCTCTCGTGCGCACTCCCTCTCTCTCATACGCACTCGCTCACTCTCTCATGCACTCGCTCTCTCACGCGCATTTGCTCTCTCGCGCATTCGCTCTCTTACGTGCAGTCGCTCTCTCTCTCACACGCGCACTCGTTCTCTCTCATGCGCACTCGCACGCTCTCTGTCATGCGCCCTCCCTCTCTTACGCACTCCCTCCCTCTCACACGCACTCTCTCTCACACGCACTCCCTCTCTCTCGCGCACTCCTCTCTCGCGCACCCCACTCTCTCTCTCTCACGCGCACCTGCTCTCTCTCACACGCGCACTCTCTCATGCACTCGCTCCCTCTCTCTCACGCGCACTCGCTCTCTCACGCGCACTCGCTCTGTCACACGCACTCGCTCTCACGCGCACTCGCTCTCACGCGCACTCACGCTCTCTCACGTACACTCCCTCTCTCTCTCACGCGCACTCAATCTCTCTCGCGCACCCACACTCTCTCTAACGCGCATTCGTGCTCACTCTCATGCACTCGCTCTCTCTCACGCGCACTCATTGTCACGCGCACTCGCACTCTCTGTTACGGGCACTCGCTCGCTGTCACGCACTCGCTCTATCACTCTCACGCGCACACCCTCTCACGCGTACTGCCTCTCTCTCAAGCGCACTCGCTCTCACGTGCACTCAGGATCTCTCTCGCGCACTCGCACACGTACTCGCACTCTCACGCACTCGCTCACTCTCTCGTGCACTCGCTGTCTCTCACACGCTCTCCCTCTCTCTCTCGCGCACTCCCTTTCTCTCTCTCGTGCACTCCCTCTCTCTATCTCTCGTGCACTCCCTCTCTCTCACGCGCACTCCCTCTCTCTCACGCGCACTCTCTCACATGCTCTACCTCTCCCGCGCACTCCCTCTCTCGCGCGCTCTCACGCGCACTCCCTCTCTCACGCGCAGTCCCTATCCTGCGCACTCTCTTGCGCGCACTCTCTCGCGCGCGCACTCCCAATCTCTCTCACGCGCGCACTTCCTCTCATGTACTTGCTCTCTCTCACGCACTCGCTCTCTCTCTCACGCGCACCTCGCTCTCTCTCATGTGCACTCGCTCTCTCTCACGCGCACTCGCGCTCTCTCTGATGCGCACTCGCTATCTCTCACGCGCACTCCCTCACACACGCGCACTCCCTCTCTCACGTGCACTCCCTCTCGCGCACTCGCTCTCTCTCATGCGCACTCGCTCTCTCACACGCACTCGCTCTCTCACGCGCACTCGCTCTCTCTCTGACGCGCACTCGCTCTCTCATGCGTACTCCCCCTCTCTCTCACGCGCACTCCCTCCCTCTCTCTCACGCGCACTCCCTCTCTCTCTCATGCGCACTCCTCTCTCCCTCTTGCGCACTCCTCTCTCCCTCTTGCGCACTCCCTCTCTCTCGCGCACTCCCTCTCTCATGCGCACTCGCTCTCTCTCGTGCACCTGCTCTCTCTCACGCGCACTCGCTCTCATAAGCACTCGTGCCCTCTCTCACACGCGCACTCCCTCTCTCTCACATGCACTCCTCTCTCACCCGCACTCCCTCTCTCACCCGCATTCCCTCTCTCACGCGCACTCCCTCTCTCACGCGCACTCCCTCTCTCACGCGCACTCCCTCTCTCTCACGCGCACACCCTCTCTCTCGCGCGCACTCTCTCTCGCACGCAGTCTCTCTCTCGTACGCACTCGCTCACTCTCATGCACTCGCTCTCACGCGCATTTGCTCTCACGCGCATTCGCTCTCTCACGTGCAGTCGCTCTCTCTCTCACGTGCACTCGTTCTCTCTCATGCGCACTCGCACGCTCTGTCATGCGCCCTCCCTCTCTCACGCACTCCCTCCCTCTCACACGCACTCTCATGCGCACTCCCTCTCTCTCAGCATTCTCTCGCGCACTCCTCTCTCACGCACCCACTCTCTCTCACGTGCACCTGCTCTCTCACGCGCACTCTCATGCACTCGCTCCCTCTCTCTCACGCGCACTCGCTCTCTCACGCGCACTCGCTGTCACGCGCACTCGCTCTCTCACGCGCACTCGCTCTCTCACGTGCACTCGCGCTCTCTCTCACGTACACTCCCCCTCTCTCTCACGCGCACTCCATCTCTCTCGCGCACCCCGCACTCTGTCTAATGCGCATTCACGCTCTCTCTCATGCACTCGCTCTCTCTCACGTGCACTCACTCTCACGGGCACTCGCACTCTCTGTCACGGGCACTCGCTCGCTGTCATGCACTCGCTCTATCTCCCTCACGCGCACACCCTCTCACGCGTACTGCTTCTCTCTCATGCGCACTCGCTCTAAAGTGCACTCATGATCTCTCTCGCGCACTCGCACACGTACCCGCGCTCCCACGCACTCGCTCACTCTCTCGTGCACTCACTGTCTCTCACATGCTCTCCCTCTCTCGCGCACTCCCTTTCTCTCTCTCGCGCACTCCCGCTCTCTATCTCTCGTGCACTCCCTCTCTCTCACATGCTCTCCCTCTCCCGCGCACTCCCTCTCCCTCTCTCGCGCGCACTCTCATGCGCACTCCCTCTCTCACGCGCAGTCCCTATCCTGCGCACTCTCTCACTCGCGCGCACTCTCGCGTGCGCGCACTCCCAATCACTCTCACGCGCGCACTCCCTCCCATGTACTTGCTCTCTCTCGCACACTCGCTCTCTCTCTCACGCGCACTCACTCTCACGTGCAGTCGCTCTCTCACGCGCACTCTCCCTCACGCGCACTCCCTCTCTCTCACGTGCATTCCCTCTCACGTGCTCTCCCTCTCTCTCAGGGGCACTCCCTCTCACGGGCACTCCCTCTCATGCGCATTCCCTCTCTCTCTCACATGCACACACTCTCTCACGCGCACTCCCTCTCTTGCGCACCGTTCTCTCACACGCACTTGCTCTCTCTCTCATGCACTCGCACTCTCTCTCTCACGCGCAATCACACACTCTCTAATGCACACTCGCCCTCTCTCACATGCACTCGCTCTCTCACGTGCACTCGCTCTCACACGCACTCGCTCTGACGCACTCCCTCTCTCATGCGCACTCCCTCTCTCTCGCTCACGCGCACTCGCTCTCTCTCACGCGCACTCCCTCTCTCTCACGCGCACTCCCTCTTGTGCACTCTCTCTCTCGCGCACACGCTTTCTTACGCGCACTCACTCTCTCTCATGCACTTGCTTTCTCTCACGTGCACTCGCTCTCATGCGCACTCGCTCTCTCTCACACGCACTCGCTCTCTGACGCGCACTCGCTCTCTCTCACGCGCACTCGCTCTCACGCGCACTCGCACTCTGTCACAGGCACTCGCTCGCTGTCACACGCACTCGCTCTATCATTCTCACGCGCACACCCTCTCACGCGTACTGCCTCTCTCTCATGCGCACTCGCTCTCACGTGCACTCATGATCTCTCTCGCGCACTCGCACACGTACTCGCACTCTCACGCACTCGCTCACTCTCTCGTGCACTCGCTGTCTCTCACACGCTCTCCCTCTCTCTCTCGCGCACTCCCTTTCTCTCTCTCACGCACTCCCTCTCTCTATCTCTCGTGCACTCCCTCTCTCTCACGCGCACTCCCTCTCTCTCACGCGCACTCTCTCACATGCTCTCCCTCTCCCGCGCACTCCCTTTCCCTCTCTCGCGTGCACTCTCACGCGCACTCCCTCTCTCACGCGCAGTCCCTATCCCGCGCACTCTCTCTCTTGCGCGCACTCTCTCTCGCGCGCGCACTCCCAATCTCTCTCACGCGCGCACACCCTCTCATGTACTTGCTCTCTCTCGCGCACTCACTCTCTCACGCGCACTCGCTCTCTCTCATGTGCACTCGCTCTCTCACGCGCACTCGCTCTCCCTCACACGCACTCCCTCTCACGTGCATTCCCTCTCACGTGCTCTCCCTCTCTCTCACGCGCACTCCCTCTCTCTCACGCACACTCCCTCTCTCTCTCATGCGCACATCCTCTCTCTCACACTCCCTCTCTCGTGCACCCGCTCTCTCTCATGCACTCGCTCTCTCTCTCACGCACACTCGCTCTCTCACGCGCACTCGCTGTCTCACGCGCACTCGCTCTGTCTCGCGCACTCGATCTCTCTCGTGCGCTCCCTCTCTCACGTGCGCGCCCTCTCTCTCGCGCCGCTCCTCTCCCTCACGCGCACTCCCTCTCTCTCACGCGCACTCCTCTCACGCACTCTCTCACGTGCGCGCACTCCCTCTCTCGCGCGTGCACTCCCTCTCTCTCTCGCGTGATCTACCTCTCTCTCTCGCGCGCACTCCCTCTCTCACGCGCGCACTCCCTCTCGCGCGCGCACTCCCTCTCTCACGCACACACCTCTCTCACACGCACTCCTCTGTCACGTCTACACCCTCTCTCGCGTGCGTTCCCTCTCTCTCGCGCACTCCCTCTCTCGCGCGCGTACTCCTCTCTCACGTTTACAGCCTCTCTCGCGCACACTCCCTCTCTCTCTCGCGCGTACTCCCTCCCCCTCTCGCGCGCACTCCCTCCCTCTCTCGCGTGCACTCCCTCCCTCTCTCTCGCGCATACTCGCTCCCTCTCGCGCGCACTCCCCCTCTCTCTCACACTCCCTCTCTCTTTCACGCGCACTCGCTCTCACGCGCACTCGCTCTCTCTCTCACCGCACTCACTCTCTCACGCGCACTCTCTCTCTCATGTGTACTCCCTCGCCCTCTCTCGCGCACTCCCTCTCTCTCGCACGCACACCTTCTCTCGCGCACTCCCTCTCTCTTTCACGCGCACTCCCTCTCTCACGTGCACTCCCTCTCCCTCTCTCGCGCGGACTCCCTCTCTCTCGTGGGCACTCTCTCTCTCTCTCGCACGTACTCGCTCACTCACACGCACTCGCTCTCTCACGCGCACTCTCTCGCTGTCCCGCACGCACTCGCTCACTCTCTCATGCACTCTCATGTGCACTTGCTCTCTCTCTCACGCGCACTCGCTCTCACACGCACTCGTGCTCTCTCTCACACGCGCACTTCCTCTCTCTCGCGCACTCCCTCTCCTCTCTCTCTCGCGCACTCTCTCTCGCGCACTCCCTCTTGCGTACTCCCTCTCTCTCACGCGCACTCCGTCTCACGTGCACTCCCTCTCACATGCACTTCCTCCCTCTCACGTGCACTCCCTCTCCCTCTCTCGCGCGCACTCCCTCTCTCTCGCGCGCACCTCGCTCACTCTCATGCAATCGCGCTCTCACATGTGCACTCGCTCTCTCACGTGCACTCTCTCATACGCACTCGTGCTCTCTCACGCGCACTCCCTCTCTCACGTGCACTCCTCTCACGCGCACTCCCTCTCACGCACTCCCTCTCTCTCACGCGCACTCCCTCTCTCTCACGCGCACTCCCTCTCTCTCACGCGCACTCCCTCTCTCTCTCACGTGCACACCCTCTCTCTCGTGCACTCCCTCTCTCGCGCACCCGTTCTCTCTCTCATGCATTCGCTCTCTCATGCGCACTCGCTCTCTCACGTGCACTCGCTGTCTCACGCACACTCGCTCTCTCACGCGCACTCCCTCTCTCACGTGCACTCCCTCGCCCTCTCTCGCGCACACTCGCTCCCTCTTGCGCGCACACCCCCTCTCTCTCTCGCACTCCCTCTCTCTCGCACGCACGCCTTCTCTCGCGCTCTCCCTCTCTCTCTCATGTGCACTCGCTCTCACGCGCACTCCCTCTCTTTCACGCGCTCTCCCTCTCTCACGTGCACTCCCTCTCCCTCTCTCGCGCGGACTCCCTCTCTCTCGTGGGCACTCTCTCTCTCTCTCGCACGTACTCGCTCACTCACACGCACTCGCTCTCTCACGCGCACTCTCGCTGTCTCGCACGCACTCGCTCACTCTCTCATGCACTCTCATGTGCACTTGCTCTCTCTCTCACGCGCACTCGCTCTCACACACACTCGTGCTCTCTTCACACGCGCACTCCCTCTTTCTCGCGCACTCCCTCTCTCTCTTGCGCACTCCCTCTCCTCTCTCTCTCTCGCGCACTCTCTCGCGCACTCCCTCTCTTGCGTACTCCCTCTCTCTCACGCGCACTCCCTCTCACGTGCACTCCCTCTCACATGCACTTCCTCTCTCTCACGTGCACTCCCTCTCCCTCTCTCGCGCGCACTCCCTCTCTCTCGCGCGCACTCGCTCACTCTCATGCAATCGCGCTCACACGTGCACTCGCTCTCTCACGTGCACTCTCTCATACGCACTCGTGCTCTCTCACGCGCACTCCCTCTCACGTGCACTCCTCTCACGCGCACTCCCTCCCTCTCACGCGCACTCCCTCTCTCTCACGCGCACTCGCTCTCACACACACTCGTGCTCTCTTCACACGCGCACTCCCTCTTTCTCGCGCACTCCCTCTCTCTCTTGCGCACTCCCTCTCCTCTCTCTCTCTCGCGCACTCTCTCGCGCACTCCCTCTCTTGCGTACTCCCTCTCTCTCACGCGCACTCCCTCTCACGTGCACTCCCTCTCACATGCACTCCCTCTCCCTCGCGCACTCCCTCTCTCTCGCGCGCACTCGCTCACTCTCATGCAATCGCGCTCACACGTGCACTCGCTCTCTCACGTGCACTCTCTCATACGCACTCGTGCTCTCTCACGCGTACTCCCTCTCTCACGTGCACTCCTCTCACGCGCACTCCCTCCCTCTCACGTGCACTCCCTCTCTCTCACGCGCACTCCCTCTCTCACGTGCACTCCCTCTCGCGCACTCGCTCTCTCTCATGCGCACTCGCTCTCACACGCACTCGCTCTCTCACGCGCACTCGCTCTCTCCCTGATGCACACTCGCTCTCTCATGCGTACTCCCTCTCTCTCTCACGCGCACTCCCCCTCTCTCGCGCGCACTCCCTCCCTCTCTCGTGCGCACTCCCTCCCTCTCTCGCGCGCACTCCCTCCCTCTCTCGCGCGCGCACTTGCTCCCTCTCTCTCGCGCGCACTCGCTCCCTCTCTCTCTCTCGCACTGCCTCTCTCTCACGCGCACTCGCTCTCTCTCACGCGCACTCGCTCTCTCTCTCACGCGCACATCCTCTCTCAAGTGCACTCGCTCTCACTCACGCGCACTCCCTCTCTCACGTGCACTCCCTCTCTCTCACGCGCACTCCCTCTCTCTCACGCGCACTCCCTCTCTCTCACGCGCACTCCCTCTCTCTCTCATGCGCACTCCTCTCTCCCTCTTGCGCACTCCCTCTCTCTCGCGCACTCCCTCTCTCATGCGCACTCGCTCTCTCTCGTGCACCTGCTCTCTCTCACGCGCACTCGCTCTCATAAGCACTCGTGCTCTCTCTCACACGCGCACTCCCTCTCTCTCACATGCACTCCTCTCTCACCCGCACTCCCTCTCTCACCCGCATTCCCTCTCTCACGCGCACTCCCTCTCTCACGCGCACTCCCTCTCTCACGCGCACTCCCTCTCTCTCTCACGCGCACACCCTCTCTCTCGCGCGCACTCTCTCTCGCACGCACTCTCTCTCTCGTACGCACTCGCTCACTCTCATGCACTCGCTCTCACGCGCATTTGCTCTCACGCGCATTCGCTCTCTCACGTGCAGTCGCTCTCTCTCTCACGTGCACTCGTTCTCTCTCATGCGCACTCGCACGCTCTGTCATGCGCCCTCCCTCTCTCACGCACTCCCTCCCTCTCACACGCACTCTCATGCGCACTCCCTCTCTCTCAGCACTCTCTCGCGCACTCCTCTCTCACGCACCCACTCTCTCTCACGTGCACCTGCTCTCTCACGCGCACTCTCATGCACTCGCTCCCTCTCTCTCACGCGCACTCGCTCTCTCACGCGCACTCGCTGTCACGCGCACTCGCTCTCTCACGCGCACTCGCTCTCTCACGTGCACTCGCGCTCTCTCTCACGTACACTCCCCCTCTCTCTCACGCGCACTCCATCTCTCTCGCGCACCCGCACTCTGTCTAATGCGCATTCACGCTCTCTCTCATGCACTCGCTCTCTCTCACGCGCACTCACTCTCACGGGCACTCGCACTCTCTGTCACGGGCACTCGCTCGCTGTCATGCACTCGCTCTCTTGCGCACCGTTCTCTCACACGCACTTGCTCTCTCTCTCATGCACTCGCACTCTCTCTCTCACGCGCAATCACACACTCTCTAATGCACACTCGCCCTCTCTCACATGCACTCGCTCTCTCACGTGCACTCGCTCTCACACGCACTCGCTCTGACGCACTCCCTCTCTCATGCGCACTCCCTCTCTCTCGCTCACGCGCACTCGCTCTCTCTCACGCGCACTCCCTCTCTCTCACGCGCACTCCCTCTTGTGCACTCTCTCTCTCGCGCACACGCTTTCTTACGCGCACTCACTCTCTCTCATGCACTTGCTTTCTCTCACGTGCACTCGCTCTCATGCGCACTCGCTCTCTCTCACACGCACTCGCTCTCTGACGCGCACTCGCTCTCTCTCACGCGCACTCGCTCTCACGCGCACTCGCACTCTGTCACAGGCACTCGCTCGCTGTCACACGCACTCGCTCTATCATTCTCACGCGCACACCCTCTCACGCGTACTGCCTCTCTCTCATGCGCACTCGCTCTCACGTGCACTCATGATCTCTCTCGCGCACTCGCACACGTACTCGCACTCTCACGCACTCGCTCACTCTCTCGTGCACTCGCTGTCTCTCACACGCTCTCCCTCTCTCTCTCGCGCACTCCCTTTCTCTCTCTCACGCACTCCCTCTCTCTATCTCTCGTGCACTCCCTCTCTCTCACGCGCACTCCCTCTCTCTCACGCGCACTCTCTCACACGCTCTCCCTCTCCCGCGCACTCCCTCTCCCGCGTGCACTCTCACGCGCACTCCCTCTCTCACGCGCAGTCCCTATCCCGCGCACTCTCTCTCTTGCGCGCACTCTCTCTCGCGCGCGCACTCCCAATCTCTCTCACGCGCGCACACCCTCTCATGTACTTGCTCTCTCTCGCGCACTCACTCTCTCACGCGCACTCGCTCTCTCTCATGTGCACTCGCTCTCTCGCGCACTCGCTCTCCCTCACACGCACTCCCTCTCACGTGCATTCCCTCTCACGTGCTCTCCCTCTCTCTCACGCGCACTCCCTCTCTCTCACGCACACTCCCTCTCTCTCTCATGCGCACTCCCTCTCTCTCAGCACTCTCTCGCGCACTCCTCTCTCACGCACCCACTCTCTCTCACGTGCACATGCTCTCTCACGCGCACTCTCATGCACTCGCTCCCTCTCTCTCACGCGCACTCGCTCTCTCACGCGCACTCGCTGTCACGCGCACTCGCTCTCTCACGCGCACTCGCTCTCTCACGTGCACTCGCGCTCTCTCTCACGTACACTCCCCCTCTCTCTCACGCGCACTCCATCTCTCTCGCGCACCCGCACTCTCTGTCTCATGCGCACATCCTCTCTCTCACACTCCCTCTCTCGTGCACCCCGCTCTCTCTCATGCACTCGCTCTCTCTCTCACGCACACTCGCTCTCTCACGCGCACTCGCTGTCTCACGCGCACTCGCTCTGTCTCGCGCACTCGATCTCTCTCGTGCGCTCCCTCTCTCACGTGCGCGCCCTCTCTCTCGCGCCGCTCCTCTCCCTCACGCGCACTCCCTCTCTCTCACGCGCACTCCTCTCACGCACTCTCTCACGTGCGCGCACTCCCTCTCTCGCGCGTGCACTCCCTCTCTCTCTCGCGTGATCTACCTCTCTCTCTCGCGTGCACTCCCTCTCTCACGCGCGCACTCCCTCTCGCGCGCGCACTCCCTCTCTCACGCACACACCTCTCTCACACGCACTCCTCTGTCACGTCTACACCCTCTCTCGCGTGCGTTCCCTCTCTCTCGCGCACTCCCTCTCTCTCGCGTGCGTACTCCTCTCTCACGTTTACAGCCTCTCTCGCGCACACTCCCTCTCTCTCTCGCGCGTACTCCCTTCCCCTCTCGCGCGCACTCCCTCCCTCTCTCGCGCGCACTCCCTCCCTCTCTCTCGCGCATACTCGCTCCCTCTCGCGCGCACTCCCCCTCTCTCTCACACTCCCTCTCTCTTTCACGCGCACTCGCTCTCACGCGCACTCGCTCTCTCTCTCACCGCACTCACTCTCTCACGCGCACTCTCTCTCTCATGTGTACTCCCTCGCCCTCTCTCGCGCACTCCCTCTCTCTCGCACGCACACCTTCTCTCGCGCACTCCCTCTCTCTTTCACGCGCACTCCCTCTCTCACGTGCACTCCCTCTCCCTCTCTCGCGCGGACTCCCTCTCTCTCGTGGGCACTCTCTCTCTCTCTCGCACGTACTCGCTCACTCACACGCACTCGCTCTCTCACGCGCACTCTCTCGCTGTCCCGCACGCACTCGCTCACTCTCTCATGCACTCTCATGTGCACTTGCTCTCTCTCTCACGCGCACTCGCTCTCACACGCACTCGTGCTCTCTCTCACACGCGCACTTCCTCTCTCTCGCGCACTCCCTCTCCTCTCTCTCTCGCGCACTCTCTCTCGCGCACTCCCTCTTGCGTACTCCCTCTCTCTCACGCGCACTCCGTCTCACGTGCACTCCCTCTCACATGCACTTCCTCCCTCTCACGTGCACTCCCTCTCCCTCTCTCGCGCGCACTCCCTCTCTCTCGCGCGCACATCGCTCACTCTCATGCAATCGCGCTCTCACATGTGCACTCGCTCTCTCACGTGCACTCTCTCATACGCACTCGTGCTCTCTCACGCGCACTCCCTCTCTCACGTGCACTCCTCTCACGCGCACTCCCTCTCACGCACTCCCTCTCTCTCACGCGCACTCCCTCTCTCTCACGCGCACTCCCTCTCTCTCACGCGCACTCCCTCTCTCTCTCACGTGCACACCCTCTCTCTCGTGCACTCCCTCTCTCGCGCACCCGTTCTCTCTCTCATGCATTCGCTCTCTCATGCGCACTCGCTCTCACGTGCACTCGCTGTCTCACGCACACTCGCTCTCTCACGCGCACTCCCTCTCTCACGTGCACTCCCTCTCTCACGTGCACTCCCTCGCCCTCTCTCGCGCACACTCGCTCCCTCTTGCGCTCACACCCCCTCTCTCTCTCGCACTCCCTCTCTCTCGCACGCACGCCTTCTCTCGCGCTCTCCCTCTCTCTCTCATGTGCACTCGCTCTCACGCGCACTCCCTCTCTTTCACGCGCACTTCCTCTCTCACGTGCACTCCCTCTCCCTCTCTCGCGCGGACTCCCTCTCTCTCGTGGGCACTCTCTCTCTCTCTCGCACGTACTCGCTCACTCACACGCACTCGCTCTCTCACGCGCACTCTCGCTGTCTCGCACGCACTCGCTCACTCTCTCATGCACTCTCATGTGCACTTGCTCTCTCTCTCACGCGCACTCGCTCTCACACACACTCGTGCTCTCTTCACACGCGCACTCCCTCTTTCTCGCGCACTCCCTCTCTCTCTTGCGCACTCCCTCTCCTCTCTCTCTCTCGCGCACTCTCTCGCGCACTCCCTCTCTTGCGTACTCCCTCTCTCTCACGCGCACTCCCTCTCACGTGCACTCCCTCTCACATGCACTTCCTCTCTCTCACGTGCACTCCCTCTCCCTCTCTCGCGCGCACTCCCTCTCTCTCGCGCGCACTCGCTCACTCTCATGCAATCGCGCTCACACGTGCACTCGCTCTCTCACGTGCACTCTCTCATACGCACTCGTGCTCTCTCACGCGCACTCCCTCTCTCACGTGCACTCCTCTCACGCGCACTCCCTCCCTCTCACGCGCACTCCCTCTCTCTCACGCGCACTCGCTCTCACACACACTCGTGCTCTCTTCACACGCGCACTCCCTCTTTCTCGCGCACTCCCTCTCTCTCTTGCGCACTCCCTCTCCTCTCTCTCTCTCGCGCACTCTCTCGCGCACTCCCTCTCTTGCGTACTCCCTCTCTCTCACGCGCACTCCCTCTCACGTGCACTCCCTCTCACATGCACTCCCTCTCTCTCGCGCGCACTCGCTCACTCTCATGCAATCGCGCTCACACGTGCACTCGCTCTCTCACGTGCACTCTCTCATACGCACTCGTGCTCTCTCACGCGCACTCCCTCTCTCACGTGCACTCCTCTCACGCGCACTCCCTCCCTCTCACGTGCACTCCCTCTCTCTCACGCGCACTCCCTCTCTCACGTGCACTCCCTCTCGCGCACTCGCTCTCTCTCATGCGCACTCGCTCACACGCACTCGCTCTCTCACGCGCACTCGCTCTCTCCCTGACGCACACTCGCTCTCTCATGCGTACTCCCTCTCTCTCTCACGCGCACTCCCCCTCTCTCGCGCGCACTCCCTCCCTCTCTCGTGCGCACTCCCTCCCTCTCTCGCGCGCACTCCCTCCCTCTCTCGCGCGCGCACTTGCTCCCTCTCTCTCGCGCGCACTCGCTCCCTCTCTCTCTCTCGCACTGCCTCTCTCTCACGCGCACTCGCTCTCTCACGCGCACTCGCTCTCTCTCACGCGCACCTCGCTCTCTCTCTCACGCGCACATCCTCTCTCAAGTGCACTCGCTCTCACTCACGCGCACTCCCTCTCTCACGTGCACTCCCTCTCTCTCACGCGCACTCCCTCTCTCTCACGCGCACTCCCTCTCTCTCACGCGCACTCCCTCTCTCTCTCATGCGCACTCCTCTCTCCCTCTTGCGCACTCCCTCTCTCTCGCGCACTCCCTCTCTCATGCGCACTCGCTCTCTCTCGTGCACCTGCTCTCTCTCACGCGCACTCGCTCTCATAAGCACTCGTGCTCTCTCTCACACGCGCACTCCCTCTCTCTCACATGCACTCCTCTCTCACCCGCACTCCCTCTCTCACCCGCATTCCCTCTCTCACGCGCACTCCCTCTCTCACGCGCACTCCCTCTCTCACGCGCACTCCCTCTCTCTCTCACGCGCACACCCTCTCTCTCGCGCGCACTCTCTCTCGCACGCACTCTCTCTCGTACGCACTCGCTCACTCTCATGCACTCGCTCTCACGCGCATTTGCTCTCACGCGCATTCGCTCTCTCACGTGCAGTCGCTCTCTCTCTCACGTGCACTCGTTCTCTCTCATGCGCACTCGCACGCTCTGTCATGCGCCCTCCCTCTCTCACGCACTCCCTCCCTCTCACACGCACTCTCATGCGCACTCCCTCTCTCTCAGCACTCTCTCGCGCACTCCTCTCTCACGCACCCACTCTCTCTCACGTGCACCTGCTCTCTCACGCGCACTCTCATGCACTCGCTCCCTCTCTCTCACGCGCACTCGCTCTCTCACACGCACTCGCTGTCACGCGCACTCGCTCTCTCACGCGCACTCGCTCTCTCACGTGCACTCGCGCTCTCTCTCACGTACACTCCCCCTCTCTCTCACGCGCACTCCATCTCTCTCGCGCACCCGCACTCTGTCTAATGCGCATTCACGCTCTCTCTCATGCACTCGCTCTCTCTCACGCGCACTCACTCTCACGGGCACTCGCACTCTCTGTCACGGGCACTCGCTCGCTGTCATGCACTCGCTCTATCTCCCTCACGCGCACACCCTCTCACGCGTACTGCCTCTCTCATGCGCACTCGCTCTAAAGTGCACTCATGATCTCTCTCGCGCACTCGCACACGTACCCGCGCTCCCACGCACCTCGCTCACTCTCTCGTGCACTCAGTCTCTCACATGCTCTCCCTCTCTCGCGCACTCCCTTTCTCTCTCTCGCGCACTCCCGCTCTCTATCTCTCGTGCACTCCCTCTCTCTCACATGCTCTCCCTCTCCCGCGCACTCCCTCTCCCTCTCTCGCGCGCACTCTCATGCGCACTCCCTCTCTCACGCGCAGTCCCTATCCTGCGCACTCTCTCACTCGCGCGCACTCTCGCGTGCGCGCACTCCCAATCACTCTCACGCGCGCACTCCCTCCCATGTACTTGCTCTCTCTCGCACACTTGCTCTCTCTCTCACGCGCACTCACTCTCACGTGCAGTCGCTCTCTCACGCGCACTCTCTCCCTCACGCGCACTCCCTCTCTCTCACGTGCATTCCCTCTCACGTGCTCTCCCTCTCTCTCAGGGGCACTCCCTCTCACGGGCACTCCCTCTCATGCGCATTCCCTCTCTCTCTCACATGCACACACTCTCTCACGCGCACTCCCTCTCTTGCGCACCGTTCTCTCACACGCACTTGCTCTCTCTCTCATGCACTCGCACTCTCTCTCTCACGCGCAATCACACACTCTCTAATGCACACTCGCCCTCTCTCACATGCACTCGCTCTCTCACGTGCACTCGCTCTCACACGCACTCGCTCTGACGCACTCCCTCTCTCATGCGCACTCCCTCTCTCTCGCTCACGCGCACTCGCTCTCTCTCACGCGCACTCCCTCTCTCTCACGCGCACTCCCTCTTGTGCACTCTCTCTCTCGCGCACACGCTTTCTTACGCGCACTCACTCTCTCTCATGCACTTGCTTTCTCTCACGTGCACTCGCTCTCATGCGCACTCGCTCTCTCTCACACGCACTCGCTCTCTGACGCGCACTCGCTCTCTCTCACGCGCACTCGCTCTCACACGCACTCGCACTCTGTCACAGGCACTCGCTCGCTGTCACACGCACTCGCTCTATCATTCTCACGCGCACACCCTCTCACGCGTACTGCCTCTCTCTCATGCGCACTCGCTCTCACGTGCACTCATGATCTCTCTCGCGCACTCGCACACGTACTCGCACTCTCACGCACTCGCTCACTCTCTCGTGCACTCGCTGTCTCTCACACGCTCTCCCTCTCTCTCTCGCGCACTCCCTTTCTCTCTCTCACGCACTCCCTCTCTCTATCTCTCGTGCACTTCCTCTCTCTCACGCGCACTCCCTCTCTCTCACGCGCACTCTCTCACACGCTCTCCCTCTCCCGCGCACTCCCTCTCCCGCGTGCACTCTCACGCGCACTCCCTCTCTCACGCGCAGTCCCTATCCCGCGCACTCTCTCTCTTGCGCGCACTCTCTCTCGCGCGCGCACTCCCAATCTCTCTCACGCGCGCACACCCTCTCATGTACTTGCTCTCTCTCGCGCACTCACTCTCTCACGCGCACCTCGCTCTCTCTCATGTGCACTCGCTCTCTCGCGCACTCGCTCTCCCTCACACGCACTCCCTCTCACGTGCATTCCCTCTCACGTGCTCTCCCTCTCTCTCACGCGCACTCCCTCTCTCTCACGCGCACTCCCTCTCTCTCTCATGCGCACTCCCTCTCTCTCAGCACTCTCTCGCGCACTCCTCTCTCACGCACCCACTCTCTCTCACGTGCACCTGCTCTCTCACGCGCACTCTCATGCACTCGCTCCCTCTCTCTCACGCGCACTCGCTCTCTCACGCGCACTCGCTGTCACGCGCACTCGCTCTCTCACGCGCACTCGCTCTCTCACGTGCACTCGCGCTCTCTCTCACGTACACTCCCCCTCTCTCTCACGCGCACTCCATCTCTCTCGCGCACACCGCACTCTGTCTAATGCGCATTCACGCTCTCTCTCATGCACTCGCTCTCTCTCACGCGCACTCACTCTCACGGGCACTCGCACTCTCTGTCACGGGCACTCGCTCGCTGTCATGCACTCGCTCTATCTCCCTCACGTGCACACCCTCTCACGCGTACTGCCTCTCTCATGCGCACTCGCTCTAAAGTGCACTCATGATCTCTCTCGCGCACTCGCACACGTACCCGCGCTCCCACGCACTCGCTCACTCTCTCGTGCACTCAGTCTCTCACATGCTCTCCCTCTCTCGCGCACTCCCTTTCTCTCTCTCGCGCACTCCCGCTCTCTATCTCTCGTGCACTCCCTCTCTCTCACATGCTCTCCCTCTCCCGCGCACTCCCTCTCCCTCTCTCGCGCGCACTCTCATGCGCACTCCCTCTCTCACGCGCAGTCCCTATCCTGCGCACTCTCTCACTCGCGCGCACTCTCGCGTGCGCGCACTCCCAATCACTCTCACGCGCGCACTCCCTCCCATGTACTTGCTCTCTCTCGCACACTTGCTCTCTCTCTCACGCGCACTCACTCTCACGTGCAGTCGCTCTCTCACGCGCACTCTCTCCCTCACGCGCACTCCCTCTCTCTCACGTGCATTCCCTCTCACGTGCTCTCCCTCTCTCTCAGGGGCACTCCCTCTCACGGGCACTCCCTCTCATGCGCATTCCCTCTCTCTCTCACATGCACACACTCTCTCACGCGCACTCCCTCTCTTGCGCACCGTTCTCTCACACGCACTTGCTCTCTCTCTCATGCACTCGCACTCTCTCTCTCACGCGCAATCACACTCTCTAATGCACACTCGCCCTCTCTCACATGCACTCGCTCTCTCACGTGCACTCGCTCTCACACGCACTCGCTCTGACGCACTCCCTCTCTCATGCGCACTCCCTCTCTCTCGCTCACGCGCACTCGCTCTCTCTCACGCGCACTCCCTCTCTCTCACGCGCACTCCCTCTTGTGCACTCTCTCTCTCGCGCACACGCTTTCTTACGCGCACTCACTCTCTCTCATGCACTTGCTTTCTCTCACGTGCACTCGCTCTCATGCGCACTCGCTCTCTCTCACACGCACTCGCTCTCTGACGCGCACTCGCTCTCTCTCACGCGCACTCGCTCTCACGCGCACTCGCACTCTGTCACAGGCACTCGCTCGCTGTCACACGCACTCGCTCTATCATTCTCACGCGCACACCCTCTCACGCGTACTGCCTCTCTCTCATGCGCACTCGCTCTCACGTGCACTCATGATCTCTCTCGCGCACTCGCACACGTACTCGCACTCTCACGCACTCGCTCACTCTCTCGTGCACTCGCTGTCTCTCACACGCTCTCCCTCTCTCTCTCGCGCACTCCCTTTCTCTCTCTCACGCACTCCCTCTCTCTATCTCTCGTGCACTCCCTCTCTCTCACGCGCACTCCCTCTCTCTCACGCGCACTCTCTCACACGCTCTCCCTCTCCCGCGCACTCCCTCTCCCGCGTGCACTCTCACGCGCACTCCCTCTCTCACGCGCAGTCCCTATCCCGCGCACTCTCTCTCTTGCGCGCACTCTCTCTCGCGCGCGCACTCCCAATCTCTCTCACGCGCGCACACCCTCTCATGTACTTGCTCTCTCTCGCGCACTCACTCTCTCACGCGCACTCGCTCTCTCTCATGTGCACTCGCTCTCTCGCGCACTCGCTCTCCCTCACACGCACTCCCTCTCACGTGCATTCCCTCTCACGTGCTCTCCCTCTCTCTCACGCGCACTCCCTCTCTCTCACGCACACTCCCTCTCTCTCTCATGCGCACATCCTCTCTCTCACACTCCCTCTCTCGTGCACCCGCTCTCTCTCATGCACTCGCTCTCTCTCACGCACACTCGCTCTCTCACGCGCACTCGCTGTCTCACGCGCACTCGCTGTCTCACGCGCACTCGCTCTGTCTCGCGCACTCGATCTCTCTCGTGCGCTCCCTCTCTCACGTGCGCGCCCTCTCTCTCGCGCCGCTCCTCTCCCTCACGCGCACTCCCTCTCTCTCACGCGCACTCCTCTCACGCACTCTCTCACGTGCGCGCACTCCCTCTCTCGCGCGTGCACTCCCTCTCTCTCTCGCGTGATCTACCTCTCTCTCGCGCGCACTCCCTCTCTCACGCGCGCACTCCCTCTCGCGCGCGCACTCCCTCTCTCACGCACACACCTCTCACACGCACTCCTCTGTCACGTCTACACCCTCTCTCGCGTGCGTTCCCTCTCTCTCGCGCACTCCCTCTCTCTCGCGCGCGTACTCCTCTCTCACGTTTACAGCCTCTCTCGCGCACACTCCCTCTCTCTCTCGCGCGTACTCCCTCCCCCTCTCGCGCGCACTCCCTCCCTCTCTCGCGCGCACTCGCTCCCTCTCTCTCGCGCATACTCGCTCCCTCTCGCGCGCACTCCCCCTCTCTCTCACACTCCCTCTCACTTTCACGCGCACTCGCTCTCACGCGCACTCGCTCTCTCTCTCACCGCACTCACTCTCTCACGCGCACTCTCTCTCTCACGTGTACTCCCTCGCCCTCTCTCGCGCACTCCCTCTCTCGCACGCACACCTTCTCTCGCGCACTCCCTCTCTCTTTCACGCGCACTCCCTCTCTCACGTGCACTCCCTCTCCCTCTCTCGCACGGACTCCCTCTCTCTCGTGGGCACTCTCTCTCTCTCTCGCACGTACTCGCTCACTCACACGCACTCGCTCTCTCACGCGCACTCTCTCGCTGTCCCGCACGCACTCGCTCACTCTCTCATGCACTCTCATGTGCACTTGCTCTCTCTCTCACGCGCACTCGCTCTCACACGCACTCGTGCTCTCTCTCACACGCACACTTCCTCTCTCTCGCGCACTCACTCTCTCTCTCTCTCTCGCGCACTCCCTCTCCTCTCTCTCTCGCGCACTCTCTCTCGCGCACTCCCTCTTGCGTACTCCCTCTCTCTCATGCGCACTCCGTCTCACGTGCACTCCCTCTCACATGCACTTCCTCCCTCTCACGTGCACTCCCTCTCCCTCTCTCGCGCGCACTCCCTCTCTCTCGCGCGCACTCGCTCACTCTCATGCAATCGCGCTCTCACATGTGCACTCGCTCTCTCACGTGCACTCTCTCATACGCACTCGTGCTCTCTCACGCGCACTCCCTCTCTCACGTGCACTCCTCTCACGCGCACTCCCTCTCACGCACACTCCCTCTCTCTCACGCGCACTCCCTCTCTCTCACGCGCACTCCCTCTCTCTCACGCGCACTCCCTCTCTCTCTCACGTGCACACCCTCTGTCTCGTGCACTCCCTCTCTCGCGCACCCGTTCTCTCTCTCATGCATTCGCTCTCTCATGCGCACTCGCTCTCTCACGTGCACTCGCTGTCTCACGCACACTCGCTCTCTCACGCGCACTCCCTCTCTCACGTGCACTCCCTCGCCCTCTCTCGCGCACACTCGCTCCCTCTTGCGCGCACACCCCCCTCTCTCTCTCGCACTCCCTCTCTCTCGCACGCACGCCTTCTCTCGCGCTCTCCCTCTCTCTCTCATGTGCACTCGCTCTCACGCGCACTCCCTCTCTTTCACGCGCACTCCCTCTCTCACGTGCACTCCCTCTCCCTCTCTCGCGCGGACTCCCTCTCTCTCGTGGGCACTCTCTCTCTCTCTCGCACGTACTCGCTCACTCACACGCACTCGCTCTCTCACGCGCACTCTCTCGCTGTCTCGCACGCACTCGCTCACTCTCTCATGCACTCTCATGTGCACTTGCTCTCTCTCTCACGCGCACTCGCTCTCACACACACTCGTGCTCTCTCTCACACGCGCACTCCCTCTTTCTCGCGCACTCCCTCTCTCTCTTGCGCACTCCCTCTCCTCTCTCTCTCTCGCGCACTCTCTCGCGCACTCCCTCTCTTGCGTACTCCCTCTCTCTCACGCGCACTGCCTCTCACGTGCACTCCCTCTCACATGCACTTCCTCTCTCTCACGTGCACTCCCTCTCCCTCTCTCGCGCGCACTCCCTCTCTCTCGCGCGCACTCGCTCACTCTCATGCAATCGCGCTCACACGTGCACTCGCTCTCTCACGTGCACTCTCTCATACGCACTCGTGCTCTCTCACGCGCACTCCCTCTCTCACGTGCACTCCTCTTACGCGCACTCCCTCCCTCTCACGTGCACTCCCTCTCTCTCACGCGCACTCCCTCTCTCTCACGCGCACTCCCTCTCTCTCACGCGCACTCCCTCTCTCTCACGTGCACACCCTCTCTCTCGTGCACTCCCTCTCTCGCGCACCCGTTCTCTCTCTCATGCATTCGCTCTCTCATGCGCACTCGCTCTCTCACGTGCACTCGCTGTCTCACGCACTCGCTCTCTCACGCGCACTCCCTCGCTGTCTCGCGCGCACTCGCTCACTCTCTCGTGCACTCTCTCATGTGCACTCGCTCTCTCACGCGCACTCTCTCTCACATGCACTCGTGCTCTCTCTCACACGCGCACTCCCTCTCTCGTGCACTCCCTCTCTCTCTCTCGCGCACTCCCTTTCCTCTCTCTCTCTCGCGCACTCCCTCTCTTGCGTACTCCCTCTCTCTCTCACGTGCACTCCCTCTCACGTGCACTCCCTCTCACATGCACTTCCTCTCTCTCACGTGCACTCCCTCTCCCTCTCTCGCGCGCACTCCTCTCTCGCGCGTACTCGCTCACTCTCTCATGCGCACTCGCGCTCTCACGCGCGCACCTCGCTCACTCTCATGCAATCGCTCTCTCTCACGTGCACTCGCTCTCTCACACGCACTCTCTCATACACACTCGTGCTCTCACGCGCACTCCCTCTCTCACGTGCACTCCTCTCACGCGCAATCCCTCTCTCTCACGCGCACTCCCTCTCTCACGCGCACTCCCTCTCTCTCACGCGCACTCCCTCTCTCTCACGCGCACTCCCTCTCTCACGCACACTCCCTCTCTCTCACGCGCACTCCCTCTCTCACGCACACTCCCTCTCTCTCACGCGCACACCCTCTCTCGTGCACTCCCTCTCTCGCGCACCCGCTCTCTCTCTCATGCACTCGCTCTCTCACGCGCACTCGCTCTCTCACGTGCACTCGCTGTCTCACGCACACTCGCTCTCTCACGAGCACTCACTCCCTCACGCGCACTCCCTCTCTCATGCGTACTCCCTCTCTCACGCGCGCTTGTTCCCTCTCCCTCACGCACACACGTTCCCTCTCACGCGCACTCGTTCCCGCTCTCTCATGCGCACTCGTTCCCTCTTTCCCATGCGCACTTGTTCTCCCTCTCGCGCACATTCGTTCTCTGTCGCGCGCTCCCACTCTCTCGCACACACTCCCACTCTCTCACGCACTCCCACTCTCTCACGCGCACTCCCTCCCTCTCGCGCGCACTCCCTCCCTCTCTCACGCGCACTCGCTCTCTCGTGCACTTGCTCTCTCTCACACGCACTCGCTCTCTCTCATGCACTCGTTCTCTCTCTCAGGCGTAGTCGCTCTCTCTCACGCACATTCGCTCTCTCTCACTGCACTCTCTCTCGCACTCCCTTTCTCTCTCTCGTGCACTCCCTTTCTCTCTCTCGCGCACTCCCTCTCCCTCTCTCGCGCGCACTCTCTCATACGCACTCGTGCTCTCTCATGCGCACTCCCTCTCTCTCACATGCACTCCTCTCTCACCCGCACTCCCTCTCTCACGTGCTCTCCCTCTCTCTCACGCGCACTCCCTCTCTCTCACGCGCACATCCTCTCTCTCTCACGCGCACATCCTCTCTCTCGCACACTCCCTCTCTCGCGCACACCGCTCTCTCACATGCACTCGCTCTCTCTCTCTGATGCACTCGCTCTCTCTCACGCACACTCGCTCTCTCACGCGCACTCGCTGTCACGCGCACACTCGCTCTGTCTCGCGCACGCCCTCTCTCTCGCGCCGCTCCTCTCCCTCACGCGCACTCCCTCTCTCTCACGCGCACTCCTCTCACGCACTCTCTCACGTGCGCACACTCCCTCTCTCGCGCGTGCACTCCCTCTCTCTCACGTGCACTCCTCTCTCACCCGCACTCCCTCTCTCTTACGTGCTCTCCCTCTCTCTCACACGCACTCCCTCTCTCTCACGCACACTCCCCTCTCTCTCTCATGCGCACATCCTCTCTCTCGCACACTCCCTCTCGTGCACCCGCTCTCTCTCACGCGCACTCGCTCTCTCTCTTTCATGCACTCGCTCTCTCTCTCACGCGCACTCGCTCTCTCACGCGCACTCGCTGTCTCACGTGCGCTCCCTCTCTCATGTGCGCGCCCTCTCTCGCGCCGCTCCTCTCCCTCACGCGCACTCCCTCTCTCTCGTGCACACTCCTCTCACGCACTCTCTCACGTGCGCACACTCCCTCTCTCGCGCGTGCACTCCCTCTCTCTCTCGCGTGATCTACCTCTCTCTCGCGCGCACTCCCTCTCACGTGCGCACTCCCTCTCTCGCGCGCGCTCCCTCTCACGCACACACTTCTCACGCGCACTCCTCTGTCACGTCTACACCCTCTCTCGCGTGCGTTCCCTCTCTCGCGCACTCCCTCTCTCTCGCGCGCGTACTCCTCTCTCACGTTTACACCCTCTCGCGCACACTCCCTCTCTCTCTCGCGCGTACTCCCTCCCTCTCTCTCGCGCGCACTCCCTCCCCCTCTCGCGCGCACTCCCTCCCTCTCTCTCGCGCGCACTCCCTCCCTCTCTCTGGCGGATACTCGCTCCCTCTCGCGCGCATGCCCCCTCTCTCACACTCCCTCTCTGTCGCGCGCACTCCCTCTCTCACGCACACTCGCTCTCTGTCACGCGCACTCGCTCTCACGCGCACATCGCTCTCTCTCTCACCGCACTCTCTCACGCGCACTCCCTCTCTCACGTGCACTCCCTCTCCCTCTCTCGCGCACACTCGCTCCCTCTTGCGCGCACACCCCTCTCTCTCTCGCACTCCCTCTCTCGCACGCACTCCTTCACTCGCGCACTCCCTCTCTCTCTCATGTGCACTCACTCTCACGCGCACTCCCTCTCTCACGTGCACTCCCTCTCCCTCTCTCGCGCGGACTCCCTCTCCCTCGTGGGCACTCCCTCTCTCTCGCACGTACTCGCTCAATCACACGCACTCGCTCTCTCACGCGCACTCTCTCGCTGTCTCGCGCGCACTAGCTCACTCTCTCATGCACTCTCATGTGCACTCGCTCTCTCTCACGCGCACTTCGCTCTCACACGCACTTGTGCTCTCTCTCACACGCGCACTCCCTCTCTCGCGCACTCCCTCTCTCTCGCACAGTCCCTCTCCTCTCTGTCTCGCGCACTCTCTCTCACACACTCCCTCTCTTGCATACTCCCTCTCTCTCTCACGCGCACTCCCCCTCACATGCACTCCCTCTCACATGCACTTCCTCTCTCTCACGTGCACTCCCTCTCCCTCTCTCGCGCACACTCCCTCTTTCTCGCGTGCACTCGCTCACTCTCATGCAATCGCTCTCTCTCACGTGCACTCGCTCTCTCACGTGCACTCTCTCATACGCACTCGTGCTCTCTCACGCGCACTCCCTCTCTCACGTGCACTCCTCTCACGCGCACTCCCTCTCTCTCACGCGCACTCCCTCTCTCTCACGCGCACTCCCTCTCTCTCACGCGCACTCCCTCTCTCACGCGCACTCCCTCTCTCTCACGCGCACTCCCTCTCTCTCTCACGCGCACTCCCTCTCTCTCTCACGCGCACTCCCTCTCTCACGCGCACACCCTCTCTCTCGTGCACTCCCTCTCTCGCGCACCCGTTCTCTCTCATGCACTCGCTCTCTCATGCGCACTCGCTCTCTCACGTGCACTCACTGTCTCACGCACACTCGCTCTCTCATGCGCACTCCCTCGCTGTCTCGCACGCACTCGCTCACTCTCATGCACTCTCTCATGTGCACTCGCTCTCTCTCTCACGCGCACTCTCTCTCACATGCACTCGTGCTCTCTCTCACACGCGCACTCCCTCTCTCTCGTGCACTCCCTCTCTCTCTCTCGCGCACTCCCTCTCCTCTCTCTCACGCGCACTCCCTCTCACGTGCACTCCCTCTCACATGCACTTCCTCTCTCTCATGTGCACTCCCTCTCCCT